>CM022954.1:29873732-29986272 GCA_012931725.1 Litsea cubeba | reverse complement strand
TAATGAATATGATATTATATCCTTGTAATCATATTAATCGTCCCAAAACAGGTTTTGCAAATATAACTTATACCAAGCTACTATCTCTATTCATGGGAGTAAAGATGTTAATTGAGTGTTGTATCCACTGGGACAAAAAGGCTAAGTTGTGTTGGTTCCCAAATTCCTGAACTAATCATAATAGAAAACAAAGTGTTGATTTGATTGGTTTGATTCCTAAATTAGAAAGTAAAGACAATATTTGATTCAATCGAAGAAAAGTCTCTAACCTCGCAGAATGACGAGTATAGACCTAGAATTTTACTATCAATGCTTTAAAGACTCGTTATGGTTACAAACATTCACAGAGTCAACAAATAAGATATATGGGTTCAGATCTGGGCAAGATCTATCTCAAAGGCATAGATTATCCTAAATCTAACAACACATTCATTCAAGCATCATTATATGACTGATATTCAATTCTATAAGAATAAAATACCAAAAAGAGATATTGCATTAATAAATAGAATCCAATCAATGGATAACATTCATGTCATATAACCAAAAGCGTTTAAAGTAAAACCCTATAACCTATATATCATCAAAATACAAGATTAGGGCTTCATCGCAACCCTAAGGTGGAGAGTTAGTTACTCATGGAGAGATATTGATGAAGAATCCTCGACGAAATCCCCATTGGCGCACCTTCCAAAGCTCTAAAATCAGCCTCCAGATCGTCTCCCAAGATGTGAATAACCTAAAAAACGAGTTTGGCTCCCTTTTATAACTTTATTCTCCCAAAGACTCTTCAAGACACACTTGGAGGCAGAGTCCACCGGGTCGGGCATCCGGATGCCAGGCAGTGGCCTCGAAATCAGTTTGTGAGTTTGGAGTCCGGACGCATGGAGGCAGTTTGCTCCGGTTTGTCATGTTTTGTGCCAATTTCTTCTCATTGCAACGAGGTAATGGCAGACCGAGATCCGAACAGACCAGAAGCTTGGTGTAAAGCCCAGAATCTCTAGTTGTGAATAGAATTGCCATATGCATACACATTTTTTCTTTATTACCTATTTACACACACGATTTAAATTTTATAGTTACGTATTTGGCGACTCCACTGGGGATTCCGAGGCAACAATTGTTAGCTAGCTCTAACACCACAGAAGGAATCACGGAGTAAGAGCGTGACAAAATTATCCTCCTCATAAGCATAGAAAGGACCATGTCCTTCAGATGGAACACGATACCAAACGAGGGCTCGACCTATGCCCTTTGGCACTTAGGTAACATTGTCGATTGCTAAGGGGATATCGGTCGAGGCATGTGTGGGAGGGGAGTATCCGTCCTTCAGATAGGACAAGTTTCCAATCAATCCTCATTATCAAATGACACTTCGTCCAAGTGACTCCACCACAACAAAAACCTCAATTGTCAAGAAGACCTCAAGTGACTCAACCACATAGAAACTTCAATGTCAAGGAGACCTCGGCTAAAGTGTCACGCGAGAAGGGAATGCCCCACACAGCTGAGCTCGGGCATTTGAAGTCGATAGAGAACCCACTAACATGGCAAGAAAGGCGTTGGCCCATGCACAAGATGCGTTCTCCGTTGCTCGAAATATCGTACTCGCGGTCGCAAACGGCCAAGAAAGTAAAAAATGCCATTGAAGTTACAAAAAGATAAATTGACTTCTGAAGAAAACATCGGTGAAGAACTCAATAGCCCCTGTTGTAATTGGAAAAAGGATTCCTAGGGTTCGTCCCGACAAGAACCCTATCCAACACAAGGATGACCGTTTTCTCCCCGCACCGGCGGGATGTCCCTGATTCAAAAGGACCCCTTATCACAAGAGGGTCTAGAAAAATGAACGGGAAGACGAATACAGAGGGAGCCGCACTAAGGGAGACCGTTTTGTACGAAGGGTCAATTCACCAAGGTTAACACCGACCCAGAAATGGAATCTTACCGGCGCCGAAAAAACATATGGCATAACCAAACCAACATAATAAGAAAAGGTGCTCCAAGAACAAAGGACAAAGAAGCATCTGCAAAAAGACTCCACCTACCTCTAGAAAAGCCCAGACGAAGTCCCCACTATCTCGAAAGAAATGCGGTCGTTCAATGTCTGCAGGGCCGAAGGTGAGTGCGGAAGATAGTCCTGAAAGCAGCCCGGGGAGGTACCAGATGAAGGAACCTCTCCAATATCGCCTTCAAAGGCAGGACAATCAGATAGGAAACTTGATGGGAATGTTAATGGATCTAAAAGAAAATTTGGAAAATGTCGCTGAGAATAAGAACCTGGAAAAAGAGTCTGCAGGGTCTGACGAGGGCCCTGCAAAAGAAGTAGCCCCAGGACAGAAGGAGGGAACCTTCCCCACTCGACAGTCTGACAGGCATGCCGGAGGATCGCAGAATTTGGAAGGAAGGGTGGTGGAATCAAAGCAGAAGTACAGGCAGAGGTACCCATGATTATGCAGAAGTTGGTGGGTACCACTCCACTAAGGGAAACCTTATCCAGAATGGATGGAAAAAGTTCAGTTCCAAAAAGATTATAGGAGACCGGACATACCCACTTTTGAAGGGATCGGCTTAGCCCGACAACACCTATGGAATTTCTCTATGAGGACTGGAGGCCTCCTGGAGAATGATGCCCAGTGAATAATGCTATTTGCCATCGCGCTAGTAGGAAATGCATTCAAATTGTTCGAAGGGCTACCGGAGGGATGGGTCCAGTCCTTCCAAGACCTCCAGGCGATCTTCACAATACAATCTCAGGCAAAGCACAACCCCCCCCCCCCCCCCCACCGTGACATCAAACAGTATTACTAGAAACCCATCAAAGGAATGGTGAATCAGTCGTGCATACCTTAACCGATGGAGGAATCTCTCCATGCAATTCTGAGAGATCAACCAAAAGACTATTCTCGATATTTCCGTGCGGGAATCTGAGAACAGAGTTTCAAAAGTATTTCGTGACTGTGAAACCTGTCTCGTTTGCACAAATATTCGAAGTAGCCATGAAGTGGAGGCAGTAATCAAAAGAAAAAAACAAGAAGGTGAGTCGAGAAGGTTCTCATTTCAAACTCCAGCAACCTCGCTGAATAAAGAAAGGACTCATTAGCCGTAGCATCCACCCAGTATGAGAAAAGAAGAAAGAAAACCCAGAACTCAAAAGGACAACTGAAGGTGAAGAAGAAGCTAGGTACTAGACAACCCAGAAGGTACGATTTCTAAGATCGAGAAATGGAAGGAATCTATGAAGAACTCTTGAAGACAGGAAAAATACAACCTCTCGCACCCAAAAGGTCGGATGGGTCCATGACCCCAAATACTGCAGGTATCATCAGATTGTAGGTCACCCTACAAATACTTGCGGCACTTTGAGGAACGCCATTCAGGACCTCGTCAACGACCGGGTCCTCGCATTCAAGGAAGAAGGATTCCCACATTCCATGATTGCCGTCTACCTTACCAGAAGAGAGAGGAAGAGAACCACCAACTAAGGACCAGATGAGCGAAGTAAACCTAGGGAGCTCGGATAGTCTGCGCCAGTTCTGAAAAGCAAAAGCTTACATGAAAAGAGAAAATGGCCTACACAGACCTACTTAATGAATTCAAGGATGTCTTCGCATGGAGCTGCTAAAATGGCCTGCATGAGGAAATGCTAGGCCTGGACCCATCAGTAGCGGTCAACCAATTGAACATACGGCCTGAATCTCGTCCCCCACAAACAGCCACAAAGAAAATCCGCACCAGACCGCATTAAGAAGATAGAAGAGGAAAGTATAGAATCTGTTAAAAGTCGGATTCATACAGGAAGAACGATACTCGGATTGGCTTGCCAACGTCATTCCAGTAACCAAGAAAAATGGCCAAATCTGGATCTGCATTAACTTCAGAGACTTGAACGTAGCCTGCCCAAAGGATGATTTCCCTTTGCCCCTTACGGATGAAAATGAATGATAATTCCTGTGGATTGAAAGGATGACGTTCATGGATGGTTTCTCCGGGTATAACCAAATCAGGATGAATCCGTCCGATGAAAGGCACACGTCGTTCAGAACTTCGCTCGGAGCGTGCTGCTACACCGTTATGCCATTTGGTTTAAAAAAACGCAGGCGCCACACTATGAAAGAGCAATGATGAAAATCTTTAAGGACCTTCAACATAAAACAATGGAAAGTTATGTGGACGACTTGGTAGTATAAAGCAAGTGGGGGACCAACCACCTGGATGACCTCAGGGAGGTATTCCAATGCTTAAGAAGGTACGGTCTAAAAACGAACCCCATCAAATGCTTTTCAGGGTAGCTTCAAGAAAATTTCTGGGATTCATAGTCCGAAAGGATGGAATACAGCTGGATCCAACCAAAATAAAAGCCATACTTGAGATCCCTAGTCCATCCATTATAAAAGAGCTGAGGAGCCTACAGGGAAACTAGCCTACATCCGGAGATTCATATCTAATCTTGCAGGGAGATGTAGACCCTTCTCCGAGCTCATGAAGAAAAGCGTCACGTTCGAATGGGGCCCCGAATGCAGAGGCGGCCTTCGACGCACTCAAATTGTACCTTATGCGCCAACCCCAAGAAGGGATTCTCATCCGTACACCAAGCATTAGATCATTCCGTGGGGGCACTCCTGGCCCAAAAAATGGCGACGGGCTCGAGGTGGCCATTCACTACCTGAGCCGAGTCATGGTTGGGGCTAAGCACAACTGTCCCCCGGTAAAAAAAAATTGCCTGGTTTTGATGTTCACCCTGAAAAAGTTAAGACATTACCTAATGCCACACCAAAACAGAACTGGTATAAAGGATAAAACCCGCTCAAAGTGTTAATGACCAAAGCAGGTATGCTTAATCCAGGAATGGAAAAATGGTCGATGTTGCTTTCTCAATATGACATTGATACGTCCCTCAAAAGGCTGTAAAGGGCACACAGAGTACGGAACTGGCATATTGGGCACTGGCATTCTCTTCATATCACCACAAGGCAATATGATACCCACGTGTTCACCATAGCGAGACATTGCTCTAACAACATTGCAGAATATCAGGCCCTAATCATGGGCATGGAAATCACGCTTGCAATGGGGATCAGGCATTTGGAAGTTTTTGGAGATTCTAAATTGATAGTAAACCAGGTCAACGGGGATTATGAGGTAAGAACGCCCGACATCCTACCCTATCACCGACGGGCAAAGTCATTAATGCCACAGTTTGCCCACGTAATAGTCACACACATAGCATGAAACCTAAACTCTAAGGCTGATGCTTTGGCCGGTATTGTAGCCGAAATGCCCATGCCTATAGAGGGCACTGCGAAATTTCCATCAGAGAAAGGCGATTGATGCCAGATCTCGGGACTTGGGATGCAATTGCAGATTGTGTCAGCAATAATCCCATGGTCGCAAAGGTCGGATTCTCCCTGCAGAGGAGGACTGGAGGCAGCCGTTTATAAGCTACCTGAAATACGGAATCTTACCAGAAGACACAAAGAAAAATTTGGGCTATGAAGAAGAGTTCCCCAACTCTATTTCAATGAAGCATTAGAACTCCTATACTACCGATCGAATGACGGAATATTGCTCATGTGCCTCTCCGTTGTTGAAGGAAAAAGAACGTTGATCGAATGCATAGCGGCATGTGTGGAGCCCACTAGCCTGGACCAAAACTCTACGAAAGGGCAAGACGACAGGGATACCACTGGCCGACAATGGTCCGAGATTCGATGGAACTTGCAAAAAAATCTGAAGAATGTCAGGAACACGCAAATTACATACATCGTGTGCCAAAACCACTGCGCCCAACTGTCTCTCATGGCTTTTCGATATGTGGGGAATAGACATCATCAGACCTATTGCCCCACCCTCCAGCCAAGGCCATCAGTTCATACTAGCCGCGACTAATTACTTCAGCAAGTGGGCCGAAGCTATCCCGCTCAGCGAAGTAAAAGCAACCAACCTAATAGACTTCATATGGAAATATCTGGTGTTCAGATTTGGAGTACTAAGAAAGATCATCCATGACAACAGCCCTTAATTCCGGGACTACCGCTTTCAAAGGCTGTGACGAAAGTTTGGAATTGAAAGTCATCGCTCCACCCCATATAACCCTGTAACAAATGGCCTGGCAGAGGCTTTTAACAAAACTGTATGCAAAATCCTCAAAAAAGTGGTATCTATGAATAAAAAAGAATGGAGTGAACGACTACCAAAAGCATTATGATCATACTGCACAACTGTGAGAGGACCAACATGTGCAACACCCTTCTCCTTGGTATACGGAACAAAGGGTAGTACTCCCTGTAGAAATACGGCTCCCAAGCCTGCACTTAGACTTAAATGATTGCTTGATGGAAGAACCAAATGACCTGCTAAGGGTTAGGGAACTCGAGTCCCTAGATGAAGCACGACTGGCGGCCAGACGGATAATGCTAAACAAAGAGTGAACTTCACTCGAATATACTAAAACAGTATATGTTGCTCCTACGTAATCTTTTACAAAGCAAGGAAATGCGGATGACGCAATCCAAATAAAAGGGGGGGGGCAGAAAATGCCTTAGAAAAAGGGAACGACCCAACTATGAAAATACAGCCGAAATAGGCGAAACCCGATAAGGGCACCAAAAGAAAAGGAGGTAGAAAATGCCTCACAAAGGGGGATGACCCCACCATCAAAATACAGCCGAAACAGGCACAACCCGGTAAGGGCATAAAAAGAAAAGAGAAATGAGGTCACATTAAGTCTTTTATAGATGCCAGAAGTGCCTCCAACTAGTTCTTTGCAACAAACAAGGGCCCACTTGACGTAGGAAGGCCCAGTCCATGGGGATTCCCCAGGACGGCACATGACACCGTCATCAACTCACCCCTAAGATGGGTAGCCTTTCGGCTAAAACTATCGAGTTCCTCGAAGGTTTCTTTTAGCGCCATCTTCGCGTTAACAAATTTCAAAGAAGTTTTGACATTGGCTGATGATCTTTAAGCAAAGGAAGTTCGATGTCCAGAAGGGACTGGAATCTCAAACGAGTCCACCTCAGAGCGAGACATGGCCAGCCTCGCCTCAGATTGTTGAATCAAGACATTCAAATCATATAGCTCTCACCGGATCATCATTGACTTCGCCACGACCACTTACTAAAAAGAAACATCGCAGTCGGGAACAGGCCCCGGATGGGTCAACACATGTGCCCAATGTGAGACAAGACCCAGGAATGACTCGATTCATCCCGCTGGATACCCAGTATCTCTTAAAAGGTCCAAGTGACCGGCGAGCCTCACTCAGATGTTACAAAGAAAACTTTAAGGTTGAGATGGGATCTCGGCCAAAATGGACTGCAGATGAGATAACAAATAACAATGCAGACGAAGGTTAATCGCTGACTCAGAGGAAACCTCACTATTCGAGTCTCCCTCAGAGTTGTTATGATCAACGCCACGGCGACAAGTGAATCGAAAATTAGCAAAAAGGCTAGTATGCCATGGCAGCGACTAATCGTCCCCAAACTCAACCAAAGAGGGGAAGCGGAACGATGAAAGTCTCAACCAGGGTGCGGTTCCTAATAAAGGCGCCAGGTGCCAAAAAGCAATAGTTCCAAGACAATCATTTCAAACTACGGCTGCCTTGATGCGACGCGACTATATGAAAAGACATTCAAAAGAAGGAAGCAAGCTTCATTGATCATGCAGAGGACATACAAAAGATACATATAAAAAAACAAGAAAAAAAAGAAGAAAAAGAGAAGGAGAGTGATGACAGCAACCATCTGAACCAGAAACAAACTTAAGCCGGCGACGCAAGAGTCACAGAATACGACTGGCCCGATTAAGAAGAGCCCCGAAGCTCCTGTCGGCATTTTGCCGAAAGTCTCGACGCAGGGTGACATCAACACCCGATCTAAGCAGAGGTCCCAGAGGAACACCACGGGACGCAGAATGTCGCATCACCTTTGCACGCCACAACCATAAATGGGACC
The DNA here is from genome assembly GCA_012931725.1 of Litsea cubeba. Lineage (NCBI taxonomy): Eukaryota > Viridiplantae > Streptophyta > Magnoliopsida > Laurales > Lauraceae > Litsea > Litsea cubeba. The sequence goes on along the minus strand of CM022954.1, from coordinate 29,978,314 downwards.
CTCACTGACAAACCACTAAAGGAAAGGCACGGGGAGAAAAGCAGTGCACCCGACTACGCAAAGGCATGATCTAAATGGTCACATCGCCGTGGAAGATGGAGCCGCACACCTAACAACAGACGGGACCCTAGGTCAGCTCATTTAAAAGGGCGTAGGGGCAAGGGCAGTGCATCCGACTACACGAAGCCATGACGTAAATGGTCACATCATTGCGGAGGCAGGTGCGGGACGCCCAACCATAAATGGGGACCCTCATTGACAAACCGCTAAAGGAAAGGGGCAGGGGCAAGGGCAATGCACCCGACTACACAAAGGCATAACCCAAGCGGTCACGTCGCAACGGAGGCAGGGCTGCATACCAAGACAAATCCCTAGCAATCATTGAAGGCAATATTTCTGTATCAAAGAACAATTTTTTTTTTTTTACTAAAACCATCATTTCTTATTTACATAATACTGATTATGGCAACAACCATGGAGGTAGAGAGGAAAGATACAGTTACAACAAACCAAGAAAATACGGTTGCACCACATCAAAAAAAAGAGGGGAATGCACAAAAAAAAAAAGCAAACAAGAATTATGTCTCATTTTAATTGGTGTAAGGAAAACAATACAGCCTCCATACAGTCGCGAGCCCGCACTCTACGAAAGACAAATGACGGGCCCTAACCTCGTCAAGAAAGGCAGCATAGCATCAAAGGATAACTTGCGCAAATCGGCATCAACCAATTTTAAAGATTGCTCATGCGTTTGGATTCGAGAAGAATCAAGCTCTAATGAACACTATCGATCTTTTATTAAAACATCAAGATCAACAATTTCTTTCTCCAAGATACCTGGAGGGATCGCAGACACTCTAACTGAGCCACCAGGTCCCTCTCCGATTTAATAACCTCGGTAAGATCACACCACTTCTGGTCAAAATCCCTTGAAGAAGATTCAAATTGAGGAGTATCCACAGCAACCCTGCTACAAATGGAGGCATATTCAGACTTCAGGGCTCCTTTCTTGGCAAGAAGAAGGGGCTCAACCACACCTAGCGTAGGTCCTTTAGAAAGGCGTACGAGTTCTGTACACAAAACCAACACTTGCGCGACCTTGGACCTAATCGAGGAAAGAGACTCCCTAGAAGATCGCACCACTTGCAGGGGGAAGCAACATCCCTTCATAATAAGCTAGATCTTCTGCCAACTCAGATAAAGAGGACCCGCAGGCAATGTCCAGAAAAGATCGAAGAACACCAACCGCTACCGACATGCAAGGAAAGGTCGCGGGAGAATTACCCCCAAAAGAGGAAAGTGCCAGATCATAACACGGATCACCTAAAAAAACTATATAGGAACCAGAAAGGGTTCAAATTACCAGAGGTAGTCTCACAAAAAAAAAAACAGAGATGAAAGTTCCCCACCTGAAAAAGGGAGAACGGCAGGAACTCTCTCTACCGCACAAGACCCAGTGAACGGTACTGCGGCGTTCAAAACCTCCATTTGAGCACTGTCCCGAGCAATCGAATAAACTAGACCAGAGGCGGGATAGGGAGCCGGGCTCTGGGAACCCTGAGAGCACGAAGATTGAGCCTCAACCGATGGGTCCACCACTCCTCCCCCTGCTAAAAAATATATATATAATACCACAAAGGTAAAATAAAAAAAGGAGAGAGGGAGAGAAGAAGGTGGAGCTAGGTCAAGCACTGACCCTCCCCTTTCCTACCCCTTTTAAATAAAGAGACGTAAAGGGAGGAACAACCACCAACAAAGCAAAAGGACAAGAAAGAAAGAAGAAAACAGCGACCTGAAGAAAAAAGTGGGATCACGAAAGGACCTGAAGACAAAAGTGGAATCACGAAAGGCTGAAGGAAAGGAGAACTTTCCCCCCTCACCTAGATGGGCATCTTGGAGCCGTGAGACAGTTTCTTTTGCATTCCCCACACAGGCCTCTTCGCCAGAAGAAAATAAAGCATCAAGAATCAAGGGGCGAGAACCACCACCTTCGGAAGGGACAGAGGCATCAGTGGCCACCTCTATGGGTTCCATTAAAGCACGCAAGTCACTGCTGGTCCACTCAATGGCATCAGCATGATCCGTAAGATTCCGGGCAGGGGATCCACCAGAAGGAAAAGAAAGACTGGCCGAACCATGAGACACCCCCATAAAGGCAGTGCCCGCAACCTTATGACTCTATTTATTAGCTAAAAGTTTGGCTCCAAAAACACGGGGGCAGCTGACGTCGTTTATAAAATTCGGGTCATCGCCCAATTTAAGGCATTTTTCCAGCGAAATAACATACCACCGGAGATAGGAGGATAGGGCATCCCCGATGTCTCAACCTACTAACAAGGGATATGAAAAATGACCGCGGGTGCGCATGGCAGAGAAATCACACCAAGCACTCCATCCATCCGTAACAGAGCTTTATCCATGAAAAAAAAAGGCGGAGTAAATCTACCATGCCTTGGGTATAACCAAACTGATGGGCAAAACGACTATGCCAATAGGGCTCGATGAAGCATGACCTCCAGGAACGAAAGACAGGCATGGAGGGCCTCACACATAAGAGCCATTCTACCTGAGCTTCTTGCATGAAAGAATGCCCTGGAGAACACACCATTTCAGCATCACAAAAGCTAGAAACATCATCAACGTTTGCGAACCATGAGTGATCGCGAATTCTGAAAGAATCTCTATCCCAAATAACAGAGCGAGGGTGGTAAATTCTTTGAAGGACTTCTGCTCGGAAGGTGAAAGCAAAGTTGCCAGCCGGCACATAAAAGGAGCATCCGGGAATGGTAACTCCCTCGAACGAGGATGAAAAGCCTGGCAGTGAAACACGAACGAAGCATAGAAGTAATGCCTCGGGTAACGACCGCTAGGATCAATGCCTCCAAGGATGTGATCAACATTCTCACGAAGACCGTGGCATAACTTCGCCACCATGGCTGGACAGAGGGCTATGCGATACCCCCACGCTAGTCTGCAAGCAGGGAGAAGCGAAAAAGCCCTAACATTGTTGCCATCTTGTCCCGGGAAGACCGCCCGACAAGCCAGACAACAATAAAGTACGCTAGAAAAGAGCGAGAGTCAGGGTAGTCACCAAAAAAGCATTCCGTCTCTGCGGCATTCCTTGGACGACCAAAGGACAAATCGCTGTGTAAGCCTTGCAAATCGGACGAGATTTCCCTGCGCAACCATTGAGCATGGAGGACATTCCTCTTCGAGTGAGACACAGCCTGGTTATGTGATCATCAAATAAAGCATTAAGAGTGGTAGAAAATTCAAGGGAGTCCCTCCTGATATCGGCAAACTCCTTTTCAGAATGAACATATTCTTCGTATAATCCCCTCATACGGGTAAACCAGTAATGACCTTCATCTCAAAAAAGCGAAAAGCCAAGTTACCGCACTTGGGCTAGGCATGTATTGCCGGCAGGGCAGAAGGTCCCCAACATTGTCCCAAAGGAATGAACAGGGATAGTGAAAGGGTCGTTGTGGCTTGAATAGCTCCAAATATACCGATACCCCTTAATAGCGGCTCGAAGAAAAATAGGGCAAACCGAGACCATTTGGGAGGCCCCACCCCTTGTGGACCCTCAATTTGAATTTGAATACTATATTTTAGAGTAGAGTATCTATTTATATTAATTAATAGGATTAGTAAGGGTAGATAGGTATTTTCCTAGATTATAGTTTGATTAACCTTGTTGTGTAATTTATAGAGTCAATAGGGTGCCTTTTACAATTTCTAGAGTTAGTTAGTTAGTTAGATGCCCTAGCTAGGAATTAGCATTTATTATAGGGGGTCTCCACTTGAGAAGCTTCTAGAAATCCTATTCAAAGACCCAACTACCCTTGGCCTAAACCCTAATCCTATTTAAACTAAAGGGCCCTTTGGTCATTACCCGCTCAACACAACCTATATAACTAAAGGGCCCTTTTAGGTTGTGTTGAGAAAGATCTTATATAACAAATTGAGAAAGATCCTCATTTTCCTTTCTTTTCTCTCTTCTTCCCTCATTTCCTTCCAACACTTTCTCAATTTCCCTCCAATTCTCTCATCTCCATCTACTTCTCTCTCTAGAACCCTAGATCTAGAACTCTAAGAAGAAGACCATCTGCAACAATCTTAGCTGCAACTTATTATAAGGGTCTTTCTCTCTATCTTTCTAATCTCTTATCTCTCTTAATCAAGGTATGTACCCCTTTCTAGTTCAATTTCCCTAGAAATCTCTCTTTCTCTCCCTAGATTTCCTTTCCTTATAGCAATTCTCTTGTGGATGTGGGTTTAGGTGTTAGAGATCTCTCTAGATTTGTGGTTGTGTGAATGGAAAGCCATAGGAGCTGGGATTTGATTTTTGGAGCTTTGGATCTCTATTTTTTCTCTCTATATTATTGTTATTGAATTCAAGCAAGTTCAATATACTTACTTAACATATAATGAATGTTTATTGTTGTTGATTTCTGTGATTTTCTACTCAAATGATGTTAGAATTGATAGATCTATCTTTGAGCATGTTTTCATAGATGGTTGGCCATTGATGGATGGGTTGATCTCATTTGAAAGACCAATGGCCCATGGATTGGATGGTTGGATGTGTATTGAAGTGTTTTTCATGTTTTATGATGTTTCTATGATGATTGGACGAGATTGGATGGGTTGTGGTTGGAAATTGAATGGAAGAGGAAGAAATCCAGATTCTGGAATGGTGCAGATTACGCGTATCGGGTCGACCGAGCACACTAAAAACCAAAAAATCCAAGTCCAAGTTAATCTCTACAGGCTTTGCAGGTCTAGTGTATTTGGTCGACCGGACCCTTTCCTTGGTCGACCGAAACACACAGGATCTACCGGATGCAGCTCGGAACTGGACTTCTCCCTGAGGACCAGAAATCTTGTGTTCTTGGTTGACCAGACCCTATTCTCGGTTGACCGACAACACAGGGATTTCAGTGGAGATGGCTAAGAGCTGGACATCATTTTCCAGGATTTTTAGTGTGTGCAGTCGACCGGCTAGGCCAGGAGGTCGACAGGACACACAAGAATTTCTTGAAATTAGGCCATACCTGGCCAGATGCCTGACTCCAAATTTCCAGAGTATTCAGTTGACCGACCAGGCCAGGAGGTCGACCGAGCACACCGCGCAAAGGGTCGACCTAGGAGTCAACATCCTGATAACTCAGTGTACTCGATCAACCGAGCCCTGTGTCAGGTCGACTGAAGACACTAAATTCTGTGATTTTCCAGTTTTCATAAATCTGAAGTTGTGATCGTTCGTGGGGCCTATTGACCATCCAAATGGACTTCTATTGATGTGTTAAGCAAGAATCAATGGTGTGGCTCAACCTTGACTCGTGGGGACCACCAAGTAGGGTCTAGGCTGTGGATTCAACGATGATTTGATCCTTAAACATTGTCGATGATGCCCATTATTTCTGGAGCACCAAATACAGTATCTATTGGCATTTGAGACCTCATTTAGAGATCAAATTACTTGAGATGGACCTGGAACCTAAATGTGGACCAATACTTAGGTTGGACTTGTGATATCTCCCGTTGATTCTCGTATTTAGATATTTATCTCAATTGTTGTATTACTGTCACTCTTATGTCCTTATTATTGCTTATAATTTTTAATTAAATGGGAAATGGATGACTGAACCTAAGACTACTTAGAGGTGACCTGGTGATGTGATTGGGTGAATATTGACCCGTGTCTATGGCTAGGTGGGCCCTTTTATGGTCTAAGTTTGGATGTGGAATACCCTAGAATGGAGAGGTTGGATTGTACTAGACTTATAACTCATTATGGATGGGAATGAACTGTTTATCATTGGAAATAGACTTGTTTGCCTCATTTGGACTATTCTAAACCAGTCCATATATTTGGTGGGCTTTGGTATGGATCCAATGATTGGACTTGGACTTGGACTACGTTCCATGGATTGACTTGGTACTAGGACCTCTTAGGGACTTGGATAGGACCTTGTTCACGCAAGGCAAAGCCTAGACAGACACAGACCTTTATTGTTTCTTGAGTCGGCGTAGACATTCACTAAGTTGTTCTAAGCTCAACCTTTAGACTGATCATCACTGGTAGGAGCTACTTTGAGTGTTGAGTGGGCTATCATGATGAGCTATGTTGTAAATAGACGATGTGACATCGGGTCCGATCTCCAGAGTAATGAGTGTGGTGAAGATGTTGATTGTGATTGCGGGGCTCGTTATTCCCCAGCACTGGTGAGGTTTTCTCGCCGCGACTGTGTTCATTATGGGATGGCCGCGGCATAATATCCCCTGGTATTCAGCTTGTGTGAATGTGCCATGTTGTATAAATTACATATGATGTTTATTTTGATTTTAAATGCTTATTTTGCTCAACTGCCTAGAATCTATATCAGTGTCATCTTCTTTAACTTTATGGCTGTCTCTACTCTTTTGATGCATACATCCTATGTTACTTCTTTACTATGACTTGTCAAATTTTTAGATCTGATCAATTCTTGATGCTTAGGTTTCGACCCCAAGTACGAGGATGGTGTGCTCGCACTCATTGAGGCACCCATGGCAGCAAATCACGGATGGGGACTAGCCGACCAAGAGATCGAGCTGGAGGTTGGAGAGCCGGCACCTAGAGTGTGACAGTTTATCTGTTTCGTTTGGGTTTCGAGTGATTTTTGTAGTGAGCAGGGTAGTAGTTAAAATATGTAATAAACATTTGCTTATTTCAACCTTGACATTTAGGCTGGACTTCAGCCATGTTACATTTGATATATCTTCTATGATACCCTATGCTTCCGTTATCTTTACAATTGCTTCCGCTTTACTCTGTATGCTTCCGCAATTTAACCACTGATATTATATTATTCAAAAAGTTTTAAATTGGACCTCATTGCGGACCTCCGATCTTGGAAGTTCTTGGAATTTTCGGGAAGTAGTGCGCCAAATCCGATACCTTGACGGTTTCCTCGGTATTCAGAATTGGAGCATTACAGCATTGCTCCCAGCTCGGTGCTGGATTCAGGCAAATTTTATGTTTCAAATCTCATGGAAAACCACCGCTAGGGTCGCTCAATAGTGTTTTCATGAGAGGACAGATTTCTCCTTGATAATTTGGGGGAAGGTCGTCCAAGAAACAGGGGATGAGGAAACGCCTACACACGGGAGTAGGGAAAAGAAAGGGTTTATAACCCCTAACCAGTTTACTTTGATTCAATTCATGAGTCTCTACCTACTCAATAAAATCCTCCTTTCAAAGAAGAGGGTCACCACCCGAATAAAAGACATGAGATGCATAGCTTCGGGGGTAATGAAAGGACTGTCCATTCTTGGAAGATGAATGGTGACGTATCGACTCCCCTTGTCGAACTGAATTCGGGCATCTATTCCCAAAGATAAAATCGGGAGGAGAAGATGAGGCAGGAGACCCGTCCATCATCAAAAGATGGTAGTATAACAGAGGACGAATCCGAGGAACTTCTATCGCGCTGCCGGAAGCATCAGAAGAAGAAGTTCACGGCCCCATAAGACTCTGTCTAAGGCAGGGTACCATAGCCCTAGAAGACGAAGGAGCCTTGCCAGAAGTAGGATTAGCGGAAGACATCGGATGTATGAATGTGTAAATGCCGGATGAAACCCCAAGTAATCACGAAACCTCCGCCAAAAAGCAATGTCTTTCGAAATAACTTGAAGGGAGGCAATATGTCAGCACAACAAAAGTGGTAAGGAGCATGGTCGGGCCTAGGTCCAGAAAGGGCCTGAAAGAAAGGAAGGTCCATAGCAGTCGGGATTGGTAATATCATCCCCACTGGTGCCTTCCTCTATTGACAAAGGCAGAGGGATGGAAGCAAGGAGAGTAAAGGGGCGACACGTGCAAAAAAGCCTATAAATAGAACGACGCTGATTCCGAGAAGGATGGCCGAAAAAGGGGAGAGAGAGATATGTCATGTAAGAAGACCTCATTTGGGGGAGAAAAGAAAGTTTAGAGCAAAGGCTCTGCTTATCTTGTTTTCCCACAGAAAGGTCCATACTCTGTGATTTTCTTTGTAAGAGGGGTACTGGCGAGATCCGGACAAACCAAAAGCTTAGTGTAAAGCCCGAAATCTCTAGTTTGTTGAAATAGAATTGCCATACGCATACACATTTCTTCTTTATTACCTGCTTACACACACTCTCGATTTTAATATTATAGTTACAGTAACTACCATGTTTCGCCATTCAGGAGACATTTCATCATAAAAGAACTGTACCAATTGCCACTTGGCGATTTGGTGATGAGGACACTTCCTAATGAGATCCTTGAACCTATCTCACGCCTCATGAAATTGTTCGTTATCAGTTTGGGCGAACGATGTGATGAATCTCCTATACTGATTGGTTTAGCCCACGGAGAAATATTTATCTTTGAATTTTTGTTGTAGTTGGGCCCAAGTGGTGATGGAGTTTGTAGGTACAGTACTCAGCCAATACTTAGCTTTGTCCTTTAGTGAAAACTGAAAAAGAAACATCTTTAGGGCCTCACTACTGAAATTATTTATTCTCACAGTGGAGCAAATAACCAAGAAGCCATCAATGTGATTGTATGGGTCTTGATTGTTCAAAATATAAAAAGAAGGAATAAGATTGATTGTACTATATTTGATTTCATAATGAGCTGCCTGAACTGTAGGCGGTTGAATACACGATGGTGACGCGTATTCCGAAGGAGTACAGTGCTCCTTTAAGGGTTGGAGAGGAGTTGGAGGGGGTGTACCGGGTGGAGCCTCCTCTTCATTTCTTTCCTCCGCCATTTGTGAATTTGTGTGTGAGGAATTAGCAGAGTGTTTAGACGATCTAATTTCCCTAAGGACTCGCTCTAAATTTTGGTCTAGAGATACCAAATCTAGGTGACAAGAGCGACGACCAAGCATGTACACACAACTCTGACTGCAATTACATAAAAAGAATCAGAAAGTCTAGGACTTACAATGCTTTAGGTAAATGATAACTTTAATTGAGTAAAACTTTAACTTTCAAGAACTCTCCTGGATCCTGCACAAACTCTAGGATTCTTGATTAGTGTTAGAATCGATACCCTGCAATAAGGATAGTAACCGATGTTAGCAAAGATGATAAAGTAGAAAAAAATTGAAAAAGCTAAACTAATGTTAGAATTAAAAGAAACAAACAACCGTGCTAATTCTCCCCGGCAACAGCGCCAAAATTTAATAGTTCCAAAACAGGGCTTGCAAATATAATTTATACCTAGTTACTATCTATACTCGTGAGAGTAAAGATGTTAACAGAGTATCGTATCCACCGGGACAAAAAGGCTAAGTTGTGTTGGTTCCCAAATTCCTAAACTAATCCTAATAGAAAATGAAGTGTTGGTTTGATGGGTTTGATTCTTAAATTAGAAAGTAAAGACAATGTTTGATTCAATCAAAGAAAAGTCTTAGGGTACGAATCCGCTCTAACCTCGCAGAATGGCGAGTATAGACCTAGGGTTTCACTATCAACGCTTTAAAGACTCGTTCAGTTACAAACCTTCACGAAGTCAACAAATAAAATATATGGATTCAGATCTGGGCATAACCTATCTTAAAGGCATAGATTATCCTAAATCTAACAACACATTCATTCAAGCATCATTATATGACTGATATTCAATTCTATAAGAATAAAATACCAAAAAGAGATATTGCATTAATAAATAGAATCCAATCAATGGATAACATTCGTGTCATATAACCAAAAGCGTTCAAAGTAAAACCCTAGAACCTATACATCACCAAAATACAAGATTAGGGCTTCATCGCAACCCTAAGGTGGAGAGTTAGTTGCTCATGGAGAGAGATTGACGAAGAATCCTCAACGAAATTCCCATTGGCGCTCATTCCAAAGCTCCAAAATCATCCTCCAGATTGTCTCCAAAGATGTGAATGACCTAAAAAACGAGTTTGGCACCCTTTTATAACTTTATTCTCCCAAAAACGCTTCAAAACTCGCTTGGAGGCAGAGTCCACCGGGTCGGGCATCCGGACGCCAGGCGGTAGTGGCCTCAGAATCAGTTTGTGGGGTGTCCGACGCCCGGAGGCGGTTTGCTCCAGTTCGTTCGGTTTGTCATGTTTTGTGCCAATTTCTTCTCATTGCACCTAGGGCACCTGCAAATATTAAAATAACATAATTAAACTAATTAATCTCATCGGAAGGTGTACCAAAGTCCTTATTGGGGGGCCTAAATGGTGCATTTAGGTTTCATCACATATATACCAAATGTTGGGGAAAATTACTTACGAAGAATGTGCAATCAGAATATCAAATAAATAGTTAAAATAAATAATTAGTGATGAATGATTGTGAATGTGAGAGATTTGTTGGAATTTGAGATGCCTTGAGAAGTCTTATGAAGCATTGAAGTGTTTAGTATCTCAAGTATCATCTTGTGTTGGAATTATTGTCAACACAATGTCACAAGTGTGGTGTTGATAGTATGGTGTTGATAGAGCTTCAAAGAGAAAACAGAGCTGAAACAGTAAACAGTACAGGAAATCAGAATTTCATCTGTCAACCGCAAGTACTACCGGTAGAAGTGGCTGATATTCCAGCAGAGAGTTTGGACACGAGAATTCCATCTGTCAACCGGTAGTTCTACCGGTAGAAAAGGCTGACCCTGAGATTTCCATCTGTCAACCGCAAGTTCTACCGGTAGAAGTGGCTGAAATTCTAGCAGAAGTTTGGACATGAGAATTTCATCTGTTAAACCGGTAGTTCTACCGGTAGAACACACGGGAACCAGAATTGCGCAGAAGTAGAAGTTTTGCACGAAAATTCAGGAAACTTATGTATTTCGTTTGGGACTCTTTCTAAACGAATTCTAGCCTAATTTGAACACTCTTTAGGGTTACCGAAACCTATATAAAGGCTTGCTAAGTTCGTTTTCATAAGTAGAGAAGAGAAGAGAGAACAAAAAGAGAGGGTTTTGGAGAGAAGAGTGATTGGAGAAGGAGTTGTTGCTGTGTGCAGTTGTGTTGCACGTTTCTACAGCAAGTGTGGACGAGAATGTGCTCATGAAGATGGTGATTCGTCCATAGATAAGTGTCTCTCTTTTTATGCTTTAAATTTCAATTTGTAAGGGATTGAGAGAGAGAGATTGTAGAGGGGAAGGGCTGTAGAAAAGTTCTCTACTTTAATTCTGTAGAACATCAAGTTGGTGCTTGGTGTTAGGGGTTTGGTGATCCTATCTGTTGGTGCAGATAAATTGTAAAGGGAGTAGGTGCTTCCTAGATAGTTGGTGCTATCTGAAACTTAAGGGTTGGTGCTCTTTGTCGTTGGTGCGACTAAATAGATTCAGACCTGTTCCGGATCGGTGTTCGGACAGTCTTTGAACCGTGGACGTAGCCTTTTGGTGAACCACGTTAAATCTGGTGTCCTTGTGTGATTTGATTTGCTTTTGTTGTTAAATTGGACCTGTTTTTAAGGAATCACTGATTCACCCCCCCCCTCTCAATGATCGCGATATCTAACAATTGGTATCAGAGCGCCAAGGCTCCCTTGATAAGCTTAACACGCTAAGGGTGATCTCTTGTCAAATCACATGGCATCCAATACAGGGAATAAGAAAGCTCCTTTGTTTGATGGTTCTAATCACTCCTTCTGGAAGATCAGAATGCAGGCTTTCATCAAATCACTTGGCTATGATGTCTGGGAGACTGTCAGAGTCGGTTACAATACTGCCATCGTACCCACTGATGCTGCAACGAAGAAGTTAGCAGACAACGACTCCAAGGCGCAGAATGCACTCTTTAGTGGCCTTGTGGACAGCGAGCTGGTCAAAGTAATTGCATGCAAAACAGCCAAGGAAATATGGGACAAGTTGAAAAGCATTCATGAAGGAGATGAGAAGATCAAAGAAGCGAAATTGCAAACTCGTCGCTCTCAATTCGAGTCTCTTTGCATGGAGGAAAGCGAGAATGTTGACTTGTATATGCAACGAGTGAATGAAGTCACGAATGACATTCGTGGACTAGGGGAGGAGATTAAAGAACCAGTCATCGTGAAAAAGGTTCTAAGATCTCTTCTTCCCCGGTTTGATTCAAAAGTCTCAGCCATAGAAGAAGCCAAGGATCTGAATGAATTTACCATGGATGAGTTGCATGGTTCACTCACTGCCTATGAGATGCGCATAAGTAAGACGTCTTCATCTGATAGAGAAGCGGTCAAAGTTCAGAAAAAGGGAAAAGAGACTGCTGGTCATGATGCTGATACTGATGATGATGAGCTTGAGGCTCAATTAGTTAGAAAGCTGAAGAAAGGAAGCAATGGAAAGTACAAAGGGAAGCTACCCTTTAAATGCTTCAATTGTGGCGGTGTTGGTCACTTTGCTGCGAAGTGTCCGCTGAAAGAAAACAATGATGATGACTCTTATGTTGATAAGAGTAAATGGAAGAAAAATTTCGGAAAGAGGGTCAAAGCAAAAAGCTTCATCAGTCAATATAATGACAGCACGTCTGAAACTTCAGACGATGATGAATCAGCCGAGGCAACTGAAGCTCTCTTCATGGTTACTGTTGAAGAAGAAGAGGAGCAAGAGCCGGAAGAGGAAGAGGAGGCTGAGGTCAATCTTGAAGAAGAACTCATTGCCGCACTTGAAGAGCTTAGCATGGAACGAAAAAAAAGTAAGAAAAATCTGACACTTCTTCATGAATCTGAAAGTTCAGTTATTGCTTTGAAAACTCAAGTTGAAGAATATAAAAGAATGGTAGAAGTCCTAGAAATACAAATCAGTATCAAAACTGAGGAAGTGGTGAAACTTGAGAATGAAATCCTTGGAGCAAGGACTGAAAATATACAAATGAATCAAAAGCTCAAGGAATTCCAAGCAATCAATGGAACATTGAAGCTAAACGAAATACTGAAAGTTCAAAGGCCTTCTCACTTCAAATTTGGTCTAGGATTTGAGAATGGAGAATCCTCTAAGATTACACCTCCTGAAAAGACAAAACCTGTGCCCACTCAGCCTAGAAAAGAGTCCATTCATGTGAGAAAGGAAATGAAGTCTAACTAGCCACAAAGAAGATTCAAATTTTATGGTTACTGTTATCATTGCAATAGATATGGACATAAAAGGGCTGAATGCAAATTCTATGTTAGAAACAGCCCATTTGTGACTAGGAACCCTTTTTCAATCCTAAACAGCCACAAAATTGAGTTCTATAAGTGTCATAATTATGGACACTTGACTAGGGATTGTAGGTTGCCTATTGCTAACCAATTTCAGGTTGAAAAGAAACCCAAGTTAGTTAAGGCATGGAGGGCAAAGAAAAGGGAAGATAATTCCAAGGAATCTCTCATTGTGCAAACGGCATTCAATGCACAAAAAAAGGCAGCACCATGGGTCCTTGATAGTGGCTGTTCAAGCCATATGACAGGTGATAAGGAAAAATTCGTCAAATTACAGCACTATGAAGGCGGATCAGTGAAGTTTGGTAACAATGATGGTGCCAAAATCTGCGGAAAAGGTGTTGTTCAGCTAAAGGCAAACAAGATCAGATCAGACGAGGTCTTATATGTGTCTGGACTGAGACATAACTTGCTTAGTGTGAGCCAGATCTGTGACAAAGGCCACGAAGTTGTCTTCACTAAGAATGGGTTTGCTATCAAGAAGTGTAGCAACGGCAAAACAGTGGCTACTGGATCTAGGACTGCTGGAAATCTCTATACATTGTCAGATGGAGCTGAAAAGACTTGCTTGATGAGTCGGACAGAGGAAAGTTGGTTGTGGCACAAACGCCTTGGGCATCTAAACTTTGATAACATGTCAAAGATTTGCAATTCAAAGGCTGTCAGAGGTATGTCTACAGTTGAAAAGCCTTCCAACCCCATTTGCTATTCTTGCCAAAAGGGAAAGCAAACGAGGGTAATGTTCAAGTCAAAGGAGCATCATTCAAAGAAATCTCTTGAGCTAGTGCACACTGATCTCTGTGGACCGATGCGAACTCAAAGCACCAATGGAGATAAGTATTTTATGTTATGCATTGATGATTATACTCGTATGACATGGGTATTGTTTCTTAAGCATAAACATCAAGCACTTGATCGTTTTAAAGTGTTTAAAGCACAGGTTGAAAATATGCTTGGAAAACGTATCAAGATTTTAAGGTCTGATCGAGGCGGTGAATTCACATCTGAAGAGTTCACTAACTATTGTGAGCACCATGGCATTCAAAGACAATATTCAGCCCCTAGAACTCCACAGCAAAATGGAGTTGTGGAACGGAAAAATTGCACCGTGCAAGAGATGGCTCGCACAATGCTAACTGAGAGTAAGCTAGCTGATAAATACTGGAAGGAGGCAATCCATATGGCTGTATACATTCAGAGTCGATGCTTGATCAGGCCACACGAAGACAAAACTCCTTATGAGCTATGGTTTGGGAGAAAAGCAACAGTCAAGCACTTCAGAGTCTTCGGTAGCAAGTGTTACATCAAGCGTCTTGAACAAAATCCGGGCAAATTTGATGAAAGAGCTGATGAAGGTATATTTCTGGGTTACTCCTCCTCTAGTAAGGCTTACAGATGTCTTAACAAAAGGACCAGAAAAATCATAGAAAGTGCCGATGTTAGAATTGATGAAAACCGTGAATCAAAGAATGTAACTCATTATGACAGTCCAGTTTATGAGGACTCGAGTGAGATTGATGATGAAGTGGCTGAACCTCATGATTCTGAGAAATCAAAGGATGACTCAGAGGATGCTACACCTAGAAAGAAAAGCACTTGGGTAGAGCAACACCCTAAGGATCAAATCATTGGAGATCCTGAGGCCGGTGTTAAAACAAGACAAAGTGTAGTTAGCAATTACTCACTTGTGTCCACCATTGAACCCAAGACTGTGGCTGAAGCCAGTCTCGATGAAAGTTGGTTGAAAGCTATGCATGAGGAGTTGGAGCAAATTGAGAAGAACTCCACATGGGAACTAGTTTCTAGACCTACCGATAAGAATGTTATTGGTACTAAATGGGTCTTTCGGAATAAGCTGAATGAAGATGGTCAGGTCATACGAAACAAAGCAAGGTTGGTTTGTAAAGGCTATGCTCAAATTGAAGGCATAGATTTTGAAGAGACCTTTGCACCGGTGGCTCGTCTGGAAGCCATTCGTATGTTTCTTGCATTGGCTGCATACAAAACCTTCAAGGTATTTCAGATGGATGTAAAGTCAGCCTTCTTGAATGGATTACTTGAAGAAGAGGTCTACATTGAGCAACCTGATGGTTTTCTCATTAGCAAAAACTCAAACCTAGTGTGCAAGTTGAAAAAGGCTCTTTATGGGCTGAAACAAGCGCCAAGGGCGTGGTATGCAAGGCTGGACCTCTATCTCCGCAAGATCGGCTTTGGAAAAGGACTGGTTGATAGCAATCTTTATGTCAAAACAGAGTTGAGCAAACAGCTGGTTGTCATTGTTTATGTCGATGACATAATCTTTGGTGGCAATGATGAGGAAATGTGCAGGAATTTTGCTGAAGAGATGAAGAAAGAATTTGAGATGTCAATGCTTGGAGAACTAAAGTTCTTCCTTGGTTTATAAGTTCAGCAGCTGAAACATGGTATCTTCATATCACAGATGAAATACATCAAGGAAATGCTGAAGCGTTTTAACATGGAAGACAGCAAGCCAGTGAGCACACCAATGACAACGAACACAAAGCTAAGCAAAGATGATAAGGGTTCGTCCGTTGATCACACCACTTATCGTTCTATGATAGGAAGCTTGCTTTATTTGACTGCTACAAGACCGGATCTTCTGCAAGCAGTATGTATGGTGGCTCGATTTCCAGCATCACCAACTGAGACGCACCTTACAGCAGTAAAAATGATATTTCGATATCTGAAAGGTACCATGGAGCTTGGCATTTGGTATCCTAAAGGCAAATCCTTCACTCTTGTTGCATACTCTGACGCCGATTGGGCTGGATGTATAGATGATCGCAAGAGTACAAGCGGTGGTGCATTCTATCTCGGTGAAAGGTTGGTGGCATGGCACAGTAAGAAACAAGATTCAATATCCCTTTCTACAACGGAAGCGGAATATATTGCAGCGGCAACTTGTTGTACACAAGTGTTATGGATGCGGCAAATGCTCTTTGATCTAGGAGTTCCGACAACGGATCCTACGCCGATCCTCTGTGACAACACAAGTGCAATTCACATCTCTAAGAATCATGTTCAGCATTCTAGAACGAAGCATGTTGCAATCCGCTATCACTTTCTCAAGGAAAAGGTTGCAGACGATGAGGTAAAGTTGGAATATGTTCCAACTACTGAGCAAGTTGCTGATATCTTCACAAAACCTCTGCTAAAGGAAGTCTTCGAGTATCTCCGGAAACAATTAGGAGTTACTCACTCTCCTAATCCTTAGGAGTTGTGCTTGAAAGGGGGAGCAATGTATTCCTTGAATATCCTATTCGCTCCTTGGTTGGTCCCTTTGGACTTGTTGTCAAAGGGGGAGAAAGCTATGCTAGGAGAAGTTATGCGAAGAAGTTATGCTATGATAGCTTGGGGGAGATTGGTATCAAGAATGTGAATGTGAAGATCTTGATTCTGTTGGTTTATGGTTCTGAAGAAGCTTCATGAAGGTCAACTGGTTCAAAGTGTTCCAAGTGTTGAAGTTCCAAGTGTTGCCAACAATTCCAAAGGGGGAGATTGTTGGAATTTGAGATGCCTTAAGAAGTCTTATGAAGCATTGAAGTGTTTAGTATCTCAAGTATCATCTTGTGTTGGAATTATTGTCAACACAATGTCATAAGTGTGGTGTTGATAGTATGGTGTTGATAGAGCTTCAAAGAGAAAACAGAGCTGAAACAGTACAGGAAATCAGAATTCCATCTGTCAACCGCAAGTTCTACCGGTAGAAGTGGCTGATATTCCAGCAGAGAGTTTGGACACGAGAATTCCATCTGTCAACCGGTAGTTCTACCGGTAGAAAAGGCTGACCCTGAGATTTCCATCTGTCAACTGCAAGTTCTACCGGTAGAAGTGGCTGAAATTCTAGCAGAAGTTTGGACATGAGAATTTCATCTGTTAAACCGGTAGTTCTACCGGTAGAACACACGGGAACCAGAATTGCGCAGAAGTAGAAGTTTTGCACGAAAATTCAGGAAACTTATGTATTTCGTTTGGGACTCTTTCTAAACGGATTCTAGCCTAATTTGAACACTCTTTAGGGTTACCAAAACCTATATAAAGGCTTGCTAAGTTCGTTTTCATAAGTAGAGAAGAGAAGAGAGAACAAAAAGAGAGGGTTTTGGAGAGAAGAGTGATGGAGAAGGAGTTGTTGCTGTGTGCAGTTGTGTTGCACGTTTCTACAGCAAGTGTGGACGAGAATGTGCTCATGAAGATGGTGATTCGTCCATAGATAAGTGTCTCTCTTTTTATGCTTTAAGTTTCAATTTGTAAGGGATTGAGAGAGAGAGATTGTAGAGGGGAAGGGCTATAGAAAAGTTCTCCACTTTAATTCTGTAGAACATCAAGTTGGTGCTTGGTGTTAGGGGTTTGGTGATCCTATCTGTTGGTGCAGATAAATTATAAAGGGAGTAGGTGTTCCTAGATAGTTGGTGCTATCTGAAACTTAAGGGTTGGTGCTCTTTGTCGTTGGTGCGACTAAATAGATTCAGACCTGTTCCGGATCGGTGTTCGGACAGTCTTTGAACCGTGGATGTAGCCTTTTGGTGAACCACGTTAAATCTGGTGTCCTTGTGTGATTTGATTTGCTTTTGTTGTTAAATTGGACCTGTTTTTAAGGAATCACTGATTCCCCCCCCCCCCCCCCTCTCAGTGATCGCGATATCTAACAAAATTAAATAAGAAAGCAAAAGAAAAATGGGCAAGGTACACTAATTAAGATGCTTTCTTTAAGACCCAACAAATCAAATTCGATGGGGATAATTATCATTATTTTCTAATAGTGGGTTTTTTAGAAAATACCCAACACTAAACTGATCGTGAAGAACATATTCTTATTCGTGAATTTACTGAATCTCCCATTTTAGACTTCACAGTTCAGATTAAAGGCTACAATTCCTAAGACTAGCAAAACAAATCAAATCTAAAAGCTTTGAAGTGCACTTCCTAGAGAATATTGGAATCACTGAGATCAATGGTGACAATCAAATCTATTAATTTAGAAAATGATCACTATGGGGATAATTATCAAGGTGAAGGTCAAGAAATAGATGAGTTCAAGGCAAAATTCGATGCAATGGCCTTTAAATAAGAGGATACATTGGTCAAAAGATGGAAGATGCAAAGGGAGAGGAAAAAAAGTCAGACATTGCAGACATGGATCTAACATACCACAAGCCTCTTATTTGCTGAATATAATGATTATTCCAAAAGAGACATGCTGATTGTCAAAGGAAAATGACATTTTACCGACGGAAGGAGAACAAATCATTGTTGTACCCAACATTCATTTTGTCATCGGGGATCAATGATGGAAACTTGGTGGTTGTGATGGTACAAATTATACAAATAAAGTATCCAGCGGTTTGTTCGCACATCCACACAATGTCTGCCTATCAAAAGAAGCATTGCTTCAAGACTCAAGCCTGCTTCAAATTGGAGGAAACACTCACTAGCAATTTTCAAAGCGTACACAGAAGCTACGGATCAACCAACAAATTAGAAGTTTGTCCAATTAATCTTCAACCCTGGTAGATATTTACCGAACTCCAGGTCGAATTCTCTCTAAGCCAGGGAGAATGATGCATGATAGACCTTAGACCACATGCTTAGGATGTTTTATTCTATTATTTATCTATCGTTACTTTTTAATTTTATTTAAAAAGTTATAATTAGGATTGGGTTTCCAGTTTCATTAGTTTTCTAGTTTAATTAGTTTTCTTAGGGCATAAGTTTTCTAGAAAATAAAACACTCTAGGAACCTGAAGACGTATGGTGAGGACTCCTTAGACCATGTGGATGTTGTGTTGGCTAGCCATCATTTTTATCAGTTCGGTTTGTTTTTCTTCTAGTGGGGGAGACTCTCTTTGTCTCGTCTTCTTGTCCTTGTTGTTAGGGAATTTGGAGGACCAAATTCTTTTTTAGTGGGGGAAAATTTAATGTCTCTGTATCCATATTTAGTGGACTTAGCATGTGGTTCTCGAAGGACATTGGCAAAATTTTCAGCTTTTCGATGTCGCAGATAGAGTTAGCGAGGGAATATGTGAGCAGTTGTTGGTCAGCAAGGAATGTGAACAGCATATCGAGAACCAGTTACAGTTGATCATGTGCTGTCAGATGGTTTGTTAGACAAGTAAGTGCAGATTTTTGGATAAATTTGGATTATTTTCCTAAGTCAGAAGACTTCAGAAGCCAAATAAGTGGAGGACTTTATGAGGTTTGAGGTGATTTCCAGTGGTACAGCTCCAAGAAGACGTGAAGAAGTTAGAAGTTTCTCGAGTATTGATGAACTTGTGACGGAGAATTGTTCGAGGAGGTTCAGCAATTGCAGCTATGGTGATGAAGCTGACTCAACAGGGTGTGTCAGTGGGAGGTTAAAAGCATAGAAAGTCAGTTTTCGGCACCAGTGTAGAGAGTTGTATGCAAAATTGATTGTTACATGGTCACATGATAGAGTAAATTTTGTGGATTTTACCGACTTGTAGAACATCAGTTTGGGTAGAGTATAGATACGAAATGGAGAATCATAACCTATAGACAAGGTCAGATCCATAAAAGAATGACACATGTGCAAGACTTGAGGATGGTGAACCTGAAACAGAGGCAGAAGATTGAGCAACCAAGGTTTCATTGGAACAGTTTTGAGATTTGGATGCAGAGTTGTAACCGTTTGAAGTGTGATGTGAAGTAGACAAACATGTATGGTCAAGAATCGATCGTTGTACAGAGGGCCAAGGGCAATGAACAGAAAGAGTCAAAGTAATAAAAACTCTTGGGTACTTTGAAGGAAGACTTTATTCTAGGATTGTGGACACGAATCGAACTTGCAAGGTTAGCTATGTATGCCTGAGTAGAAGACTGAAAGACTAGAGTTCGAAGAATCGATAAGAGCTTGAGTTAGAGATTCCAAGACTGGTAAAGACAGAGTGACAATACATCAGGATGAGTCAGAACTTTCTTATTATTTGACCGACATTGATGGACAAGACAAGTAGCAGATTTGAGACAAAGCAAGGACAGTTGATGATCACCGGGGATCTACGAAAGGATTCAACGAACATTGATTTTGTCAGAGGAGAAAGTTGCCGAGTAAAAGTTTGGACCGTTTGAGATCTTCGACCGATTCAGAGACCTTGACCACAGACCCATTCCACCGCCATGCTTGACCAGGGATATTGCAGTTGTGCAGGAGCAGCGCAGATCATCAATATTTTGATACAATGTTCCAGAAGAGAATGACCCAGTGAGTTCAGGTGTTTCCGGGAGAACCATGAGTTTGAGCAGACCTTTTGAGATTTTACCTTGTGTGGGAGTTATACCATAGTTTTATTTTGAGTTGGTTTAGATCATTTGGAGGACCAAATGTTCTAAGGGGGGAGGATGTAAGACCCCGACCCCTAATTTCCTTGATTAGTGCATTTTTTAGCTGTGAATTAGCTCTCTAAGTGAGATTTGATCCTAATCGAGTTGGTTTGTGGTTTAGAATAGTTTTCTTTAGCTTTGAGGAATCTTGAGAGCCGTTGAACCCTGTTTGGCAGCCCAAGGACGCTTTGGGTTGCACGTGTAAGCATGGAAGGATAATTCTGAGTTTTTCGATTTTACTTATGGTTTTGATTTCATTTAAACTATTTTATTATTTTCTACAACTTTCATTTTCAGCCCGTTCGTGTTTGAAGCCCAAAAACCCAAGTTTTGGCTCAAGAAGTGTAAAATTGACTTTTCACACTAAATCTGGGCATAAATTTTGAAATCTCAAAACCATGTCAAATTTATACTTTTTGGAAACTAGATTTTTCAAAGATCATTTTATCCTCTTTCGTCAATCTTGTTCGGGGCCCGCAAGACCATTTTTTTGCCATTTTAAAGTTTCATTCATAGTGGGCCCCACTTCCAAGCCACTTAACCCAACTCCTTCTCACCCATCCGTTCATTCTTCTTTTTTCCTGTAACTTTTCTAAACCGGGAGCTGGAATGAGAGAAGAATCTTCTTCTTCAATTTTTCTCCTATTGCATGTCAAGGCTAGAGGCTCCCAATTGAAAAACTAAGGCCATAATTTTCTTCCTCTTCGTTCAAGCTTCAGTTGGGTACAATTTGGGGCAAATTCCTGCAACTTTTCCACTCTCTCCCAGCTGAATTCTTCTTGTTTGGTTAGCTTCAGGTCAGGGCTCTCTTTCATCTCTCTAGTAGAGTCTTTTGAACTCCTTAGGAAGCATTTCTACTAGCATGCAATGCCCATTTCGAAATGGGTTCTTGTTTTCCAAATGTATGGGTTTTTGAATGAATTTTCTTGGGGTTTTTGTAGCTCTTTGTTTCAACTTGTTGGATAGGATCCTTGAGGAGAGTTTGCTTGACAATTTGGGCTAAGAGGCAAGTAATCTCTATAGGTTCTATGTGCCTATGATTTATGGATTGTTTTCCATTTTTAAAATACATGATTCTTAATGTTTAGGGGGTGTTTGGATAACTACATAATATAATATCAACAAGTTTAAATATTGTAAGATTTGATTATCATAGAATAAAATAGTGTCATATTATTATATAGTGTCACTTGTGGTGTTTGGCAATTTTTACAAATTTCAATATGCCTTTGAAGTATTTGGCAATTTATAAAAAAAAAACTCACAAGATGATATATACTAAATAAAAAACGGAATGAGAGTAATCAATTGACCCAATGCAGGACCCACTAATTAGTAATCACATGTGTTAATAATCATGGTAGGACCCACGATTGTTAAAAAATCACATGATTAAATGTTAAAACCTTGAGATCCAAGCAATACTGTTTGATTAAGGTAGGTCCGCCAAATGTTGATAGCCATAGTGTAATACATCTAATGGTGATTATCACAAATGAGCCTATCTATTTTATTTAATTTTTTTGGTAAAACCTTATCTAATGTCAAGCATCATTGATGAATCATCTATGAGAAATCATTATGAGACCCATTTGATATTTGTAGTCATACTAACACAAGGGGAGCTATCAAATAGTGGGACCAATTTAATGATGACAAACTTCTAACTACAATCACACAATTCAATTTTGGTAATTAATTAGAAACCCAGCTAATTTTGATAGTATGGGACCCACCTAATGTTGGTAATCATGATGAAGGGTCTCTAGTATGACATTAATAAGACCCTCATAATATTGATAATTAAAAATGGCCATGTAATTGTGATATGGTTATAGGACCCCACATTAAATTTGTAAGCATTGTGGGGCCAATGTAATATTAGGACATAGTTGCAATGAGGATCATTAAATGTTAAAACTTATAGTGAGCCACTATAATTAATAGTTGCCCATGAGTTCTTTCTAAATAAAAAAGATTTTGTAACAAGAGATTATCTTATACAGCATATCCTTGAATAATGTAATATGAGGGTTTTTAGAAGAAAGAGAGATATTGTAATATACTTTCTAAGTTATCCAAACACCTCCTTTTTTGGTGCATAGATTATATTCTAAACTAGCATATAATATGACAAAATCTCTTGAAATATCTTGTTTCTAAACACCCCCTTAGACTCTTGATTTATGTCATGCTCATACCCTTTTAAATTATTAACTCAGTCTTTCTATTTATGTTGATGTTAGTGACTTTACAAAGTTTGGAATTCTGTTTTGAGTTGATAGAATTATATTAATTCATTAAAAGACTTGTTTTCTTTAAGATTTGAATGATTTACTTAGTGTTTAAAGTTTAAATTTTTGAAGATTTGAAGTGTTCAGATTATGCTCAGCAAGGACTTGATTCTCTTTAGATTGATATGGAAAAATTCTGGGTTTTTATTACGGACTTTTCAGTGGAAAGAGTTCGACTCAGACTTTTGCACCTTACTCATGTTTAAATTTCTGATTTCCATGTTGATTTGTAAATGGAATGTGATGATTTAGTTTTAGTGTTGATTGAATAATGGTTTTGCTATGAAACAATTCAATTTTTGGATGCTATAAAATGATGATTTGTGAAGGAGGGAAGAAAAGTTCCAAAGAAGTGCAAAAGGAGCCCCAAAACAGTGCAGAAATTGCACTTTCAGCGGGCCATCCAGAGAGTAGGCTCGCTATAGCGAGAGCGAGCCCACCTTATGGGAGGGTCCGCTCAAGCGGGCCTAGCCATTGCCCATTTGAATTTTTTGGGCCTGTTTTATGTTTTTGAACTGATTTTTGGGCCTAAATTAATTCTTGGACTGATTTACATGCCTTTGCAGGTTTCTTGAGGATTGAAAAACTTAAATATGTTGAGAGACTTCTACTTTAATGTTGTGCATTTGAAATTTAAAATGTTCTAACTTCGGAGGCACCAATTCCATTTCTATTTTCTGACATTTGAGTTTCAATTACACAGGGGTCAATGGGAGTCTTTAGCATATGCTTGATAGACCTTGTTTTTCGAACTTTAGTTTTGATATCTAGAATATCATCGTGTATTGTTTTGAATTTCAAGAATAAGCTCGTTTGAGAAATTGTTTCAAGAAACATATTCGTACTCTCACTTTGAATTTTTAAGTATAAGTTTATTTGAAGATTTATTTTTAGAATGAAAAAAGGGAATCACTTCTTAAGCTTGTTTCGAAACCCCAGTTTTGACACAGAGATAATTGTTTTGCACCTGTTTTGATTTTAAGTATCAGTTTTATTTCGAATAGTTTTAAGAACCAAAAAGGGGACTACTTTTGTGCTTTTACATGTTAATAGCTTATGCTATTTTGTCTTGTCTTGCTTGCACCGTCCACCTCGTATGGTCGATGGGGGAAATGTAAGAATTTGGTCCGGGCGGCAACCTTAACCATAGGGCGAAGCGTGTCAACCGCGGGCTTCAAACGGCGAGTCTCCACTCAGAAATGTAAGAACTCGGTCCGGGGCGGCACCCTTAACCATAGGGCGAAACATGTCAACCACGAGCTTCAAGCATAGAGTCTCTACTAGCCCTCATTGGAAATATTCAGGTTGCTCGCTCCGTCCACCTCGTGTGGCGGAGGATATTTTGTTTTGTCTTGTCTTGACAAGTAGTTTCCCCTATTTTCGATCTGTCTTGTATGTGTTCGCCTTGTTTTGTGCATTCATGAATTTAGTTGAATACCACTGAGCTTGGACTGCCACTTCCGTCTAATTCACTATTTGGGGGTCTTTAAACATGTGGACTATCTGCAGATTAATTATGTATTTTATACACATCGTGCGTGTTCCAATTCTGCGGCCGGCCTCCCCGTCTACCTCAAGTGGCATGGGATCGTGTTTTACTTGTCGTGAGTGCTTACTCTTATCATCATGTATGATGGAGAAATGATGGGCTCTATGTGGATTTACTAATCATGATATTATATGTACTCATGCTAGTTTTGCTTCGTATATCGTTCATGGACTTTCACTCTTTGAGATGCATCTTAGTCATGTATTTGGTTTAAGTTCAAAAAATTGTTTTAACATTGTTTCCTTTAAACTTTTCTTTTGTATACGCTCATACCTAAATTGATCATCTGCCAGACTTTCGTGTCTGATATACTATACTTTGGTGTTCCAGGTAGTAGGTTCTCGTCTTGAGCTAGTTCGTGTGCAGACGGCAGTTGAGTCACGAATTTTGTTGGCTTGTTGAGTCAGTGATGTCATTTAGACGTCATGCTTGTCTCTGGAGTACGTTACACCCTTGGGTAGTATTTGTTTTAGTTTTTTATTTTGTAAGGCTTTTGTTAGCCTTTTTCCTTGGGATTGTAATTAATGCACTTGTTAATTTATAACTTGAATATGCTTGGGTAATGATAAACCTGTTACTGTCAGCTCTGTATATGTTATTTTCTTGGTTTGTTCCAGACTGAGTTTGAACATTGCTATGACAGCTTTACGCTGATAGGTTGAGTGCGATGCGGAATTCGATGGCCACGGACTTCGGGTCACAACGCCATGTAAGCTTCCGCGAAATATTTTATTGTGTTTGGAAATTTTGTCTTCCTCACACATGCGGATCCTGTGGAGAAATATTATTTATCACTTGCTTCCCAATTCACATCCCCGAGGTCGGACCGCTGCAGGGATTCGGGTTCTGGAGCATGACACTGACATCAAAGATGCTCAGTCTATTGAGCGGATGGGTGAACAAAATGAGGAGGAAAGTAAGCAAGTGGTAATCTAGAAGCTAAAGAAGGAGCTAGAGAATACCAAATCAATAAAATGAAATATAAAGGAAAATTTTTGAGATTCCACACACTGCTGCAATAATATTAACAAGATCATCCCAGTGTGACTCATTTGTAAGTTGAACTGCAATGCTGTCATGTCTAGAACCATCCTGAGCATGCAAAAATAGAAAATCCAAAATTAGATTTATGTCCAAGGATACAAGATTCTAACCAATGTAACACGCACGCCACAAGACAAAAATCAAACTTCCATTTCCCATAACCCATTTTACAAATCCACCATATAGACTGCGACAAGCACTGCCTGAACCTTGCCTGAAAAATACATGAAACATGACACAGAAAAGAATTATCTGCCAGTGTGTTACCTGTTGAGAGACAGTTAGGTCTTATTTGTAAATTTTTAGAATTTAAGGGTTAATTTGTAATTATAAAAAACTTTGGTGAGAAGGTCTTTTTTTTATTACTGAAAATACAGGATAAGTTTACCTTAGATTAGAATTAGATTAAATATATGGCTTATATTAGGTTGCTGTTATGTTGCGATTAGGTTTCCTATTAGGAATGTGATTAGTGATTAGATTTCCTAGTTAGAGTCAATCATTATTCAAAATAACGGCCGCTACGCATTATCGGCTGTAGTAGTTGAGGCCGCTACGTTATTTTGAAAATAGCGGCTCTACGGTTTAAAACCTAATGGAGCCAAGCTTTTTTAATTTATAACAGCATTTCTCCTATTTCTTCTCCTCAATAGCCTTCTCCAAGGTCGTCTCTATCCTAATATGCTTCCAAATCACTAAGAAAACACAAGATTGGTTGCTACACAAGATTTGAAAAATCTTCAATATTTAAAAAATCGACACCGCTACGTTACCACGTATCGCCCCAATCGCTACGTATCGCCTGCAACGTAGCAATTTGGCCATTGGCCGCTACGCTCGCTGCAATCACTACTTTCATCATTGGATCCAATATCTTTGGTTGTACTCTATAAATAGTTATTGGTCATTCTTAATGAAACAACTCAGAATTTGTCACGATGTAGTTCCTAAATTTCAACTTTACCTATACAGATACTAAGATATACTCAGGGGCAGCGCTACATTGGTATCAATGGGGTCAATTGACCCCACTGAGATCTAAAAAAAAAAAAAACTTTTAAATTATGTCAAGAATTGAACTTATAGGAACCAAACAACGGTTTGTTTGGTTAGACTTTGTTAATGGGACTTTTTGGGCCTTTTGATTTTAAAAAGCCCAAAATCTTTGAGAAGTCTGTTTGGCTATTGCATTTTTAGAAGAACATTTTAAGAAGCAAAAGTTAAAAATCCACTTCTCCGTGAAGCATATCTCGACCACATTCTGATTCCTATAAAGGTGGGCCCATATACTGCAATGCAATAAAAGTTATGTAATTCCTATTAGGAAATCTAACAGCTATGAAATACAAAATTTATAGAAACTCAGTATCCATGAAATTCTATTTTAAAGCAATTAAATCTCTAATTTGGAATTCCCACATATCCACCGACCTGAAATGCAGAAATTTTGGTTAATGAAAAAGGTCTAATTTACGATTCAATAGTCACTAAAAAAATTTTGGTTAATAACTAAAAAGAAAAACTTAACCTACTATTGGATTTTCATTGAAAAAAAAGTAGAAACAAAGAGTAATGTTACCGAGGCAAGCAAATCTTATAGCAGAGGAAACCAATCCTGCTGTAGTGGGGAAGTTATTATAAGAAGCTATATGCACCCTAGCCTCTCCCAATCCTCTTTCCTAATGCGAATCTCCTTTTTCTCGTCCTCCACATCGCCTGCCATCCTCCTGATCTCCCTAAAACAGCTCTGGTATCTCCCTCCGCCGAGAGAAATCCCCTGCAATCTGAAAAAAATGAAATCACCATGCAAATCGAGACCATTATACACAATCACTTACAGCTACCGATCAAAAAAAAGATTTGCTAACAACCAATTTTTTTTTTTTTTGCATTAAAATGCAATACATAGTGGATTGAGTTACAGAGTGGCTAAAAAAACCCCAAAAAGTATCATCAAATAGCATCTTCTTCTTCTTTATATTATACTTTCCTAACTAGAAAATGTTATTTGATGTTCATTTTGAAATTTCACTTCTTTTAATCTTCATTTTTAACCACTCATGTGTATTCAATTCCTATGTATTCTAATACAAACAAACGGACATTTAAACAAAATAAAAAACACATGGAAACGAAATCTCCCTACCTTTCCATTGAGCCACATGCAATCACAATCAAACTCCGGGCTAACGGTGACGGTGGTGGTCGTGCACAGATGGTTCGGATCGAGCGTCACGTTGATGCTGTCATTGATCGAGAGGATTAGGGTTTCGTCACGCTTTCCCCGGTACTTGATGATAGCAATGTTCGTTGGAGATCTAGCCGTTACCATTAACATCTATGGCTCCAATCCATTCGAGACCGCCATGAAAAAGAAAACAGTGGGATCTACAGCTTGAGCTTGTTTGGATAGGAAAACAAATAGAGTAAAGTGAGGTTAAATGGGTTTTAATAGTTTAAAATTTTAACTCTACCATGTTTGTATGAGTCTGGCTCGATAGATGAAGTAATGTTGTCAGCCATATATACTCAATTTCACTTCAACTCTAAATACTTCCATTTTCTTGAGTAAAAGTGGTTTTCACTCCAAACCTTAACTTTACAATAAGCATCCAAATATAGTGAAGTGAAGTACTCTACTTTAACTTCAACCTACTTCTCTACTTCATTTTTCTATACTCCTCATTTATCCAAACAGGCCCTTAACCGTGGCCCCTGGCCCCTGCCATTTAATCTGCAGTGGGTACGAATCTCCATAGCATATGATCTTGAAATTAGTGGGTGCTGGGCCCCACTGTCAAGATTTTAAAGCCGGCAGGAAGTCGCTATAAAGTGATTGACTTAAAAGCCTAGATTGTCTTTATCCTTTAAATGGACTCATATCTTCAATTGAAAACTTTCCTAAAACAAAGCTTAGGCACTAATTTCAAAAGTTTTGAATCTTTTTCTTTTTTTTTTACGTAAGACAAAAATTTAAGGATTTTTTGAAATCTTCCCAAGTGGAAAATGTCATGTCCCAGTAACTTTGCTTGCAGAGGAGAATCTCATGGCATACTATCTTGAAATTACTTGGTACGTGGGCCCTACCTTTTATGAGGACTCAAAATTTAACACTGTAAAAAAATATTTTTTAGACAAGCACCTACAGACCCCGATAGCTCCTAAAATATGTTTAGAACCCCTGTACAGAGAAAGAGATAAAGACCGTGGATGTGTGTAAGAGGCAAAAGGGATCATGATTTGGGAATTTCTTGAGAAGAGAGATTTTGATCTATGGGGGTTGACATGTTTTGTTTAATGGGGGCTAGTCCAAGAAGCCCATAATGCCACTAGAAAAATGCGTGTAAGAGCCAATGGTTTTTTTTTTCAGGTAGAAGCCCCTAGAAAAAACGGTCTTCTCTCATCCAATCACCATTTTCGAGTAGCTGTAAGCACTTTGTTAATCAAATTAAGAAAAAAAAAGATATGTGATCTGATCAACTTGATGTAATCTACTATAATAATGCATATAAAATTATAAAATGAGTGGTCCTTTTGCATGCCTTCACCAATTATGTTCTTTTTCCCAATGTCGCAATTGTCTCCTATAATATCTCAAAATATTTGTGGGATATTTATTGTTGGGTTTTCTAAATCATGTTGTATTGCTTTCAAAAGATTATTAAAATCTGAAAGATGGTGCTTTATAAATGATTTTTTTATTGTTAGTATATTAGTTTTCTTTTTTAAATAGTGTATTTGTTTTCACTTCTTCTGACATTTTCAAGTTATATTGATTGCAAATTGTAATTCTGGACACACTTTGATATAGTATTGCAAGGAGATACATACTAACATAAAGTAAAAGTAAATAAATAAAGAAAAAAACACATGCACTAGTTCAAATATTGCAAAAAGCATGAAACATCGCACAATTATTATTTCAAGCATGCATGATGTAAGGAAAGAGATCTCTGCATCCAGCAAAGACTTACAAGATCGTCAACTTACTCAAGTACTCAAAATAACTTGCCCAATCACGAAGATCATGTAATGCAGCAGGTTGATAAATAAAGACTTCCCAAGAAAGTCATGTTTGCAGTGGAAGCTGGTTGTCAATAATGCTAAAGATCAGTATACATGAAAGTGAAGCCAACTGGCCTCTCGGGTTCATAAAGAGAAGTAGTACACACCTTCAATTTGTACAAAGAACCATAAGTCATCTCTGAGTTTGTAACTATAGGCATAGGTGGTCTAACACACAATGCAGCAAGTTAATCAATAAAGCCTTCCCAAGAAATGTCACGACCCGAGCCCGAGATTTGGTTACTCCGGACAAACCCCAAGTCGCTACCCATACTCACTCCCGTAAACTCCGAATTAACCGAAGTTAAAAGGAAATCCACAAGGGATAAACATTCTTTCTCATCTGTCAAATATATATTTTTACGGAAAATATATTCAACAATATCAATTACAATTGTACGAGTCCTTTACATAAAAGTAAAGTTCTATTTATACAATTAACATTTCATTTACTATTTATGTCACACCACTGCATATTCAAATACAATGTAGGATGACAACCATTTACATTTCAAAATGATTATACCCAAAAGGTATTTCCAAAACAATTCCCAAAATATTTCCAATTCATTCTCACTCGGATATCAATCAAATGATATCCCGTCAATTCCACTCTATCAATCCTCCTAGAGGAACCTGAGTTGCCTCCTCCGCTGGCGGCGCGGCCTCTGCAAGACAGGCACGGGCAACTGGGCTTGTAATGTCATCAATAACACTAGTGAATACGATGATTCAGCAATGTATACACTGATCTATTATAGTACATGCTAACACATATACTAAATCTGTTCAATTTATCCATATCATTTCATTTCATTTACATTCATTTCACATCTTCCAAAAGGACGGAATCTACAATTCAATATCCATTTCTAGACAATTCTAGTCAATCTGTACAATGACAATAACATATGCATTTAGAGTCAAGTAATGAATAATTACTAATTTGGCAACTACCATAGCATTTCATTTCATCTCCATTCATTTCATTTCACATTTCATTTCACATCTTCCAAAAGGAAGGAATCATTCACTTTGCCATCTTCCAAAAAGGAAGGAATCATTCATTCATTCTTTTAATTAGTATTGTGGGATCTACCAGTGCTCGGGCTAGGGACAACTGGCATCACCACGGAGCTCTGGAACACCCCCAAATCCATCTACTACAGTAGGAATAGTCATGAATTCATTTAAGCTCTTTAATGAGCTTAACAGAACAGCTATGTAGTGCCAGAGTCAAAAGTCAATACAATTCAATATTTATTCCATTATGGATTCAATTCAATTCCAATTCCATGATTCAATTCAAAACAATCGAAAGGAATAACATTAAGACCAATCACATTAGACTCAAGTATATGAATGCAATTCAATGAGAGAATTAAGATAACGAACAATTATACTCATTTCTTTCTCAGGTTCAAGCAACCATTCAGGTGTAACCATTGGTTATCTAATGTAAATGCTATTTTCGATGAACATCACATTATATATATAATTTGTACATTAGAGTCCCCTTAATTATCACCTATAGAGGTATGAATATCATTAATCGCCTTGGAAACAATATTCTAATTCAATAGGCTTTTATACAGGAAAATCAGACTTCAATCTGCATTTTTTTCAACTTCGGTTACCTGTCGGTTAACCGAATTCTAAAAGGCGGCTAATTGAACTATAATTCGGTTAGCTTTCCAAAACCCTACAATTTCTGATAAATCTTCCAAGTGCATTCGGTCACTGGCTTGGTCACCATTCGGCTGACCTAAATCCACTATTCGGTTAATCGAATTTAAATTCGGTTACCTACTGTCACAATTTCAGAGACCCATAAATTCCTCCTTGAGTTCGGCTAGCTATTCACCTGGCCGAATCCTGGAATTCGGCTAGCCGACCAACTTCGGGCAACTCACGGTCAGCTTTCCAGAAGCTGAATTTTTCTAGAAAACTGACAACAGTTGAGTTCGGTCGCCCGTTCGGTTAACCGAACAGTGTCCAATGCTTTAGAATTTCTGAAGCGAATTTCTGAACTTGAGCTCCTTGAGCTCAAACAATTCCAATAGCATCTTAAATCAATAGACATGCATATACTTGCCTTTGTTTGAAGATCAATTGAGCATTAAACGCCTCATTACTCAGAATGTTGGCTATCCTCATCTTCAAAGAAATCTCAAGTCTACAAGCTTGTAATACCAAAGTAAGGCCCTTTGGTGTCATTGTATCTAGATCCTAGTCTTCCAGATCTTTGTTTTCGCTGAATGAATTGAGGCCTTGTATGCTTTGTATTGTTCCACCACTTCCTTTGGTGCACGATAATTGCGTGACCAATGCCCACTCCTTTCACATCTGTGACACATGTCATCAGGACGATGGGTAGGATTAGGCGGTGGATTCTGATTCTAATTATTTTTTTACTGAGGAGCAGAATACTTTTGGCGATTCTTGAATTTTTGAAAAATAATAATTTGGGACCTCTAAAACCACCTCGTCTAGAGGAGTTATTTCTTATAACTCTACTGGAGGAATTATGTATTCCATGCCCCCTTCTTCTGCCTCTATTTGAACTGAAATTAGCATTTGCTTCGGGAATTGCCGAATATCCAATTGGTCCAGAGTTATGGTTTTTCACCAACACTTTGCAATTTTGTTTAGCGACTAGAAAATAAGAGATAATGTCTGAATATTTGGAGAAACGTCGCTCTCAATATTACTAATGCTGGAGCACATTCGAAGCTTGAAAAATGGATAATGTTTACTCTAACATTTGCTCTTCCGTAACCTTTTCACCACATAATCTTAAACGGAAAACAATATTGAAGAGGACATAGTTATATTCAGATACCTTCTTGTTATCTTGGAATCTCATGTTTAGCCATTCACTCCGGGCAGCTGGTAATATGACCATCTTCTGGTTATCATACCTATCCTTCGGGGATTTCTAGAGACCTGTTCGGTTTTCCTTAGTTAGATATTCATTTCTGAGGTCGTCATACACGTGATAGCATAAAAAGACGAAGGTTGACACCTTTTCCTTCGGGGACATCTTATTACCCTCTTTTATGGCATCTCCAAGCTTCTTGGATTGCAAATGGATTTTTGCATCCAATTGCGACGATAAGTAATTGTCCTCATTAATATTAAGTGCTTTAAAATCAAGTTTTGCCAGGTTTGAAATCATTCACGACGTGTAATAAAATATATATATATAATTAATACTATGCAGATAATTAACAAAATAAAAGAAACAAAATCTTAACATCCAAAATAAAATAAGGAAGGAATTAATCATGACAAAGAAGTTGGCTAATGAAAGTTTGAACGTCAGGTTCTCAACTTTAAGAATCAGAATTGCTGGTTCTGTCAAGACTTCAGGCTTGATTTAGAACTTCAGGTTCATCACATAAATTAGAATTGCAGGTTCTGTCAAAGTTTTCGGTTTAAAGCAGAACTTTCGATTCTATCAAATCTTCAAGTTTGAAGTAGAACTTCTGATTTGAACAATGTTTCAAGATAGATCAGAACTTCTGCTTTTGTCAAATCTTCATGCCTAATTTCATGGCCTTATCTGATTTATTTGGATTTAAAAAAAAAAAACTTTAAGTTTGATATCAGTATTCAAAATTCTAGGACTGCTGGTCCATGGATTAGTGAACTTCGGGTTCAAATTTAGAACTTCTGGTACTATTTTATGATCCATTTACATAAATAGCATTGATAAATTCAATAAAAATAAAAATAAAGCATACAAGATAATGAACACTAAACAAACACCATGATTACTGTAAACAAGCATCCTAAACTAATTGCATGCATTCTAATAAATTGAATTTAAGGATGGTTCAGATACCACTTACTGTATTTAAAGAAAAATACCACCTTTTTCTGAACGCTAGATTGCCCTTTTGTTGCTGCTATGCGTAAATCTGCTCGCAAGGACTCTGTAGGTGCAAACGGATCGTCAATCTGAGTCGAAATGGCTATATATCGCAATATGAAGTTTCGACGGTGATCAACACTGGGAAACAACGCAAGGACAGTGCAGAGAATCTATGCAGGGAAGGAAACCGCATAGAGAATTCATGCAGTGAAGGTATCCGCGTTGAGAATCCACGCGAGGAAGGTATCCGCGATCGGAACCCACGCATAGAATCCGCGTAGAGAAGGAATCCGCGATGAGAATCCGCGCAAAGAAAGAATAATGTGCAAGGAATCCGCGCATGGTCGACTTTCTCCTCTCTTCGGGTTTCGTGCAAAACAAGAAAACTAGGGTTTTCTTCATTCTCCTAGAGCCTCGTGTTGATAACGTGTTCTAAAACAAAGCACCAAGAGGGAGTGAGAGAGTAATAGGTAGGAATAGAGAGATTCTTCTATTATCTCAAGTGTGTACAAACACAAGGGAGGAGGCCTGTTATAGGCAAACTAACCTCCTCATTTAGGAACCCTAATTACAATAGGATTATAACCCTAACTCATCTCATGTGGGCATCCACCCATGATACATATCTTATAACAAAGTATTATAATATAAAAGTTTTTATAAGAAAGTGAGATATTGTAAGATACTTTCTAAGTTATCAAAATACCTAGTTTTTAGGTGTGTAGATTACATTTAAGTAGTAGGAGATAATATAACAAAGGGGAGTTTTAATGGCACCACAAAAGTATCTCTTTACACCGCATTTAAATTTATTTATTTTTCATTTTCTAAACTACCCTTCCCTTTTCCTCTCCCTCTCCCTCCACCCTCTTCCTCTCCCCTACCCCACTAGTCACCGGCGGGGAGGGATCCCCGGCCGGCGGCCTCCCTCCCTCTCCTCTATTTTCTCTCCCTCTCCCTCTTTCTTCCTCCCTCCCCCTCTCCCCTCTCCCCTCTCCCTCTTTCTTCCTCCCTCCCCCCTCTATTTTTCTCTCCCTCCCTCCCCCTCCCTCCCCTCCCCTCACCTCCCCCTCCCAGCCGCCGACGGGGAGAGAGATTGGGCGGTAACCTGTTGTTGATGGGTCATTTACTACTCCCCTGCAGTGTTCAAGGCTGCTGGAATTCACCACAAGAAAGGACTGGTGGGTGTCACTATAGCCATGGGCATTGCTAAGACATGTTTTGTACTGGTTTCTGCTTGTTTCTTGGATAGGTCTGGAATGAGGCCTTTGTTGCTTCTGGGTTCAATTGGTATAGCCATTTCACTGGCCGGGCTCGGTCTGGGTTCCAAGTTTCTTGAGAGATTAGTGCATAAACCTAAGTGGGCAGTGACAATATGTGTGGTGTTCGTGTGCGTAGATGTGTCCTTCTTCTCGATCGGGTTGGGCCCGATCACTTGGGTGTACTCGTCGGAGATATTTCCCATCAGGCTTCGAGCTCAGGCATCGAGCATTGCAGTGTCTGTGAATCGGCTGGTTAGTGGGGTGGTGTCTATAACGTTTCTTACCATTTCAGAGAAAATATCATTTGGTTATCTGTTGTTCATCTTTGCTGGGATATCTACACTTGGTGCAACTTTCTATTACTTCTATTTGCCTGAAACAAAGGGAAAGAGATTGGAAGAGATGGAAAGTCTCTTTAAGAAAAAGAGAACGGATGAAAGTGGTAGTAACCACTGAAAGAAATTAGAATAAAAACACATGCTTGTTTTTTGAATTTAGTTACTTAGAACTGATAATTGTTAAGAATGGCAGATATTGTTAATAAGATCCGAGCCCCAACATTCATAGTGGAATACCCATTCTCAAAAGTCATGGTCGATCCCTGGGTTTCATGTGTTCATATCATTCTGCTATTCTATCTTTGTAGACTTTTGGTATTTTTAATTCACCACGGGAAGGAGAGAGAAGAAGAGGAAGGGAGAGAAAATAGAGGAGGGGGGAGGGAGGGAGGCCTCCGGCTGGCCGGCCGGTAGCCCGCAGGGGATCCCTCCTCGCCGGAGACTGGGTGGGGTGGGGTGGGGTCGGGGAGAGGAAGTGGAAGTGGACGAGGAAGAGGGAAAGGGAGGACGGGGGAGGGGTAGTTTAGGAAATGAAAAAAAATTTTCTTTGCGGTGTGGAGAGATATTTTTGTGGTGCCAATAGAACCCCCTATAACAAAATCTTTAGTAATATTTGATTTTCAAACACCCCATAAGCTCCATTCCAAATCCTTTTGAATCCCTCCAAATGGCAAGATCTACAACTTGCATAACCCATTCCTTAGGGGGGATTCGAGAGAAGAAGCTAGATCTACATGGAATTGGATCTAGGAGAGTGAGAATTACCTTGAATTTGAGAGAAGAAGGAGATCTAGGAGATGAGATGGGTCTTCATGGTTGTAGATGGCTGGAGCTCTAGGAATTCCTTGCTTTCTTGGACCTTAGATCTAGGTAGAAAGCCTTAGCTTGAAGGAGAAGGACGAGAGAGGGTGAGAGGGAATGAGAAATTGAAATGGAGAAGAGGAGGGAAAGAGAGAGAAATGAAAAAGAGGTGAAAAATGTTGGAGAGGGCTTGCATTTTATTTATAGATTTGGTTTGTGGTTAATTGACTTAAATGCCCTTACTTAATGGTTTGGCTAATGAAGGAGCTTAGGGGTATTTGCGATATTCTAGGTTTAGTTGCACAATTCTTCAAGAGAAACCCCTATTCTATGTTAGAATTACAACTAAGGGCCTCTAATATATTGATTCTAATAAATACAACTAAACCCCTAACTAATCTCTAAATCACAAATAGACCCCTAAGACATAACTAGGTCTACTTCCTAAGGAAATTACCCACTACCCTCACTAATCCCTACTAATTATTATAATTAGGCATAGTTAAATGTACTTAGGATTTAACTAAGGGAACTAAGGTAGCGTTTGGTTCGCAAAAAAGTGACGTAATGACCATTACCTCCGGAATCCCATTCCCTTATGTAGAGGAATGGCTATTCCATCCGGGATGGGAAGGAATGGCAATTCCATTCCTTTTTACTTTTTTTTTAGACCAAAAGACCCTCCTTCACATCTATACACTATTATTAAAATAATAAGATTATAAAAGAGAAGAACTTGTGTAGGCCCCACATATATAATAAAAATTTAATATAAAAATTATAATAATAATATAATTATTATAAGATTATAAAAGAGAAGAACTTGTGTGGGCCCCACCTATATAATAATAATATAATCTATATATTATTATTATAATAATAATAAGATTATAAAAGAGAAGAGCTTGTGTGGGCCCCACCTATATAATAATATAATATATAAATTATTATTATTATTATAAGATTATAAAATAGAAGAACTTGTGTGGGCCCCACCTATATAATAATAATATAATATATACATTATTATTATCATAATAAGATTATAAAAGAGAAGAAATGTGTGGGCCCCACCTATATAATATAATATATCTATACATTATATTATATTATTATAAGATTATAAATTAGAAGAACTTGTGTGGGCCCCACCTATATAATAATAGAATATAATATTATATTATTATTATTATTTATTATAAAATTATAAAATAGAAGAACTTGTGTGGGCCCCACTTATATAATAATAATATAATATATACATTATATTATTGTTATAAGATTATAAAATAGAAGAACTTGTGTGGGCCCCATCTATATAATAATAATATAATATATACATTATTATTTTATATTATAAAATAGAAGAACTTGTGTGGGCCCCACCTATAATAATAATATAATCTATATATTATTATTATTATAAGATTATAAAATAGAAGAGCTTGTGTGTGCCCCACCTATATAATAATAATATAATCTATAATTATTATTATTATAAATTGAAGACCTTGTGTGGGCCCCACCTATTTAATAATATTATAATCTATATATTGACCGAGCCAAAGATAAAATTCTAACAAGGGTATTTTGGTCAGTCTTATGTAAATTTTATTCCATTCCAGGACTCATTCTAACATACCAAACGCAGGAATATGAATCAAGTGGGTTGATTGCTCAGCGTACCAAACGCTGGAATGGAAATGCCCATTCCTGCCTCATTCCATTCCAGACTCATTCCGATCTCCATTCCATTCCCGCCTACAACCATTCCAGCGAACCAAACGCTACCTAAGGGGTGGGGCCTCACATTTGATCTCTGAGCCCTGCAGCATTTGATGTTTGACTACTTGGGATCCAAATAATTACTTAATGACCCATTTGACTCATCATTATCGTATTTAGACTTATTAAAGGGCTTTACTTCAATTCTGAATTATTTTAATATTAATACTAGCGCAATAATCTGCGCTAAGCACGGACATGACCCGTGTGGCTAGGTCCCCATCTTATCTACTAATTTTTGAGATTTTTTTTTGATAAAATATTAAATAGGTACAGTGGTTGGATTGATTTTATTTAAAAGGGTAGAGGTGATGAGTTGATCAAATCTCTCAATGAAAAAAAAAAATTCAAATAAAAGAGATCGCATCAAAGTTGAATCCAATCCCCAACCCTCGGCTTTAATATATTAATAATTGTTTCATGGGTCAAACCTAAACAACCCGACCTGGTCCATTTCTTTCCCAAAACTGTAATTACGAAGAACCAAGGGGATGTACTTGTAACTTTCCCTCGTCTAACTATCGTTTCCCAATCCCAAGGTTCAGGTGCAGGTTCAGGTTCGCCTTTTTCACTTGGATGTCAGTCCCAGTCCCAACATAACTCACAAGCCACACGGAGGCCACGGAGTTGGAACTTGGAAATTCTAGGGTTCCTATTTCGCTCGCACCTGAAACCTTCTGCTTCTCTTCAATGGCCGAAGTTGCCGACATGCCCTTAGATTCTACCCTCGACCGTCGCCGGGAGCGGCCGCCTGAGAGGAGGGACAAGTCGCCGGACGAGCTGCCTCCGCCACCTCCGCCTCGCCGGAGGGATAGAGATTCGAGGGAGAGGCGCGACGAGAGGGACGATCGCCGTTACCATGACCGGAACCGTTCGCCGGGAGCCGTCGGGTCTTCCCGCGATCGGGAGAGGGATTACAAGCGTCGATTCAGCCCGAGCCCTCCGCCGTTCCGGGACCGCGTCCGGCACTCTCCCCCGCGGCTCATGTCGCCGCCCCCTCCTTTCAAGCGCTCGCGCCGGGACGATGGAGGGTACGATAACCGCCGCGGAAGCCCTAGGTGGGTTGGTTTCTGCCTTTTGAAATGCATTTCTTGTTGCCTTTTGAGATGATACTCCTTGCTGAATCTTATATTGATTCGTTAGCTGTTTTTTTTTTTTTTTTAAATTTTAAATTAGTGGGAAGTAACCTAATTGATGAATTTAGCGCGGGTTCGATGTTTAATATTGTTCGATGTTTAATATTGTTGTTTTTATTTTTGCTTTTACCTCTTTTCTCTGGGTCTGTGTTATAGAGGACTTCTAGAAATACCTAGAAATTGAATATGCTGATGATGATGGTAGATTGGGGAATGGAGATATATCTTTAATACCAAAATTTTAGTTGCAACAAAAAACCAAAAGGAGTGGAGGGGGCAGGCGGATGGGCTAAAGTTGCCATAGTTGTCAACTGTGTTCCGGTCTCCATTTCCTTTGGCCATGGAATGGAACATTCCGGCATTCCCACCTTTCTAGTGTAGTAGTGTTCAGCTTTAGAAAAGACCCAACAGGAGCACTGAATAATATATATAAAATATAAAGTACGACATGCCAACTGTGACAACTCAGGAAATCATGCATCTAAATCACATCATACAAAATTAAGCCTTAAAAATAATATGAAAACATTGGATGAAAATACCCAAATCTTGCACCTGAGGAGCAGGAAAAAAAGAAAAGAAAAAGAAACCCTTGCCTCCACCTTCATTTCTTTCAGTAGCACTTCAAATAGTAATTAAAAGCTTCTGAGGTTCTGTGCAAGATCAGGATGAGTGATTCTGATTTAAAATTGCACCTTATTTGGTTTGGAACTTAGGGTTCTTCCTTCCTTTCTTTTTTTGTTTGAAACAAGTGAAAAGTGAGAGAAAGATGTATTTGGAGGGAAAATGAAACATCCCATTGCCGCAAAAGGAAGAGGGCTGCGGGGTGGGTTTTTTTTTTTTCTTTTTGTGTGCCGCGCGGGTGCGGGCTGGTGGGACTACCCTTGTACCACTTTTTTGGGCTTTTAGAGGGGCAGCATTGGAATAAAAAATAAAAAAAAGTTGTGTTAAATGTTGGAACTGGTTCAGTCTATTCTAGATGAAAAAAAAAAAATCCGTTTAGTCTTTTCTGCCAGGAACACAGTGGAATTAGGTGAATTTTGAAATTTGGTACTTTTTGATAATACCCCTCTTCTTTTCTTGTCTCTTAAAGTGACCCTTCACTTGAATTCAGTTTACAAGTGAATTATCCAAACGGGCCCTAAAGGCCAAGAAACCCTAGATACATGAGAAAGAAGAAGCAATAGAAAAGAGAGGGAATTAAATCAAAATGAAAGATATTAGGGGTCAAATTTCAAAGCATGACAGCCATTTATGTTGCTTTCTTTTGTTGGAGGTTGTAAGGGGGCAGAAAATCACCTTTTTAAGGGAGCAGTTTATAGAATTCCTCTTTATACATATATACATTTTAAAAAAAGTACATATATGTATACTTTTTTATTTATTTTCTGATTGGTAACATGACTTGAACCCACAACCTCAGTGCTGCAATAGGGAGCCACTGTGCCATGGTCTCTTATCATATACACGCACACATATATCTACACACACATATTTATGTGTATTCATATATGCTGACCCCGAATAGATGTGATAAGGCCGATTCATATTTATGTGCGATCAGGTGTGCATTGTTGGTGTGGTGCTAAGGCACAGTCCTCCATTGTGCGTGTCCCACTTGGTGCATGATAATCATGTAGTAGGGGGATGGAAATGTGTAATTGTGGATAGGGTTGGGCAAAAGTATGATTTATGGCCATCAAAGGTTATTTTTTTAGAAGTTTCATCATTTTGTCTTTCAATCCATTGTCTCTTTTTATACAAAAGAACCAATCTAAGTATCTAACAATCTCTAGGGTTTTTCCCTTAAAGGTCAAGAAACCCTAGACACATGAGAGAGAATAAACACTATAAAAGAGAGGGAATTAAATCAAAACAGAAGGTATTGGGTTAGATTTCGAGTTGAATCTTTGCAAGCTCTTATCGTCCAAACCCTCACCCTGTTCAAGCTTTGCCTCTTCTTCGACACTAAAAGTCCACGACAAAGGTTCTCTTTGTTAACTCTGTTCAGTTTGGTGCAAGTTTTTGTTTAGTCTTTGAGGATTTGAGAGGATGGGAAGCTACGGTTATCATTTTGGTGGCAAGACG
This sequence comes from Litsea cubeba, assembly GCA_012931725.1. Lineage (NCBI taxonomy): Eukaryota > Viridiplantae > Streptophyta > Magnoliopsida > Laurales > Lauraceae > Litsea > Litsea cubeba. The sequence goes on along the minus strand of CM022954.1, from coordinate 29,937,564 downwards.
AAAGAGAGAAAAAAGGCCTGGTCTTGCTTTTGAATAGGGCTTTTGGAGAAGAGAAGTCGAGTGAGGAGATGAGGGAGAATTTCTTGGCCGACTAAACTTTTGGAATCTTCCTCTCTTGAGGGGAAAAGAAACACAATAAAAAAGACTAAATGGACTACATCCAAAAGAAACGATCGCCTTTGGGCTTCGACTGACTGGATGAGACCTTTGGGTTATCATCTACACAACCTCGACCATAAGATAGGAATGAAACTGAGAAATGTTGAACGATGTCCTCCACCAATAAATCCAAAAGTTGAACTTCAACGAGTGCATCCCTCTTTTGAACGTTTGGGACTTGATGAAACTGAAAAAATGATCTGCTTGAGAGGAACATGAAGCATCTATGACTGATGTGGATTGCTTTCCTTCTTTGTCGTCTTTTTGTTAAGGCTCTTGCCGTTTATAACTAATGAAGGATTTTGTTGAGGCCTTTTCATTTGAAGGGTTTCGGAGGAACTGAGACATTCTTCTGCTTTGTTCATCTGGGAACCTGGACCCTCATCCAGATGCATAGTGGCCCACTCGACTCTGCTATTATTCGTTACTGATGATATTGAGCAATCCATTGCCCTTTCTTATTCTGATTCTCGGGGACGAGGATGTTGAAGGGATTGCCACCTCCTAAGTGCATGCACTTTCTCTTTGTTTGATTCGAATATGGTCCCTTTTGGGTTAGAGTTATTTTCCTAGATTTCCTATAATTATTTTCCCAAGTGCATGAACTTTCTCTTTGTTTGATACAAATATGGTCCCTTGGGTTAGAATTATTTTCCTAGTTTCCTACAATTGAGAGTCAAAAGTTCGAAACCTGGGGGATTAGTCCTGTCGGGTCAAAAGCCTCATGGCTACCCCCTAACACTAGAAGGAGATTTAGAAGACAAGAGCATCGTAAAACTTTCTTCAATTTGGGCAAATTTGAAAAACAGGGCCTTTCGTTAGAAAGGGAATCCTCTCTTTGAACGAACAAAGCACTTCAAAGAAACAATATTGGGTTTTGGTTTATCTTTTGGGTGAAACAAACTCATGGAGAAGTCAAGGAACATGGAACACATAGGGAAGAAAGGGTAAGAGAGAAACTATATTTGAACCAACCCTAAACCTAAATCTTGCCAAACCTAGCTTTGATGCCTAGTTGAAATTCTAGGGCTACAGCTTTTGACTGAATTTGTTGATCTTTTATTATTATGAATATCAATTGACTATTTTTAAGGTACAACCAAAGATATCAATTTAAACTGAGAAACCTAATTCTAGTCATAATAGAAAACTTAATCATAATCTAAGAAGCACGGACACGGACACGGGACACGGACACGACACGACACGGACACACCGACACGTCATTTCTCAAAAAAGTAGGACACGGACACGTTCGGGACACGTTAATAATTAATAATAATAATAATATATCTAATCATATACTAAAAGATACTATCATTTTAACTTTGTAACCAATATAGCAATCAAATAAGTTATGACATTTTACAAACAGCCCCCTTTTGTTTTCATTTTTACTCTAATTTTATTATTTTAACTTTGTAATCAATTTAGCAATCATATAAGTTATAACCTTTTACAAACAGCCCCCTTTTCTTTTCATTTTTTACTCTAATTTTATTATTTTAACTTTGTAATCAATTTAGCAAACAAATAAGTTATGACCTTTTAGAAACAACCCCTTTTCTTTTTATTTTTTACTCTAATTTTATTATTTTAACTTTGTAATCAATTTAGCAATTAAATAAGTTATGACCTTTTGCAATCAGCCCCCTTTTCTTTTCATTTTTTACTCTAATTTTATTATTTTAACTTTGTAATCAATTTAGCAAACAAATAAGTTATAACCTTTTACAAACAACCTCCTTTTCTTTTCATTTTTTATTCTAATTTTATTATTTTTTTTCCAATTAAAAGAGGCCAGCGTGTCCCCAGCGTGTCCCCTGCGTGTCCCCAGCGTGTCCCAGCGTGTCCGAAATATTAAAAATAAAAAAAATAATCAGGACACTCTTTTGGGCGTGTCCGACACGTGTCGGAGCGTGTCCGGAGCGTGTCCGTGTCCGACACGTGTCGGACACCGACACTCTGGCCCCGGAGAAGTGTCCGTGCTTCCTAGATCATAATCATACTAGGAAACCTAATTACATCATAATAGGAAATCCTGATCACATTATAACTCATCATCAAAGCCTTGTCCCTACTATGTTGGGGTCTGCTACATGAATTATGTTTCTCCATTCCGATCTATCCTGAGCCAAATCCTCAGATAAGTTGCACTTCTTTGGATCTACTTTTACTACCTCCATCCACATCCTATTCGGCCTATCCTTTCCCCTTGGCCGGCTATTAATTTGCAAAGCCAAACTTTTCCTCACCGGTGCCGTTGCCGGTATGTGTTGGACATGCTCAGACCATCTCAAACGGGTTTCTGTAATTTTACCTCCTATTGATGCTACCTCTAAATGCTTTCGAAATCACTTATTTTTAATTTTATCCTTACTAGTTTTACCACACATCCACCCCAACATTCTCATATCAGCTGCATCCATTTTGTGCATATGTTGCTTCTTGACTGGCCAACATTCTGCTCTATTGGTCATAGGTGGTCTATGTTAAGTAGTTGTTTGTGCAGTTTCCTATCACCAATTGGTTTTGGGATTACTGGCTAGCAACTTTGACATGGTATCAGAGCCTGAGGTCTCGAGTTCGAAACCACGCAGAGCAGAAATGCCCCATGCCGCATTGTGTGTTTGTGCGGGCGCAAAATGCGCAGGGCAAAAAGGCCCCATGCCGCGTTATAGTCTTGTGCGGGCGTGTGCTTCGGATCCGGGCGGTGTCCCGCCCGAGGGGGGTGTTAAGTAGTTGTTTGTGCAGTTTCCTATCACCAATTGGTTTTGGGATTACTGGCTAGCAACTTTGACAGTCTAATCACCATCCTATAAAATTGTCCCTCCAATCTTGTTGGCATTTGTCGGTCACAAAGAACTCCAAAAGTAAGTCTCCATTTCAGCTATCTCGCTTTTATTGTATGTTCGATATCTTCATCAATCTCCCCATCCTTACTAATTATTGAGCCGAGGCAACATGATGAATCTCTTTATGGTATCTCTTGGGTTTCAATTCTCAGAGTATCAGCTCTTTGTATCTACCCACTGAAGTTGCACTCCATATATTCTGTCTTTGTACTAATTGTTTTAAAGTGTTTTGATTCTAAAGTTTCCCCCATCTCTCGAGTTTTGCATTCATACCATCTCTTGATCCATCCACCAATACTATATCATCTGCAAACAATATGCACCAAGGTGCCTCCTCTTAAATATGAACAGTTAACTCATCCATAATCAGTGCAAAGAGGTAACGGCTTAGGGCGGACCACTGATGCAAACCTATAGTCACTAGGAACTCACCTATCTGTCCACAGGTAGTTCTCACACTCGTAATTGCTCCTTCATACATGTTTTTAATAATTTCAATATAACCTCTTGGAACATTCCTTTTATTTAAAACCCACCAAATTAAATCTCTAGGTATCTTATGATGCCCTTTTTCCAGATCGATGAAGACCATATGCAGATTTTTGCTCTTAACTCGATATTTTTCCATTATTTGCCTAAGTGAGAAGATAACTTCCATAGTTGACCTCCCTAGCATAAAACCAAATTGATTTTCAGATATCTTGGTCTCCTGTCCAAGTCTTTACTCCATTACTCTCTCCCATAGGTTGATAGTATGACTCATAACTTTAATCCCACGGTAGTTGGTATAGTTTTGTATATCTCCCCTATTCTTATATATATGTACTACCACACTTTTTCTCCATTCATCCAACATCTTCTTTGTCATTAATATCTTATTGAAGGGCCTAGTTAATAAAATCCCCCCAAATTCTCCTAAGCATTTTCAAGCCTTATCACAATGTCCTCTGGACCCCACCCCTTTTCTTTCTTATAACTCTGGCCTAGAATAAGTCATATTTAATCTAATCCTAATTCAGGAAACTTACTCTCAAAACTACAAATAAACCCATTGACCCAAAACTACAAATAAACCCAATTGTTTATGAATAGAAAATTGTTCATACAATTATCTAATTGAGATGGTTGCCAATTTATCACTGGGAGTTTGAGGGAGTCAGAATGATCCTAGGCAGACCTATTTTAGAGGTGTATACCAAGCGTTATAAACTGTGCATTTTGATCATGAAAGTAGGAACATGTAGTGAACCTCAAGTATGGTACTTTGAAGGAGCATATATGCTAAGTGTATGACACTTGCTCTCTAGCTTGAGCATAGGTATTAATTGTACATTTTCAATACCTTACATATGTGGTGACAATTTGACACATTGCCGATTTGACGGAATTGGACTGTCGAAGGCCCAATCGGTGTAACAACCAATAACCAGAAAAACACCAGCACTACACAAAGTGCAGAATTCAAAATATGCTAAAGGAATGATGCAACGAACCTACAACTGACCTGTTAGAGCCTTTCCTCAATCCACATAGCATCCTACGACCATGATAGAGGAGAAATAAAGCAAAATGCTGCTTGTATTGATAAACAGAAACTGATGAACATCAATTCCCTACTAGTCGACTACTGTGGTGCTTAAATAGCACTTACAACACCACAAACCCCTAAAAATCTTTCCATATATGAATCCTAACACAGTTAGAAGTCTCAATCAATTTCTATGAAAATCTGTAAATAAATTAATCAAAATAAGCAATTTTCCAAAACTGTAGTAGTCTGGGTCATTGGTATGCACCAAGCAACCTAGAAATAAGTTACTTAATATGTACACAACTTAAAACTCGTAAGCGCACAAGATCACTATGTAGTGTAGTGAATTGTAAGTACGAGGTCAATCCTACGAAGACTTGTGATAAAACAATGTCAAAATTAACTAATAAATAAGAATATTAAAAGAAACAATTGAATGATGAAAGGTTGAATTAAACTACTAAAAACAGTAATTTAAATTATCAAAAGTTTAATAGAAAGTAACCTAAAACACAACTAGTTTTAGATTTGAAAAATAGTAATAATGAATGAATTAGGGTTTCATCTACTCCCCTAACCAATCCTATGCATGTCCCTTATTATCCTTTAATAAAAAATCAGAATTTATTAGTGACATCTATCAACCTAGACCATGGCATATGTATCTAGATTACTATTCCCCTAAACCTAATTCAAGAGTGGTATACTACATGAATTGTTCATTATGATGCAAAAACTAAGCATGGCATATGTCCTAGTCAAAACAAACATAATGCATAAAACAATGGGAAAGATAAATGCATGAGTCTAAGCATGGCATATACTTAACATCAAGATAAATTAAAATTAAGTTAATTACTCTTAAAATTAATTGAACATGGTATGGTTGGCATGGCATATACACAACTCATCAATTAAAAACATAGTTTAGAATCTCAACTAATAAAACTGAAATTTGAATTAAAAGACGCCAAAAGGGGCTATATAAAACTAAGCTAGGGTTTCAATTACACCCTAGCCCTAAAAAGTTAGCTACTCATGTCTTTAATGAAAAATAAACTAGAAAATAGAGTCATAAGAAGAAAACTAGAATATTGAAGAAGAAGACGTCGGCCAGCAGCTTGTTCCCCTTTATTCCTCCTCCAAAAGCTCTCCAAAGATGCTCCCAATAGGGCTGTACGACAGCTAGGGTTTATGGATGATGGTGGCTGATTTTGTGGTGGATTTGTGATGCTTGGTTTGTGTGCTGATAGAGTGCTGGACGTTCACCCTTAGTATACCTTTTATAAGTCTTGCAACAGCCTCTTAGTACTTAGTTCCCTTGTAGAAATAGATCTCCAACTTTGTTTACAATTCTGTTTCCTAATTAGATTGAATTAGGACTCTTCTTTCTTGTTTAGAAAATTTTCTAAATCTGGTCCCGCTTGTATCTTTTAAAAACTTCTTCACATGGACCCACAAATCTGAGATTTAATTGCAAGAGATTAAATCTGAACTTTTAACATAAAAGTGGGCCCTATATGGTGCGTGTAACATGAGTGTGGGACCCCCATTTTTGGACTTCTATCTTGGCTTGAACTCTTGCTATAAACTTTCCTTCTTGTTCTCCTTTTTCTTCTCCATTCTTGGACTCCACTTTAACTTGAATAAGACTTTCTCAATCTCTGAAATTTCACTTTTTTGCAATGGATGTGGGCCTCCTTTTGGGCGTGTAACTCGATTGGGAATTTCTTCTTTTCCTTCTTTGATTTCACTTTCCTTTCTTGATTAAGCTTTCTTGTTTTCTAATTCTTTCCTTCTTTGAATTGTAAGTTCCCAAAGAATTAGAAAGTAGTCTTGAAATCTGAAATAGCTTGGATGGGACCCACCTTGGTCCATCTTGATGATTCACACCCATCATTCTCTTCATTAATTCCTCTCTTTTTGCTCCTTTTTACGTTTGCATAAAAATTAATAAAGATTGTGTAAAATCAAATAAAACAACTATGACTAGCACACAATAAATCAAATATTAGGGCTCAAATTGTAAACAATTAAGCACCTATCAGTCACTTCTGGCAAGAATCTCTGTGGACCCCACATGGTCCACCATTTGATGGAACAGAACCCGCATTCTGAAAGTGCACTCTCAGGCTACCCTAGTGGTGCCTGGCTCCTTTGATTTGGTTCAGGTCTGGCCCACCAAACAGCAGGTTCAAAACTGGCACACGTGAGACTTCTTTTGATTCTGGATTTTCTGAAAAATTGCAAAATAGCCACTATGTCTGTCTATTCCAAAACATCTTCTGAAATTCAATTTTAAACAGAAACTTGGACTGTTTGGGATTCTTATCGGGACCCTTGTAGATTCTCTTGAGATGCTCCAATTGCTTCAAGTAGGCTTCAGCTAGTGCAATAATTAGATCATCATTGAATTCTACATCACAATTTCTTTGCCGGCCATGTCGACTCAAACAAAATGATGATGTACTTAAATGTATTTGTTCTTTCCTGAAAGACTAGATTACTAGCATATTGTTGTAGCTCAATTTTTACTACACATCTTTATTGGATTCATCACTGCAACCTCTTGAAGTGATTATTTTTTCATAACTAATTACAGGCAGGATGGGTCATTGCCTTTTCTTTTGCACTAGATTTGGCTTCCCCATATTTTGCGTTATTTCTGTGCTTCACTCAATCACGTCAACAATTGTGCAATAGCCAAAATTAGATCTTCAATCAAATTGGGAGTCAGCCCAATCAAAATCCATTTTGCAGCCAACTGCATGAAGACTATTTGATTGGTTAATTCCTAAACGAGGTGCCCCTTTGATGTACCATCTAAGATGAATGATAGCATTTTATTGAGTCACCTTGCGGGAATGCATGAATAGTGTAGTATGCCTATTGCAAAAGTGTCCTAGACAAATAATGATTAGATGGATTATTTTGCCAATAAACAATACAAACCGCTAAGAAATCGAGTGATATTGGTATCCTATCCATCATGTGATATTTCATATTGGTATCGCGATACAAATCACAAAGTAATAATTTCTACTTTAGAGTACTTTTAAATTAATGAATTCATCATTATTTATGTCCTCTATACACAAAAAAGAAAATTAATGGAGCTTTGTCTTTTCAGCGACATTCAATACAATTTGAATGATAATAGAACTTTATGAATGGACTTAGTACTCTAGGGAACACTAGAATTGTACTCTCCGGGTATCAACTCAGTATCCAGTACCAGTATCATATCCTGTGATGCAGATTGCTTTGCATAAACAAGAAATTAGGTTTCGTAGATTGCACGCAAAGATGAGAGAGATTACTCCTCCAGGTAAGGTAATCTGTAGTGAAGGCAATCATTTTCAAGCAAGAAAATAATTTTTTTTCCTATTTAACCGATGAAGTGTTTGACAACTATTCTGTGAAAGAAAAAAAGATTACCTACAATTCTATCACTACTAATTTAAAGCCCTATCTACTTAAATATTTAAAATTAGAAAAATTAATGATTTACATCACAACCTCATACTCGTCTTGTAAATTGGTCATTACTTGATTGGTTTTTGTTATAATTGCATAGTATTGTTTTTGGTAAACATACAAGTTCAACGAAGCATTTCAATGATATAATTTTTCCAATAAGAGCAATGAAAATTGTGTGGTATTTTGATTGCTGTTGACACCTTACCCCAAAAGTGGTGAAATTTATATCAACTTTGTCAAAACCAGAGGAAGGAAGAAGAGATGAATAACTTTGTGAATTCGATGATCCCTTTGAGAGTCACGATCTTCCAATATATAGAGATAAAGTTTACAAGTATGTTTATAGTGATTGAGGGAATTAACTAAATTAAAGTAATAATAATCTAATTAACATCTAATCAATTATCCTAATAAGGCATAAAATCAATTACATATATGTACAAGCAATATTTGTTTTGACCCACAAGTTGGGCTCAATTTGTCATGGGCTGAGACCCATTGAACTAGGCCCATTGGCCTAGTTGACAAACTTCACAGCTTCTGAGTTTTCACCCTCACATGTTGGGCATTCTTGCTTTACATCCCACAGCTAATTTATTGCAGGTTTTGCATATATGTATATATTTTATTGTTTTTACTGGCATGAAATATGATTTTATCATTTAGAGAAGTTGGATAACCCAAACATGAATTTTGAGATAACAACATTCCGTGATCATGCTGGGCCGTTTTCATCCTATCCGATGCTTGATGATAGATCGTAATGGAGAAACAACATTCATGTAGCTGACTCCAATATAGTTGGGACAAGTCTTTGATGATGTTGATGATGGTAAGAGAAGTTGGATAACTTAGTGATAGTCTTTTTTTTTTTTTGTTGTGATGCCCTTGCATCGTGGTAGAATCCTTTTCCTCTGTTGAAAACATATCTGTTACCTTCTTTTGTGTCTGTGGATGACTTATTTTCATCCCGTGAATTTTTTTTTGGTTTTTTTTCTTTTAAATAGTAACATGATTCGAACCTGCAACCTTGTGGTGACAGCAATGAGCATCTTCAGACTGTGCCACAGGTTCTTATCATCCTTAGCGAATACTGCCATCTTGGAAATGTGATGTCTGACTACATTAGCCATGACTATCATGAAACTATCTAGTTCACACTAAGCTATTAGTAGGGAGCATCATTTTGTCCATTTATGATGTATGTGGATGTTTCCACTTAGATTGTGTTGACTTACTCTTTAAGATGGTTACAGATACAGTTATGATTATGATGGGTATGACCGCGGCGCAATGGGGGGCAGGCCTGGGTATCCTGATGAAAGATCTCATGGTAGATATATGAATCGTCCACCTGGCAGTTATCAAGGTGAGCCTTTCAGTAGTTAATTTTTAAATAAAACTGAATAGATTGTTCACTCTAAAGCTCACTTGTGTTTGTCCTAGAGCATGTATCTCTTAAAAGTCTTGCATACTACTATCGTGACGACATACTCCTATCACCATAAGATCTTTCTGTATGCTAGCAAAACAGGTAGCATATTTAATCGGCTTAGCATTTTCTGATTTTATTTTTGATTATTCAGTAAAGGCTTAAGAAGATATGTTTCGATTTATTTTCCAGAACTTCTACCTTATGTTGTTCTTATATTGTGTGGTTTCTGCTTTCAGATTTAGTAGAAAATTTGTTTTTGTTGCTGATCCCTGCCGCTCTCTCCCCCGACAACAACCACTGCTTTTTATTTTTATTTTTTTACATTGAGTTCTGTTTTTTATCTTTTGATTAATTATTTTCCCCTCTTCTCTGGAAACTATGGTCATATATGTGGGATTTTCCATAGGGACTAGGTCCTTACGTGCAAATTAAGGACTCTGGTGGGCCCACTAGTGGCATGAAAATCATAAGGGATGTGGAATAGGGAAGAGTCTTGGCGTCAGCTAGGGGTAAGTTAGATTTGTTCCTTAACAGATCATCCTAACCCTTGATTTGTGGGCCTCAAGGTTTAATATTTTTCTAGCATGTGATGAAAGATATCATGATAAAAACGATGGTGATCATCAGTTCGAAGAATAAAAATATTGGGCGCTTGCCATTTTATGCCTAGATGAGTGTGTTAAGGGTTTGGATTAACAATTGTGCAGCCCTACAAGAAGTTCCTTATTTAGTAAGGACAGACTTGGTTTCCCAGAAAATTATTTTGTATGCACTAAACTATATGGAGAAACTGGACCTCATTAAGTTAAAAGATCTTCGGCTATGGCCCACCTATGATCAGTTGAGACTTGAGATCCCTCACACATACCACCGACGTCCCTCGGTGACCCCAAATTTAACTCATCCGCCTGTTACTGACGTTTGGATTGAATCATGAAAAGTATGTGCTTTATCTAAGAATTAAGGGAGAAAAATTCAAGGGCCTTTGACTTGCCTCTAGGATGGTCCCACACGTGGATGGTGAGCTCTGGCCTCTTTGGATCACCTTCCCTCAATCACACAAATTTCGAATGTGATATATCCCTCATATAAGTTATATGCAAATCATGGACCTATGAAGGATCAGTTCAAAACCCGATGGGCCCATGATGCAGGCAGACCCATGGTCCCCCATGGGTTGACCCGCCAATGGGCCCAACCTATCCATCTCCACCTACCAATGGAACCAGCCCAGTCATTTTATGCAATTCAGAATTACTGTAGTTTATTTTATGGTTTATGTCTTTTAATTTCCGATGTTTTAATCTTGACCATCAACATGTTTGGATGGTCCGAATCAGTTGTAGGTTTCTTTATTTGCCTATATAAGCATTGTAAAGCCTCCTTGGGTATTCAGAGTTATGAATAATGAAAAACTTCGATTGTTTCTGGGGTTTCCGATGTTCTATTCTTCTTTGCCTGTGATGGGGAGTTTGGCGTGAGGCCAATATTTTCAGGTGTCAAGCCTGGCCTATCCATCCACCTTCCATCTCTATCCCCTCCATCTCTGCCCACGCTCCATGCATCTGGTACCCCATTCTGCATCAGCCCAAAGTTCAAACATTTTCAATTCTTGGATGAAATTGGTTTCTTTCTGTGCATAAAACATTAGAGCAGTCTCTGTGGTCTGGTTGCGTGTGTTTTGGGGTATGAAATAGTTTTGACCTTTGTATCCTACCCCATTTCAGTCAGCCTCTATGGTAAAACATTACAGCAGTCTTATTTGGATAAAATTGAGAAAGGTAAAAGTAATAAAAAAGGAATAAATTAGGATTAAAGTAACTTACCACGTGCTGTGGAGTGAAATTCTCCCTACGTAATTGATTTTGAACTGTTCGGACTCCAATGGTGTGTCCCATTGATGAATTTTGAGCATTTGGTCTCCAAAGGTGGGCTTCACTCATCCAAAGCATCATTGAACTGGGTGCCAAATGGCAACCAGATTGATCACTTATTTTTAGCATCCTCTGAGGGATCCGGATCAATTGATGCAGATAGCCACTTAAAGTAGTGGCAGCCCAGATAAGAGGCTTTGGGGTTTTGACCGTACGCGACAAAAAAGGGAATGGATGCGGTCACCTATTTTATCTAAGGCCATGAAATGGATGGTGGATTTGATAGACTACCATGTCCATTGGACCTGGATTTGTTGCATGTCCTATTTTTAGAAGCCATGGAGATCAGTCGAAATCACTGAAGTCAGGGAGGATGGAGGTCTAGAGGAGTGAGCACCTTTGATTAACTCACTTGTAGAGAGGACACGCCTAAGAAGGAACCAAACTTCAGAAAGCTCTCTCTTGCTGCAATCGGCACCTAAGAAGGAACCAAACTGCAAAGCTCACCTGCAACAGAGAAGGAAGAAGTTGTCGATCATTGTTTTTTTTCACTGGAAAACCCTCAACGGTGGACTTCCTTTTGTAAATGTATAAAATGCGTTTTAAGGGAGGCATTTTTGTAATGAACTTTTAAAATATCAACAGCGGCTGAAACACGTCTGTTTTGGCCAAAATGGGCTGTAATGGACCCAAAAGCATTTCTTGAAAGTTTGGTTGCTACACTCGGCCCGATCATCTCCTATCATCATTTGATCTATTTGTTATGTAAATATTAAGTAACATTGTTTCTGGGGTACTTATCCCCCCCCCCCCCCCCCCCCCCTTACAATCTTGATTAATTATTTGTCATTCTTCTCTGGAAAGCAATGACATATATGTCGGATTTTCTAGTAGAACTGGGTCTTTGTTTGCAAAATAAGGTCCCCTACTTGTGGGGCCACTTGTGGCATGGCAATCATGAGGAATGTGGAATTGGATAGTCTTGATGTGGAAGAGGGGTGGGTCGGAAATGGACTTCAACAAAGCACACTAACCCACCATTCAAATAAAAAAGAGTAAGATCATGCTAACCCTTGATTTAGGGACCTATGAATTTATTAATTTTAAGGATTAAAAAACAATGGTCTGTGGCTCTGTGCTAAAATCCAATGTTGATCAATAGTCGGAAGACCTTTTTTGAAAAAATCCAATGTGCGAAACGTCTCCATTGGCCACTGTGGCCAAGCACTAAGTCAACATCATGGGCTCTTGCGGAAACAAACGCACTAAGTCAACATCATGGGCTCTTGCGGAAACAAACGTCTAGAAGACGTCATCTGGGGCCACTCCTCTTGGACCTTTTCAGTCTCCGGGGCAAGGACAAGGGCGTTGTCACCTGTAATGCCAAGTGTAGCACCATTAGATACGACGATCTAGCAAAACGAACAGATATAATTGACATAGCATGTAACATTAAGTGAGAATAATAGGCAGATGATCAAATGAGGTCAAAAGTGATAAACTAGGCATAATAGTGCATGAATAAGCATGTGACATGATGAATCATACATGACAAACTCTAACAGTATATCCTAACTAGTTGGCAAGCCATATTGGCTATATTTTCCCAGATTGGCTGCAATGCATGGCCTAAATGAGAGCAATAAACATGACAAGGCAAGACATGATGGTAGGTACCACAATGAGGCAGAGGGCCCCAAGACTCCATCGTGGACCTCGGGCACCGGTAAGCTTCTAAGAACATAATCTAGACTGCAGCTAGTCCATAAACAAGACACTAAACCCACCCTCGGCTGGGCCTGACCGGAGTAAGGTCGAAGCTAAGTGGTGCCGATACTGAGAGTGATACATTGAGCATAATCATGAACATAATATAAACCAAGAACACACTAGCAAGCATGTAAACATGCGAGTGTCCAAGATAACTGATGCAGCCCGACCCAAGACTAGGACCTGTAGGCCATGATGGATCCATCTGATTCACATGATCTCTGATTTGGTAGAGATCCCTATCCTTATTTGAGACAATATCTAAATTAGTGATATTACTTAGTTGCTTAATAGGATTGCTTCCTAAATTCTATTTTGAGTAGGATTAGGTATTTTCCTATTTTCAGTATCTTGATTAGTTTAGAAACATTGTGCTCTATAAATACAGAAGAGCTCTATTGTTATTTTCCATGCTTATTCAATTAATAAAATTATCGTGAGTTATCTCTCTTGAGTGTTATGGCTTGTCTTGTGCCCTAGGGCTGGAATCCTTTGGATTCGGTCAATCTCATCCTTGAGATTGGTCTACAGTTGAGGTTCCGGGGGTTGCGCCAATAACATACTCACATAAACATGGTAAACATGGGTAAAACACAAGAGCATAATGCATATCAAGGCATAATATAGGATAGCAAGATAACAAGGCAAATATAGAGGCATGAGATAAATCATGCGAATAGCTGAAAAACGTAAGACAAGATGCATGCAAATAGATTAATCATGTGTCAAGGAATAAACCACAATCCATCGTAAGGTCTGGAATACCTGTTGGCATCACTATCCAACTATGTGTATTACTAAGGTCTCCGATTTCCACGGGTTAGGTTAATCTTGGGAGTTACTTGGAATTATGGGCACCAAATACATTAGGCCAACACCTTTGGCTTAGTATAATTAATTACCAAACATCGGGCATTCTTGTAGGTGTATGACAGCTTAACCATCACCTACATAGCTTTAAATATCCATTTGGGCCTTACTTAGGGTTTATGGGTTCCATTGCTAAGGTCCAAGAGTATGTCTGTATGGTTAGCTTTCCACTTAGCTTAAATCTTAATAAATTACATTTTTACATTAAAATGGGCGTATTTAAGCTTGCTAAAAACCATGTTAAATAAATGTTTACATAATACATGTTTCAAAACCATGTGAAATAAACATTAACATCATAGTTTTCAAAATCGGAATCGTATTGGAAATCGTTCATACTCATGAATCGAATCGATTCGCGAATCGTAGGACTCTTTATTTTTCTAATAAAAATGAAAAATAATTAAAAATTAAAAGAAAAAGAAAAAAATAATTATTCATAACCATCCGTTTTCCCATTTACAGTAGTATAAATATAATAACAAGTCAGTCCATCATACTATCATATCAAGAACATGATATAAATTAATATATGAAATAAATGATGTGTAAATAGTTAAATAAGTTTAAAGTATCAATAAATATTTTTTATTATCTTTAAGTCAAAATATAAAAATAAAATAAAATCCAAAACCATCAATCTTACATAGTAGGATATCTCTTAAAGTTAAGAAAGTGTTCATGAAGAAAAACAAATCAAAATAGATTAAAAAAAAGAAAAAGATATAGACAAGCAACATACGTACAATCCAATGCTTTTGTTAAATGCATGTTCTTTATTCATCTTTAAAATCTTATCAAAGCCGCAAAAAATTCTTATGAGGTTTTGTTAACAACTAAATAACTTTTAAAAATACATGCGATAAAGGAAAGAGAGAATAAAGAAAGAAAAAAGGTAAGAGATTATTAATATTAACTTATTGGCTATAGCCATTCTCGCTTAGCCGAATCGCTTGAATCGTAAGATTCGATGAAACGAGTATTGAATCGTAAGATTCACATTTGAATCCTAAGATTCATTTGTAAATGAGATTCATTATATAGATACGAATAATTTTCCTTAAGATTCGGGATATGAATCGGGATTCAGGATATGAATCTTACGATTCTGATAACTATGATTAACAGAATACATGTTTCGAAAACATGTCAAATAAACATTAACATAATGCATGCTTCAAAATCATGTTAAATAGACATTAACATAATACATATTTCAAAACCATGTTAAATAAACATTAACATAATACATATTTCAAAACCATGTTAAATAAACATTAACATAATACATTTTTCAAATCCACAAAACTTCATAAATACCCTAGTGAGCTTGGAAATGGGTATTCTAGTATGTATGACATGAAGAATCAAACAAACAAGCAACAAGCATGTTATTATAATTGTTCACTTGCCTTATCCTTTGTGCCAAGCTCAAATCCCACTAATTCCAAGCCTTTCCCTTCACTACCAAGCTTCAAAAACCAAAACCTCCAATTCTAGTGCACAAACAAAACCCTACACAACAAGAGGAATGAAATGGAGGTTGAAAAGGGCTAGCATTATTAGATTTGGGCTACTAGGAAATGACTCCAATCAAAAGAAACTGTAGGGAGTGAGATCGTACCCAAATAGAACAAGTAGAAGCAAGTGGGTGTTGTTGGAAGCTTGGAGAAGATGCGCTTGGGGAAGAAGATGGAGTTGGAGCCAAGAAATCCCTCTTTCAAGCTCTCATTTGATGTTGGTGGCAAGGAAATGGAAGGAAAAATGGAGAGGAGAGGAGCTCTAGGTGTGCTCTTGCAATGGAGGTGAGGCAAAATGGGAAGAGATGGGTTCTAGGGCTCTAAAAGAGGGTTTTAAACATGAATTTATGTTATTTTGCATGAAAGTCCAACTTCTTAAAAAAAATGATAGTTTAGGGCTTTTTTAATCATAAATGGGTCTAAATGGGCTGAAATGGGTTGGACCAAAACACGGAAGTTGTTCGAGTCGGAAAACTCTACCCAACGAACCCGGTCTCGCATTAAACCCAAATCCACTAAAAGGTCCTCAAACTAGCTAGTTTGGTTCAAAACCCATCCAATCTACCTAATTACCATCACTAATCAATAAATCAACACATTAGGCACTATAATCATCATCAATTAGGTGCTAATCAAATTAAGAAGGGTCGGGGTCTTACACGATCTAAGCTATATAGCTTTATATGAAATGAATTTGTCTTGCTAAAATCTAAAGGTGATTAGCTTTCAGATCAGTGTCATTACTGGATGCATGCAAACTTATGGGGAGTAGAGAGTTAGGTGATTGTGAAGGTTTGGTTGACCATTTTGTGGGCTCTACTAATGTTTCTTATTTTGCACATAAGGACCCAGTCTCTATATAATTGTCTCCACACATATTGGTTGGCATGCATGTTGTGTTGGTGGGCCCACCGATTTAGGGATAACCTAAGCCGCCCACAAGGACCCCCTGATAGGCACCAGACAACACATAATTCATAAAGCAAAAAAATTTACAATTTTTAACATAGAACATTAAAAAAACATTTTTTGACATAGGAATTATGTTATAACAATGGATGAATGGAAATATACACGTGAGTGATACATTATTAACCTAAAACAATTTACAAACAATTGTTTTAATATGTCATCAAAAAATATTATTTTAATATCAATTTTTATAAAAGTCGGAAAATAAATATTTAATAAAAAATAAATATTGGATATAAATATTTTAGATCTACACATTTTTCAAGTATGTTTGCTAAGATTGAACATCATTGTCATGCATTATCAAAGACATTGAACAAAAACTAAAATATTAAAAAAAAGCCACAAATTAAAAAAAAAAAAAAACTAGATCTACACTATTAGATCTATGACAAATATGGAATCCACATGCAAGTCTAATACAATTTAAACACAATTGACAAAACTAATTTGAGAAAATCTAAATGATTTTAAGAAAAGCCCCAAATTTTAAAAATAGAAGGTAGATCTACACCAAAAAACACTAGATCTAAGAAAAACTAAGCAAGCAACATCAAATTTACATAGTTAACTCAATAAAAGCCTTTGTTAGTTAACTCAATAAAAGCCTTTGTTACATGTATTTCACAATCTTTTCAATAAAACAAAGATTGGATTTTGGATTTAAGTAATGAAAAATTCAAAAAAAATAAAATAAAAAAAATACCGAAAGTGCTAAAATCTACAGTATCATGCTCCAAAACTCTAGATCTAACATGCCCCAAACATTTCTAACCTATTTTGAGGTTGAATCTTGAAAAAAACTCAAGAAAATCAGAAAGAAATCTTACCAAATATGTTTCCTCGAGTTCCTTGTTTTTTCCCGTGAAGAAATCCAACCAAATCTTGAAAAACTCGAGTTTTGGTGCTTGGAAAGCTCAGGCACAGTGCTAGGAAGACTCAGAGACATTTTGGAGAGGAAAGGAGTGAAAGAGAAGGAAAAGGTGGTTTAAAACAAAGGGGTGTTCAGACGAAATATCGGCCGTTATAACGGTATGGCTGGCGATATTTTACATGTTTCCATAACGTTACTGTTATAGTCAAAAAATTGTAACGGCCGTTATTTTATACCCTCCTGTGTAACCATTTGTAATGGTGAAAATTTGTGGGCCTTTTAGGATGATCACATGACCTCGTCGCTGTACACCTCTAGGGCCCACCCGGATCTTCAAATCCCCCGGTACCATCCACAGATGGGGCCCAGAGTGTTCCATAAGCACTTCATGCATGGGATCTCAACCATGCATACATCTATGTATTTACAGAATAAATGTAGGCAAGGTGCAAGCTACCGCTAAACCTCTTGTGGAGCCCGAGGCGAGGCCCCTGCCTATGCACAATTTCATGAGAAACAAGGATCAAACCCTCCCCCCCACCCCCCAAGCAACCACCCACACACACCCCTCTTTTCCCCTTCCCCAACACACACGGAATCTCCTCATTGTGTCTCACTATTATTACTCAAATGAAAGCCTTTTCAAACCATTGTTTAGTCTATATTGTCCATTTGTAAGCTGATTTAAAATAGCCATATAGAGTATAACAAAATGAGTAGATGAAAGGAACCACAGTACCAACTACCATATTGATAATCCATAAAAGAACAATGCATCGCATAAACTACCTTAGTTGTGACTCATTATTGCTCTCATTTATTTATCAGTTCAGAATTTCTAGAATTTCTAAACAATGCCTTCTGATTAAATGAGCTAAAATTGAGGGAGTAAAAGGAAGATCCATAACTTCTTTTGGTAATGATTACACAGCCATGATCCTGAAATTAAATCCTCAGAAAGTGAGTGCTGCCATCTACATCTCCACGTTAATATCATTAGAACCCCCTTTACCAAGAATTTTTTTGATAACCCCTTTACCATGATTTCTTAGGAATTCAAAACAAAGTAGGCAAAGCCGCAAAGAGGCCCCAAGTCAAATATTCAAATAGTCACAAAAGTAAAATTTCAAGTGATACATTAGAAATAGGGATGCAAACGGGACGGTTCCGGATCGGAACCATAGTGGACCCGGACCAGATCCATTTCTAAATAACGGTTCCGGTTCTGGATCCAGTTTTGACTCAGAACCTGTTTTGTTGGTTCCAGACCCGGTTCCTATCGGAAAACCTGGATCCGGTTCCGGAACCAGTTCCGCCTAGAGGACTGGAATCTAGTTCCAAAATCGATTCTAATTTCTCTTTATTCTTCATTTTTCTTAAAATAAGCATATCATTCAACTTATAACAGTGCATCAAGTCTACTACCTCCAGTATTATACATAAAAATGTAAAAAAAGAGTTGATTTTGAGGTACAATTTGCAATATCAAAGGCTCATATGCCGGGTCCCGGGTCCACGGGTTGGAACCTATATGGACCCATTTATCAATCGGAACCTAAATTGGGTTCCGGACCCAGACCCGTTTATGAATTGGAACCTAAAATAGGTTCCAGGCCCGGTTTTTTGTGAGTTGGGACTTGCGGATAATCGGAGAATTGGATGCCCGTTTGCAATCCTAATTAGAAATAGCCATTTTGATCTAATATGAACCGGAACAGCTGAACAGGTCTAAAACTTGGACTGGAATTCTTCAAAAGATTGTTTCGTTCCGTCACCTCACCTTACCTAATTGAATAGTTTCAGCCTGCTTGGCTGAATCGAACCAAAAACCATGCTACTATCAAAGCGGGTCCCACATGGTGGTCTGCATATAATTTTCTCCTACACGCCAGTCTGCTATACTGAGTGGATCATCTTGATGTGCTGTCTGGATGCATGCTAATCATGGATGGTAACTTGGATGAGATGTTCTATGCATGGGTTATGGGATGCCCATCATCGTATTTATGGGAACGGTCCCAAAGATGATTGGTGAAAATATTTGAAGGAAAGGGGGTGTTTTATTCTAATAGGAGTGGCACTTGATGAGGTCAAGTTAAGGTGACTGCCAATTCAACAAGGGAAGAGGGGTTTGTGGTCGTATGGGTGGCGAGTATCGAGGGTGGATTGATCATAGGTTGGCCTTGGTTAGCCTTACAATGTGGTCCATATTTAGGTTATATGGGGTCATGGGTTGTCCATCATTTTGAAGTTTAGACAACAATGTTTGGATAATTTATGCTAACTTTAGGTTTAGTGTAGGTGCAATTCTTGGTGCAGCATACACTTAGCATGTATTTTTTTTTTTTTATCCTTTTGAACCATGACATATTGCATAACTCTTTTGCAGATTGGTCTGATTCAGGGCGTGGTGGTTCTTCTGATATTCCAAACATGGGGGCTACACAAAGGTATGCATTCCATATCTTATTAGGCAGGAGCTGTGCTACCCAGATACTTAACGAATAGCCAATGTGTCTATATTGTATCCCATCCAATACGTCATATAAAATCCAGCAATAGGAAAAAAGAAAATACATGTAATTTTGTGTTCCAGCCATATCTTTGGTGTGTACTCTGTATAGTAGGCCGTCCATGGCTGTCATAGGGAGGAGTCTAGTTTTTTTCCTTAGTTTAGCCCAATTTGAATTTCATCCTGCTATCAGCATTCTATATGTTGTAATTGACTTCATTGTGATTCCATAGTATTCTTGTCATTGTACTTGAACTATCAAATTGTTGTGTCCACAGTCTGTGTTATATGAAAGATTAAGCAAATAAGTGTGTTCTAAAATGCTGGTGGATAGGAGTGGATTTAGCTGTTTAATACCTGGTACTTTGCTAATGATTAGACTTGGTTTAAGTTCTTCAAATGCTTTTAAGTTACTTTCTGGGGTTTGGAGATTGAAGAGTTGGTTTTTACTTCTTGGATTAAAACCGAAACCTTGGTCCAGATGATTTTACCGTACTTAAATTCACCTTCATCAGATGGAACTGTTATTTATAATAAATATTTTTTGTTTGGTAACTTCGCTGCTATAAGAAAACTATAAGTATAAGATATGGACACAGACACAAAAACAAGGGAATGTCGCTCACGAGACACCCAAAAGACCATGAAGATTTGTATGGTTAAGAACTGGAAGCCAAAAAAAAGAAAAAGAAGCTATCTATACATGCAAGGATATATCTCTCAGTAGTAAGGATGCTATGATGGCGAGCACCCTCCCTTGCAAAAGAGTTGGCCTTCATATTTGTGCTTAGATTGATAGCTGAAAGAAAGCATCAAAATGACAGCTAAATCCTATATTTCCCGGCCTTATCTTCTAAATGCCACGACACCTGAGATGCCCAATACCCACAGGCTTCGTGTCAAGTCCATAGTGTATCCAACATGGACCTGAATCATGTCTAGGTTACAGAATTTGTAGTTTTAACACATGTCTGCATCTAAATTAAACATCTGAAACCAGACCCACATAAAGGGCCTGGACTGCTACTCAAGTTGAGCCAACATACATATATTTTTGTATAAAATTGTTTAATATATAACATACGGTCATGGCATTGGGGATTGGTGTCTATGGAACCTGTTAACCAGAAGTCATTCTGAGTTTTATTTAGGTCCATCCAGTGGACCACTAGACCCAATTCTGGACTCACGTTAGTAGTTATTCTGAAAACCAGTGTTTTGAAAAGCGAGAGGTGCATCAAGGCGCTAAGGTCCCCTGGGGCCTAGGCTCTAAGGCGCGAGGCAAGGCGCGGGTTTCATTGAAGCGAGGCGCACATTGTAGATAAAAAAAATATATATTTTGGTATAGACAGATGATTCACAAATTAGAACAAAAAAGGCAAGGAATATTAGAAGAATTCTAAAAGTCATAAAAGCATCCATCACTCTAAATGCTAATTCTAAGATTCATAAATTAGCAGTTTGCCATAAACTCTTGCTGAGACTTCATAAATCAGCAGTCTCACCAAGAAATCAATCACAGTGCACAGCAGGATGATTTCATGTTAAAAAGACAACTATAGATATGAACAAATAGCAAATAAATCACTGACAGAATCTGGAATAGTGGGTATATACCAAACAATGGGTCCCGCTGATCTGATACATGATCAGACCTGATCTCTAGGGTCGCCCAGTGCCCTACAAGAAGTCCCATGGTTCTGATTCATCATCGGGTAGCCTTACTGGGCCCCGCAGCCTTAACAATTACATAAAATTTCATGAACATGCCTCTCGGTTCCCAGAATTGAAGTCTCTGGATGATGGGGCAAACGGGGCCCACTCCACATGGGACCACCACCACATAGGTCGCCCCTGGGTCCCCTGTAAGAAGTAGGGTCCTGATCTCAGATCAGGTCATGCAGTGGGTCCCGGTAATGGTGTCGACTAAACTGCCCTGCCCTTCCTCCAACCTCGCCTCATGCTTCAAGGGTATGGATGGTGGCTCAAACGGGGCCCACCTCACATGGGTCCAGGTCTTTCTTGGTCGACTAGGGGCATGCCTCCTGCTCTATGGTCCAGATCATCCATACAGTGGGCCATGGGGGTCCCACTGCCCCAAACGTCCATATTTATTCACTTCCAGATCTTGAGAACAAAGGCAGAGAGAGAGAGAGAGAGAGAGAGAAAAAACAATGGGAGGAGGAAAAGAGTATTGAGAGCATTCAGAAATCTTCTAATGAAATCCTACTGCTGGAGACGGAGATTCCTATTGCTGGTATGCTTTTCTCTTTCAGGAGGACAAGAGTTCTGAGTTAAAAATGATGATCGTTGGCTGCTAATCAGGCGAGTGACTCTTCTTCAGGCTGCAGTAATGACGATCGCTGGCTGCTTATCAGGCGGATCGCTGGCTGCTGTTTCTCCTTTCTTCGTTCTCTTCCCTTTTTTTTTTCGTTTGATGATACTGGAAGCAGCTAGGGCATGGTAGGGCATCTTTATTTATATTAGAAAATTTTCATTTAGCCCCTTACATCTCTTTCTTTTTTAATTTAAGGCCTGGGTGACAATAAGGCGCAAGAGGCGCGCCCGTTGAGCCTGGACTTGAGGCGCGCGCCTTAGGGGCTTTTTTGGGGCCTGTTTCAACTACCCTCGACTCCCATCACTTGAGGCGCAATTGCTGGGCCTTGACGGGCCTTGAGCCTAGGCGCGCTTTTTAAAACACTGCTGAAAACTGAACTTGTAATCGACCTTTTCAGTTCTGGTCCTTTGAGTACACAGGACCCACTTTCATCCCCACTAGGGAAGTTAGGGATCGTGAGAAAGGAAAAAGTCCTAGGAATTGGAACCAATTCTTTTATTTGGTATTCTTTGGTTATTCCCAAAGTTATTAGGATGCGTGGTTAGTTGGGTTAGCAGTCCATTTAAAGAAGTGGCAGTTGGTTCACACAATCTTTGTACTCTTTTTTTTTTTCATGGGAAGAGAGAATGGAATGAAGTTTGTGATCTGATTGAGGTGCGAACAGGAAAGTTGCAAACTACGAGGAAGAATTTCTCTATTACAGCTTTACTTAACTACATATCATTGGCCTGGCTGCGGATTTATTAGCCGAACCAGTTTGTGTGTTTATGTAGTAGTTTGGCAGACGGGTGGGTTGTGGAAGTGGGAACAGTTATATACTCTATATTGGTTCCACGCTGTGCTTTTTCTTGCTTTGCTTATTTTTGTTTGTCAAGGTCTTTTTTTTTTTTTGTTTTGTTTTGTTTTCCCCCCTTCTTTCTATGCTTTTCTATTTTTCTTCGTTACTTAGCCTGGTGTTGTGCTTATTGAGTGAGTCCATACATTAATCTCATTTTCTTTGTTTCAATGACTTCTTTTGCTAATTTCAAAATAAATGGTCTCAATTCTTTGTTTTATAGTAAATGAATATGGTGATCACCACCATGATGGAAGCCTTATTCCATCTATTTGGGCTTTGGTGCAGTTTTCTAATTAATTTGGTACTTAATGTTTTTCTTACCTTTTTGAGGTCTTCAATGTACTCCCTATTTTTTTTTTTTTTCTTGAACATGTAAACCTTCAATATGCCTTAAAAGGGTGGTTTTGGGTCTATTTATCATCTAAAAAGACTTTTTTTTTCTCTTTTCTTTTCTTTTTTTTGAAAATTTATTTTCTCCTTTATTGGAGCTATATACAGGTTTTCTTTTATGCTCATTCCTAATCCTATTCTTTCTTGTAGCTCCACTCATCTCTGCATATCTCTGCAGCATGTATTCTCTCTCTCTCTCTCTCTCTCTCTCTCTCTCTCTCTCTCTCTCTCTCTCTCTCTCTCTCTGGTCTTTATTACCCGATTTTCAGCTCCATGTGGTATGGAAAGTGTAACAGCCCTTTGTAGAAATGCCCCTTTAATTGAAGCGGCACTTAATGATTGTATAACAATCCACTTGGTTACTTCCACTTTGTCCAGCAAGCATTTATTTCTATATCCAAGTAACACCCTCTATTTCACTCAATAATTGCTCCCAAGTACCAAAATTTGTGTCACTTTGCATTTGAAAGAAAAAAAGTTGGTGTTAGGCACCGAGTTATTTTCAGTTTCCACCAACTCATCTTCTCGGTTCCGGTCTGCTGATTTTCATCCTATATGACTCTAAAGCCTTTCTCCAAAGCTCTTGCTTATCATTTGCTTATTTTCTTGTCAAGTTAATGAGTACCATATTGTCAACAAACAAAATGCAACAAGGAGCTACATTTTGGATCTAGAAAGCATGGACACCTCTTCGGGGCCGTCGTGAGTCGGACTCGGACACGTGTCGGACACGCCAAAACGAGTATCCTATTTATTTTTTTTATATTTTATATTCCGGACACGCTGGGGACATGCTTGGGACACGCTGGGGCACGTTAGGGACATGCTGACCTCTTTTAATTGGAAAAAAAATAAAATTAGAGTAAAAAAAGAAAAGAAAAGGGGTTGTTTGTAAAAAGTTATAACTTAAGAGTAAAAGGGGGCTCTTTTAATTTGTCCATTCAGCTCTAGCTCTAAACGAAAGAGAAAAAAAAAACCCATTCGTCCGTCCAGCCCTAAACGAAAGAGGAAAAAACCCATTCGTTCGTCCAGCCCTAAAAAGAGAAAAAAACCCATTCGTCCGTCCAGCCCTAACAAAAGAAGAAGAAGAAGAAGAAGAAGAAGAAGAAGATCTGCTGTGTCGGCGTGTCCATGTCCGTGTATATGATTAGATTTATTATTATTATTATTATTAAATATTAATGTGTCCCCGACGTGTCCGTGTCCTACTTTTTTGAGAAATGCCGTGTTGGCGTGTCGTGTCGTGTCCGTGCTTTTTAGTTTTGGATTAATGCCATTAAGGTTTCCATATCTAAGGACAAATAAATAGTGTCTCAAAGTGGACCCTTGGTGCAATCTAGCTTATGTTTGTTACCATCATGCCATATTTATCTTGTAAAATTTCTCTGTGATTATAATGGTGCATTTTTCCATAAATTCCAAGTTAACTTTCTTGATACCCTCTTGTAGGCTTTCTTTAAATTGATAAAAACCATTTGTATATTTTTCCATGAGTTATCGTAATATGAAAGTAGCTTTTGTAGATTATCTGGTCATAAATCTGAGTTGGTTCTCCCGAAACATTTAATTCTTGTTGTAGGCGTTGTAATATTACTTTCTTCCAAAGTTACATTATATGGCTCATTAGTTCGATTGCTTGATAATTTCTGCAACTTTAAATATCCATTTTGTCATTGTACAATGAGACTGCTATAATCATAGATATTTGGGCTGGCGGGGCTTGTGGTATGTGGGGTTGGTGCTATCTGAAGGTGCTTCTGGTGGATATAACAATATGGGATAAGAACTGTTTGACAATTGAGGGTGGGATCTTTTTTCGAATGTCTGTATAACTGTCATTTAGAAATGAGGACGGCTTCAAGTGGGTAGCGGTCAGTGTTTGTTGTTTGATGAAATGGTGAAAAGAGGCCTTTTGGAATGTATATATGTGACAGTGGCTGCTTTGGTGCCTAACTTCTTGTTGGGTTGGTTTTTATTTTTTTTTTATTTTATTTTTCTGTTTAAGGGGGGTGGGGGGTGGTGGTGGTTGGGTTGTTGTGTTTAAGTCCGTTGGGCCATGGAATTGTTCTTAGCTTCATTACATTGGTTTAAAAGGGGAATTTGCACTTGATAAAATTCGGAGAAATGTTGCTTCCTTGCTTTGTGCTACTTAGAATTGGATTATGACTTATATCTGGATCCAACCTGATGGACTCCAAATTTGGGCAGAAGTCCAGCTATTAGTTGGGCCAGGTCCACTGGTTTATTGGGTTGATATGGTGCAATTCCATATCTTCATCTTCATATGATCTTAAACTGGTTAGATATTTAATCTTGTTAATAAATTAAAATTGGATGCCATTAAAAACATTCATATTGAATGTGACCCTAAGCTATGATGCTCAGATACGGATACGGGTATGGGCATGGATGCGGGGATCGTGGATACGACTCTGCACATTTAAGAATCCAGGACAAGGATATTGATATGGGTGTACTAATATTTTCTTCAGATAACTTTTAAATTAATGAAATTATCAATGTTTACATTCCTTTATCATCATCATTATCATTGTCAAAATAGTTGGGGTCGGAATTTTGTTTCTCCATTCTGATCTATCCTGAGCCAAACCCTCAGATAAATCAAACTTCTTCAAATCTAATTTTACTACCTCCATCCACTTCTTCGGCACACCCCTACCCCTTGGTGGGCCATCAACCTGCATCTTTTTCTTACCGGCGCCGTTGCCGTTCTAAGTTTGACATGCCCAAACCATAACATTTTTATTTTGAGAAGTAAACAAATTAAAAGAACTATATGAAATAATGGACTTGGTAAGTAGGATATGCTGAACGTGTACCCTAGAAGTATCGGTGCAGTATTGGGTATCAATACAAGTGTCGTATCGGTTTGATATGGATACATGGGGCTTGTACAAGTATCCGGGTATCATAGACCCTAGTGTGAGTTAAAACCTGCATCAGAGTCGTACTTTCCCTGCTAGGTCATTTGACTCTGATTGAAGAACTTCTGGTGTTGCTGTTCCTTTTGTTATAAGTCTACATTACTCCGTTTGTTGAGAAATTTGATGCGATATGTTAATCATTTCAGGGAAGGCTTGATGTCATATAAGCAATTCATTCAGGAGCTTGAAGATGATATCCTTCCTGCTGAAGCTGAGAGGAGGTACTCCACATAATTTTGTATTTCTTATATCTTAAAAAACTGTAGGCTCTCAATAATTTCATGGATGCTGCATAGAAATGCCTTCATACTCAGCCTGTTACACTTGCTGTTATTATACGGTCTGAAATAAGCATCCTGTGATTGCTTAGGTATGAAGAATACAGGTCGGAGTACATTTCTACACAGAAACGTGCTTTTTTTGCTGCTCATAAGGACGAAGAGTGGTACGCTTTAGTTTTACCTCCTCTAATTTGACAAGAACCTATATTCTCTTGTATTATCTGTGTAATTTATTCCTGGGTTCAGGTTGAAAGACAAGTATCATCCTACGAACTTGGTAACTGTTATAGAAAGGTGAGTTATGCTTATCTATATATTTAAAGAATGCAAATAAGAATATAAGACTCTGTAGATCCATGGACCATGATGAATGGTTTGGTGGTCTTTCACTTAGGCCACCAATTTACTGACATTTCCTTCACATTTCACAGATACTGTTCTTTTATTAATTATTTCCATGTCTACTTATTGTTCTTTATATCTCTGATACTTGCACATCTCCAGGAGGAGTGAACATGCTCGGAATGTTGCAAAGGAATTTTTGCTCGATTTGCAGAATGGAACAGTGGACCTGTAAGACCTGTTACTTAAAACATTTTTATATATAATAGAACGGTCTAAACAAAACTTGAACTATTAACAGTTTTTAGGCAAAATGTACTGAAACTGCATCCCATATATAACAAAATAGCACTAAATTTTTTCCCCCAATATCTATCTGAATATTTTTTTTTTCTTTTTCCTTTTCTTTTTATTTGAGTAGACCTTTAGCTGTGTATATATGCCCGTCATTTTTTGGTTTTGATAAAAATTCTTTCTGATTTCAAAATCGAGGGAAAAAACTTCATAAGCTCAGAAATGGCAAGGAGCCAGACACTGTGATATGAGTTTTGTGCTTGAAGAATATCTGGGGCCACAGTCCTAACCTTTTTCCCATCATGTGATGCAGCGGTCCTAGTGTCACTGCATCATCAGCAATGCAGTCAGGACAAGCCAGTGGTCCAAACTCTGAAGATGAAGCAGACACTGGTGGCAAAAGAAGACGGCATGGTAGGGGGCCGGTGAAAGAAAATGACCTCTTATCAGCTGCTCCCAAGGCACCTCCGATCAGTGCTGGACCCAGACGAATTCAAGCTGACATTGAACAAGCCCAAGCACTTGTTTGTAAACTTGACAAAGAAAAGGGCATTGAGGAAAACATTCTATGCGGGGCAGATCGAGACAACGGGTCAATCGTTATCATACGAGGTCTAACGACTGTGAAGGGCCTTGAAGGTGTAGAGCTACTGGATACACTTCTTACTTATCTATGGCGGATCCACAGTGTCGACTATTATGGCATGCGTGAGATGAATGAAGCTAAGGGTCTTCGACATGTGAGACCCGAGGGTAAGAGCTATGATGAAACAAATACCAGTGGGGCTGATTGGACAAAGAAACTGGATTCATTTTGGCAAGGACGATTGCAAGGTCAGGATCCAATGGAAAGAATGACAGCGAAGGAGAAGATTGATGCAGCTGCCTTTGAAGCTTTGGATCCTTATGTAAGGAAAATAAGGGATGAGAAGTATGGGTGGAAGTATGGTTGTGGAGCAAAGGGCTGCACAAAACTCTTCCATGCTTCAGAGTTCGTGCACAAGCATCTTAGACTGAAACATGCAGATCTTGTGTTGGAATTGACGTCGAAAGTACGGGAGGATCTATATTTCCAAAACTACATGAAGTGAGTATATATGTTCCTTATTTTATTTTATTTTTATGATGGCGTGCGACTTACTGTCTGAATTTTATTTGAATGCTAAAGTGATGAATGTTGCTATTTGCAGTGATGCAGATGCACCTGGTGGCACACCCATCATGCAACCTTCCATACAGGTAGAGATAATCTGACTGATAGTAACATGTCTGTGCTCTTCCCATGCTCAGCATGATGATAAGAGAAGTCTTTCCTGACCAGATAGACTAGGAATCAAGACTGTTTCGTCACTAATGTTAGCATTGCTAGCCATAGAACTGTTACAGTAGGTTAAAATATTGGCCATTATGTAGCATAGCAGTTGTTAGGAATTGGCTGTGACCGAACCCCAAAATATCGGCTAGGTGAGCTAACAATTAAAAAAAAATGGAGAGAGAGGAACCTGCTCACTGACACTGCTGCTGCTTTCCTCTACTATTCTTCTCTCTCTCTCTCTCTCTCTCTCTCTCTCTCTCTCTCTCCTTTTTTTGGCCCCTTTTCTCTTCTTTTTCTTCCCTATCTTGGTCCCTAGCAGTGGCGGGCCGAGGATTTTCGTTTGAGGGGTGCGGACCCTAATAGGTAGTTTGGTTTTGGGGGCGAACCAGAAATTTTTGACTTGTGGGCTTCCATGGAAGGGCCTGCCTATTAATAACCTAAACTGCTCAAAATAAATGCTCTAGTCTTATCCAGGATCTAGCAAAATCTCACTCATATTTTTGGGCCCACTGTGAGGTTAATCATGTATAAAATACGTGAATAAAATATTACATAAAATTGATGTGTTTTATACATGATTAATCTGATGGGCCTATCTTCTATTAGAGTGAAATTTCGATAGTTTTTTTTTTTTTGGTTGGGGTTGGGTTGGGGTGTCATTTATTTCGAGTAGTTAAGCTAAGTTTCTTAAATTGGTGGGCCTCACTGTGGAGCCTCATGGATTTCTTGATTCACTTTTTATAAGTGATCAATTATCAATTTGACATGGGCCTAACTATTATTTGGCTGAATTTAATGGTTATTTATTGTCAGTGATTTAGAATTTTTGTTAGCGGGCCTCACTGAGGATCCTCTCGAATTTCCTATGAGTCCAAGCAGAGGATGTGGAGCCCATTGGTCCCACCAGATAAAATAGGACTTTGGGAGCCCATTTATCCAAATATAGATAATGGTGAAATTGCTGTGAAATAGGGTTGAGTGACAATTTACAAGAGGGTTTGTGTGCTCGAGGGTTTGGGTCAAATATAGGTTGGCCATAATGTGTTGTTAAGACTTTAAGGGATTGTTAAAGAATCATGAAGAACTAAAAATTAATATGACTAAGTTTTTGACCAATTATTACTGTGGTATTAAAACTTGGTTGAGTGTGAGTTGAGTCCTGCAGCTCGACTTCAATTTGGTTCTTATTGAGTAGGCTCATGGTTGACTCGGACTCAAATTTAAAGTAATCACACCACTCATGCATTCACTTGAGTTTTGTATTTGTTGCTATTTCCGTCACAAATAACATATCTCCTTACAATTGGGAAAACTCCTCAGTCACATGGAAAAGAAACCCTTCTTTGAAAATATCTTTACTTCCCTTTCTGTCCTTGTTTTCATCCATGCCAAAATTATCTTCCATTGATGCCTAATTACACCAGGTCTCTATCAGCTTCTGCTCGTTCTAGATTCCAAACCGCTATTCTGATGTTTTACATTTTCAAAGCAGAGTTTCAGGTGCCTGTGGTGGAATTGTGTGTTTTTGAACGAACCTGTCATCCATTCCCTCCTTGTCTGCCAGAGCTATAATGGATTATGGTTTTTGTTGGGTTATAAGTATTCTTTTGGAGAAAAAAAGTGGTATGTCCAAGAAGGTTTAGCTATCGAATTTTGATTTCTCTTTTGAGAAATTGAGATTTTGGGGGCTTTTCTCGGCTGAAGCTCCAAAAGTATTGATGTGACATTTCATCCCTTCATGCTTCTAATTGGCATGCCTTTAGGTAGGCTCGATAAAGAGGGAGCACAAATCCATCATGGGTTATCAGCTTTGTACCAGTAGAGCCCATTGATAATGGGCCAATGACTCAGATTTTTGAAATGATTCTACTTTGATGATGGAAACACTATGGGCATGTTTGGCAATGGTGGTTGCCTCAGATTTCTGCCAGTTTTTCCTCTTTTGCGTGGAAAGCCCATGTTTGGTGTGGACTGCAGAAAATGGCTGTGTGGGTTTATTCGTTCTCTCCATGTGAATATTTTAACGGTCAGACCCTCCCCCATCGAATTTTGAAAGTCTGTGGAATGAAAGAAAGGTGCTGCTGCAGTGCGTCACCGGTTTTTTAATTTATTATTATTTTTTTTCGCTTTTTATGTGTCCCACAATCTGTCAAATTCAGAACTTTAGATGAAGAGAAGAAGCTTTGGAATATTGGATGATCTCAATGATCAGTCCTTTGCTTTACTTATAGACTTAATGGCCTTAATCAAGGCGAATTACAATCTATATGTATGGAAAGAGAATAAAGAATATTGATACAGATTATATATATAGAAAGAACTCAAAATAGATTGTTGAGTCACACCACTGATCCTTATCCCACGTGGTATATGAGAATGGGCCAGTGAGCCTATTGTACATGGATCTTGGCTCAACTATTGTTGACATCCCCCCTCAAATTGATGCTGGTCAAATAGGAGCAATTTGCGAATCAGGAACTCATGACGTGGCCGAGGCAGTCCTTTGGTGAAGATGTCTGCGAGTTGGAGTTCACTTGAAACATGTGGAAGACTAATCACCTTGCGATCATATTCATCTCGAATGAAATTACAATCCACCTCAATATGTTT
Source organism: Litsea cubeba (assembly GCA_012931725.1). Lineage (NCBI taxonomy): Eukaryota > Viridiplantae > Streptophyta > Magnoliopsida > Laurales > Lauraceae > Litsea > Litsea cubeba. The sequence continues at coordinate 29,906,359 of CM022954.1, read as the reverse complement.
TGTACGTTCATGAAAAAGGGATTCTCAGTGATACGGATGGAACTAGTATTGTCTGCATGAAGTGGGGTAGCTGATGTCTGAGAAAAACCAAGATCTGTAAGTAAGCCACGAAGCCAAAGGATTTCAGAACAGGCAGCGGACATAGCACGATATTCAGATTCAGTGGAAGATCTGGAGACCCTTTCCTGCTTTTTGCATTTCCAAGCGATGAGTGATTCACCTAAATACATACACCAGCCTGTGGTGGATCTGCGAGTATCTGGGCATCCTGCCCAATCGGCATAAGAATATGCAGTAAGTGTCAAAGGTGTGCCAACCGGAAAGAACAGTCCTCTAGTCGGAGAACCAAGAATGTACCGGATGATCCGTTTGACTGCAACCATATGGTGATGTCTTGGTGCAGTCATGAATTGACTAACAACATTTACAGATGCCTGGTCTAGTGATGGTCAAGTAGATCAGACTGCCGACCAAGCCTCTGTAGAATGTGGGATCGGAGAGGAGATCCCCATCATCTTTCTTGAGTTTCACATTAACTTCTAATGGAGTGTCCACAGGGGTGGTATCAGTTAAGCCAGCAAGGTCATGAAGGTCAGTAGCATACTTATGTTGATGTAGTCAAAGTTGCTAGCCAGTAATCCCAAAACCCATTGGTAATAGGAAACTGCACAAACAACTACTTAACACCCCCCCTCGGGCGGGACACTGCCCGGATCCGAAGCACACGCCCGCACAAGACTATAACGTGGCATGGGGCCTTTTTGCCCTGCGCATTTTGCACCCGCACAAACACACAACGCGGCATGGGGCATTTCTGCCCTGCGTGGTTTCGAACTCGAGACCTCCGGCTCTGATACCATGTCAAATTCAGAACTTTAGATGAAGAGAAGAAGCTTTGGAATGTTGGATGATCTCAATGATCAGTCCTTTGCTTTACTTATAGACTTAATGGCCTTAATCAAGGTAAATTTCAATCTAATTACAATCTATATGTATGGAAAGAGAATAAAGAATATTGATACAGATTATATACATAGAAAGAATTCAAAATAGATTGATGAGTCACACCACTGATCCCTATCCCACGTGGTATATGAGAATGGGCTAGTGAGCCTATTGTACATGGATCTTGGCTCAACTATTGTTGACACAATCAAGATCCAAACTGTTCATCATCTTTATAATCCAGAAAACCGCTGGGAGATCAAATAATATCAGCCATTGATTCTTCATAGATTTTGAGATTTTTGCAAAAATGTGCACTCCGCTGGATCATAGGATCTGGACTTCTTTGGGCCCCTTTTCTAAAATCGGAACCATTCAGTATCTTCAGAAGGCCAAAATTGGCCATGGGATCAAATTTGGCGGCATAATTCATCATGAATCATGAGGAAATGGAAAAAGACTACTAACCGTTGATCTGCCATAGTACAAAAAAGGGGATTTTTTGGAAAACCATTTTTTCAATTTCTTGATCCTTGTGGGCCCCTTAATCATGATCCAAACCGTGCATCATTGCCGGAAGGCAAAACATGGTTAAGGTGTCAGTTTTCAGCCGTAGATCCGTTAACGGGTTTTGAGATATTTGTGAAAAAGTCCAAACCCAAGAACATCAAATATCTTTTAATTTTTGTAGGCACCATTTGCACTAATCCGAACCATTCAATTTCTCTAGAGATCCAAAATCAAGTCAAAGCTCTTGACTTGATTTTTCATGAATGGCGGAAAATTTGTAAAAAACTTGTAACCGTTGGACCACAAACGCTTCTCATGGTAGGATTCCTTTCTTTTACCAAACTTGGAACTCTCAAGAATCCTCAAATAGGATATCTGGGTTCCAATTGAGCGAGAGAGGATTCCTCTCTATTTACCAGGGTTTTAAAAAGCGCGCCTAGGCTCAAGGCTCGTCAAGGGCCCAGCAATTGCGCCTCAAGTGATGGGAGTCAAGGCGAGTTGAAACAAGCCCCAAAAAAGCCCCTGAGGCGCGCGCCTTAGGTCCAGGCTCAAGGCGCGCGCATCTTGTGCCTTATTGTTCTTAGACAAACCAGAATTCACAGAAGCATAAAAGAGAGAGAAGTATTGCAAGAGATTTTTCTGTGTATCTTGTATTGACGATGGGTATACATATATAACACTGAAGCCTAAATTAGTGGATCTAATTTGATTTGATTACAAGATTACAGGCCAAGTCAAGGAAACTAATATCTATCTAATATCTATTGACAACTCATACAATGTTGACTTGTGGGCTGACCCAATACATGGGTTGTGGGCTGCCCCATAGGTCGATCTGACCTGCTGCTGACTTGCTTCTTTACACCCCCTCTCAAGCTTTGGATGGGAAAAAGTGACCATCGAGAGCTTGGGAACTAGCTCCGAAAAACGAGATGTGAAGTCTGCTATTTGGGCAGCCGAGGAAATCTGGAAGAGCTTTATAGTACCACTCCGAACATGTTGACGAATGAAATGACAGTCAACTTCAAGATGTTTGGACCGTTCATGAAAGACATCATTTGTTGCCAGTTTTCGTGCACTTTCACTGTCCGTAAAGAGGGGTAGATTTAGGAACAATAACTCCTAAATCCTGAAGTAACCAGCGAAGCCAAATAATTTCAGTAGTAGTGTGAGAGACAACACGATATTCAGCTTCAGTGGATGATCGTGATACAACTTCTTGTTTCTTGCTCTTCCAAGCGATGAGAGAGGAGCCAAGAAAAATAGAGAAGCCTGTGGTAGAGCGCTGATCATTGACATCTCCTGCCCAGTCGGAATCAGAATAGCCATGCAGAGTAAGATTCTGACTGGAGGAAAGAAGGAGGGCGCGGTTGGAACTTCCTTGTAAGTATCTCAGTATGCGCAGGACAGCAGCCCAGTGAAGATGGGTGGGTTGCGCAACAAATTGGCTTACCACATGTACAGCATAGGCAATATCTGGTCTGGTAATGGTAAGATAAACCAAGCTGCCTACCACCTCACGATAGCGAGTCGGATCAGAAAGAAGATCTCCATCAGTAGTTCGAAGCTTCAGATTATGTTCAATTGGAGTAGAGACAGGCTTAAGATCTGTGAGGCCAGCTCGTTGGAGAACTTCATTGCAGTATTTTGTTTGCGACAGAAGATATCCTTCGGGAGAGTAGGCAACCTCAATGCCCAGAAAGTAACGCAGATGGCCCAAATCTTTCATCTCAAACTGTCGATGAAGAAAATGCTTCAAAGATAAGATACCAGTAGCATCATTGCCAGTGATAATCATATCATCGACATAGAGTAATAGGGAAACACAGCCAGATCGTGAAAAGCGAGTGAAGAGAGCGGAATCATGAGCACTCTGAGAAAACCCAATGCTGATAATGCTGGTGCTAAACCGTTCAAACCAAGCACGAGGGGCTTGTTTGAGTCCATATAAAGCACATTTGAGACGACACACAGAATGAGGTCTCACGACGCTTGGAGGAGGATGCATATAGATTTCTTCCTGAAGGAATCCATTCAAAAATGCATTCTTGACATCAAGCTGATAGAGTGGCCAATGCCTAGCAGCCGCAACAGAGATAAAGGTACGGACAGTTGTCATCTTAGCAACTGGAGCAAAAGTCTCCTCATAATCGACCCCATATTCTTGTGTGTAGCCCTTTGCAACCAAGCGAGCTTTGTAACGATCAACAGATCCATCAGATTTGGTCTTGATCTTAAATATCCATTTGCAGCCGATAGCCCGTTTCCCGGAGGGAAGAGGAACAAGATCCCATGTTTGAGTTTTCTGCAAAGCTGCAAGTTCTTCTGCGATGGCAGACCTCCAGTGCGGATGAGCAATGGCCTCCTTATAGGATTGTGGTTCTGCCAAGGTATGAATTGCTGCAAGGAAGGACTTATATGATGGAGAAAAATGATCAGTACAAACAAAGCCAAATCTAGAGGGAGGGATTCTGGTGCGCACTGGATACCTTCGAGTTTGAGGAGGATCCTGCACATCTGGATCAGAGGAGATAGGCCCATGATCAGGAGGAGGAGGTGGGGCTGCAGATTCCGAAGGAGCAGACGGAGGTTTGGGCCGACGATGATATACCTGCAGGGGTGGAGGAGAAGGGGTATCGGAGGGAAACAGGTCTGGAAAGGGATCAAGAGGATGGACCGTAGGTTGCGCAGGAGAAGGGGATTGGGTAGGTAATGAATAGAAAGGTATATGTTCCAAGAAGGTGACATTACGAGAGACCCGTAACCTATTGGTTTTAGGATCATAGCATCGATAGCCTTTCTGTTCGATGCCATACCCTAAAAAGACACAGACAGTGGATTTTGGGGAAAGTTTGGTTCTCTCGTTATCATGTAACAGAACAAAACAGGTGCAGCCAAAAACTTTGAGATAGGACAAGTCAGGTTTACAGGAGAACAATTTTTCATAGGGAGATGTGCCAGATAATACAGAGGATGGTGTTCTGTTAATCAGATAGATTGCAGTCAGGGCTGCTTCCCCCCATAATTGCAGAGGAACATGTGAGGAATAAATCAAGGATCTAGCAGTTTCTAGGATATGTCTGTGTTTCCGTTCTGCTACACCATTTTGCTGTGGTGTGGCAGGACATGATAATTGAGCTAGAGTCCCTTGACTGGTCAGGTAGGAACGGAATTTGTGGGACATGTATTCTCCCCCAGAGTCAGACCTGAATATTTTAATCCTCGTGTTAAATTGAGTGGAAACCATGGTGGAGAAAGCAGTGTAGATGTTGTATAACTCAGAACGATTTTTCATTAAATACAACTAAGTATATCTAGTGAAATCATCAATAAACAGCACATAATAAATGGAACCACCTTTTGTTGGCTGAGAGGCAGGTCCCCAGACATCAGAATGCACCAAAGCAAAATGAGCATTAGTAAAAGAAGTGCTTTTATTGTAAGGTAAGGCATGTTGTTTACCAAATTGGCAACCAAAACATGTAGAAATGTCTGATACAGAAGTATTTCCAAATACACCACTAGGTTATAAAAGCTTCATTTTATTTAAAGATAAATGTCCTAAACGAGAGTGCCAAAGAGCAAAGGGTGATGTAGATGAAACGAGTGCGGCAGGGGATATGCTGGAATATGGAAGATGCAGCGAGTGGAGATAGTAAAGTCCTCCTGACCTAAGGCCGGTCCCAATCTGTCTCCCGGTGCGCGGATCCTGCACAGAACAGCCTGTCGAAGAAAATGAGACAAGAAATCCAGACGAAGTTAATTGACTAACAGAGATTAGGTTGATAGACAGGTGAGGAACACACAAAACATTAGTGAGAGAGAGCAACTTATTTGAAACGGAGCCAATAAGAGATACTAGTAGAGGAGTGGCATCAGCTGTATGGATGGTGAGAGAGCTAGCAGGGGTATGACAATTATGAAGTATGGAAACATCATTTGTCATATGATAGGATGCACCAGAATCAAAAATCCATGTAGAATCAAGAGTACCTGACGGACCGGAAATGGTCATGGCAGAACCAGAGGCTGAGGGTGTAGTGACCATTTGAGAGGCAGAACCAGTGGAGGAAGCCAGAAACAACTGTTGCATGCGCTCATCAACCATAGCCTGAATTTGAGATGTAAGATCCATTTGCGGAGGCAGAAAACTATCATCTTCAGCAACTTTGGCCGCATATGGTCGCTGTTGATAAGATTGCATGGGACCACGATTGGGCTGCTGACCAGAGTGTTGGGTCTTATTTGTTTGCCTTTGGGGTCTGGTAGGACAGTCCCGTTTCCAGTGTCCTTCTTACAATAATTGCAAAAGTCATTGGTACCAGAGGGAATTGAGCGATCATTCTTATGGGTACTAACATTTGCTGTCAGTACATGTGTGGGTTCCACATGTTTCTTCCTTGTAAGAGAAAGCTGAGTTTGTTCTTCTGCCAAAAGTTCCGAGAGTGCCGTATCCACAAAAGGCAGTGGTGACCGATGTAATAATTGACCGCGAACATGTTCAAAATCAGGGCGGAGGGCTATAAGAAATTGAACCAGACGAGTCTGCTGCCGATAGACTTCAAAAGTGTGAGCATCTTCAGGTGTTTTAAAATTGGGTTCCATTAGAGCCAGTTGGTCCCATAAGGCAGTCATCTTGATGAAGAAATCATGAATGGAGTCATTTCCTTGGTCTGCATTTTTAATGATCCATTCTAACTGATACCGTCGAGCAGCATTAGACTGAGTATATAATCTTGCTAAATGATCCCAAGCGTCCTTAGGATAATTGAATTTAGCCAATTGATTTCCAATAGATGGATTGACGGAATTGGCAATCCAAGAATTAATTTTCCCGATGGAAGCTTCCCATTCCTCAAACTTTGCATCCTTACTATCTGGTGGAGGGATCTGCTGAGCAACATATTTCCACAATTTTTGACCTTTGAGGAAATTTTGCATGAGATGGGACCAATATGGATAATTTGAGCCATCAAGGATGACAGTAATACCCGTTACAGGGCGATCAGAAGACATAGGAACAAAACAATTTGCTTACAGATTCAAAATAGAAGAAATCCAGCCACCAGATTAGAATTCCAGCCACAACAACTAACTAGATGACCTGAATCGGAGCACAGATGAGTGCTATGGGCCCCACTAAATGATCAGAAGGATGATCACAACCAGAGAGAGCAAACAGATCCAATCACAGATGCAAAATAAAAGAAATCCAGCCACCAGATTGGAATTCCAGCCGCAACAACTAACCAAATGACCTGAATCGGAGCACAGATGAGTGCTATGGGCCCCACTAAATGATCCGAAGGATGATCACAACCAGGGAGAGCAAACAGATCTAAACAGATCCAGGAAATTCCAAAAAAAAGGTCCAGGCGAGCAGGATTTTGAGCACAGATCTGATTTGTGGGCCCCACGGGATGATCAGTTGGATGATCAGATCATACAGTGAGCTTTGCCTCAAAAATTCGAACCTCCTCTAGGTGGAATTTTGATGAAAGTTTGTAAAAACCAGAAATTGGAACGGTCTAGATGAAAACTATTTGCTCAAATGAGATAAGTACAAATCATGGAGAATGGCCTACCTCAGATGATCAACAAATCTGAAAAAAATGTGCATAATTCCCAGAGTAGATGGACGACCAAGGTGAAGATTTTCCTGATGCCGGGTGATCAACAGGTGGGCCACCTTTGATCACAGTACGTTCCAGTGCTTGATCAGACGAACGGTGCTGTTTCAAAACTTCTCTTCAACCTCTGATGATCAGAAAATCTCGAGAAAATATTCAGAATTCCTAGAATATATGGCGACCATGATGGAGAGATTTCTCTAATGTGGGATGATAAACAGGTTGGCCACCTTTGATCACAGCAGAATATAGTGCACAGAATATCAGTCGATCAGCACCTTGCTCCCGTTATACTTAAATGGACAGATCAATGGGCTCTGATACCATCTTAGACAAACCAGAATTCACAGAAGCATAAAAGAGAGAGAAGTATTGCAAGAGATTTTTCTGTGTATCTTGTATTGACGATGGGTATACATATATAACACTGAAGCCTAAATTAGTGGATCTAATTAAGATCTGATTACAAGATTACAGGCCAAGTCAAGGAAACTAATATCTATCTAATATCTAATGACAACTCATACAATGTTGACTTGTGGGCTGACCCAATACATGGGTTGTGGGCTGCCCCATAGGTCGATCTGACCTGCTGCTGGACTTGCTTCTTTACAATTGTCACCCAAGCTTTAAATTAAAAAAGAAAGAGATGTAAGGGGCTAAATGAGAATTTTCTAATATAAATAAAGATGTCGTGCCCTGCCCTAGTTGTTTCCTGTATCATCCAACGAAAAAAAAAAAAAGGGAAGAGAACGGAGAAAGGAGAAACACCAGCCAGCGATCCACTCCAGCCAGCAGCCAGCGATACGCCTGATTAGCAGCCAGTGGGGCCCATGCTGAAAATTTGGGATGACCTGCACTGGCTGGTCTGGGTCTTTTTTTTTTTTTTTTCAAACGCATCATCAAATCGGTGGGGTAAGAATCATATTTTGCTTATGCCATCACCGACTTAACCATCCATCAGTGGGGCCCATGCTGAAATTTTGAGATGACCTAGTATGTCTGGTTTGTGGGCTTTTTTTTTTTATTTTAAACATCATCAGGTTATCACCAATCTCGTTAGGTCCTCCTTAGGAGCATCTGTGTTGTTCCTTTGACTTTCAAGTTGTATTGGTTTTGATGGATTTTGGTACTTTTGTTGAATGTTTAACATTTATAGTGATGGATGCTTTATGACGTTTAGAATTTTTCTAATATTCCTTGCCAATTATCTGTCAGTCTGTCTAATTTGTTCTACTTTTGTTCTATTTTGTGAATTATCTATCTATACCAAAATATATATATTTTTATATACAATGTGCGCCTCGCTTCAATGAAGCCCGCGCCTTAGCGCCTAGGCCCTAGGAGACCTTAGCGCCTTGATGTGCCTCGCGCTTTTAAAAACACTGCTATTTACCAAACGTGCCCTATGGGAATGTTTGTGAAGCGCTTTTCCATGCCTCCCCCCCCCCCCCCCCCCCCCCCCAAAACTAAAAAAAACCTAAACCCAAAACACACACACAAATAAAACAAAAAAAATAAAAAAAACCCCTCTACTAGTTGGAAATGGCTTCCCGTGGAATCATGGAAAATTCAACTATTTTTTGTGTGCTTTTCCTTGTGGAAAAAGCTTTCGTTGCAAAAAAGCGGCCAACTTTTCCTTGCTTTTTCCACATAAACATAGCTGCAATAACATGCCCCAAAACTTACAGTAACATAGTCATGGTTTAAAGTATCGGCCGATACCGGTTTGTATCGGCTGATACATACTGTCATTGGCCCTAACTGGGCCGATATCTTGACGTGTATCGGTAACGGTATAAGAACTGTAAAAAATCGCCATAATATCGGTCAATATCGACCGATACAATATGCACAACAGTCTTCTTTCCTCTCCGAAAAAATAATCATGTTCTAATCCAAGAAGATCCGAAAAAATAATCATGTTCTAATCCAAGAAGATCCGAAAAAATAATCATGTTCTAATCCAAGAAGAGCAGAAGGTAAAGAACAAAAAAGAAATACAAGAAGAAACAAAGAAGGAAGGAGAGGAGGAGGAGATCTGATGCCTGACCTGCTGCTACTGCCTCCACCACCGCCTGCTGCTGCCGCCTCTGCCCCAGCCCGCTGCACCAGCCACCGCCATCCTTCCTCTTCTCCTCTTACTCTCTTTCCCTCCTCTTCTTCTTCTTTTTCTTCTTCTCTTCCTCCTCTCCTTCTCCCTTTCCCTCCTCCCCCCCCCCCCCCCCCCCCTCTCTCTCTTCCATCCGTGCGAATGAAAAGTTAAAACCCTTGTATGGGTTTCGGTCTTTCTAGAAAGGGCCAAGGACTCGATGGCCGATGCCCTTTTGTTTTTGTTTTTGTTTATGTTTTTTTTTTACTCTTTCGTATGTGTACCTTGTGCAAAAACGTGGGGGCCTCATTATGCCACACCAGATAAAAATCTAACATGTACAAAATAGTTGGCGGTATCTCTTATGGGTACCAGATAAATTTCATTTTAATTGGGAATTGACCCACTTTCTGATTGGTCAGATTTTCCTATAATAGGACTTGGACCTACTATTTAAATTAATTTTTCCATGCTAATAAATATTAAGAAAAACAAACGACTGTTTTAAAATAGTTAATTCGATAATTGCTTCAGTCCTACGAAATGAAAATTTATGAAGCTCATATTAGGTTTATGAAGCTCATATGAAAATTTATGAAGCTCATACGAAATGAAAATTTATGAAGCGCATTTGTTTTCATCATTATTCCAAGTGGTTTGGATTTATATGAAGGCCACATTGATGGATTCATAAAATTATAAAGCTTAAAAAACACTAAAAAGTTGGCACATTTAAAAGTAAAACATTAAACAACGATACAGGATGTTCTGACTTGGAGGGACCGATATTTTGCTTTATAGTTGTTACTAATGGAAAAAAAAAATACTGTTTTCTAGCATTTTACAATTTTTTTGGGTTTTTTGGATATTTTTTCAAAAAAATTTATGTTAAAAAAAAAATTTCACACCGTGACAGACCGCAAATCGCGACCGATACCGATACCGTATTGGTTTTTGGGGCCGGCAGATACCGCTACCGATAGTGGGATTTTAATCCATGTACATAATGTTATACTGCTATAGAATGTTAATGATTTTGGGGGTCGATATTTTACTTTATAACGTGCCCTAACGTGGAAAAAACATTGCATTCTAGATTTTTCCCATTTTATGTTTTGTTGATGTCTTTTCAGATTTTTCTTGGGGAAAAAAAATGCTGCAATGGTCACAAACTGCAACTTATCAGTTTTCAGGGTCAACCTTAACCACATTTTGATCCATATTACGAGCAAAATGTATTCATCTATCCACATTTAGCCACTAAATACACATTCACATGAAGAATTGCATACAAAGATTAATTCAAGCGCACATGTACAATGAGCACTTTTGTTTTGAAATTGTCACATCACACATGAACGAGAAAACTGGCATGCTAGGATTTCATTTTTTTTGCTTTATATTACGTGCACACTTTCTTTTCTTCTAAATGGTGATATGAACAGAAAAACTAGCACTCGCACAGATTTCATATTATGAACTATGGGTGGATTTGCTCAAAAACCCTTGCACCTAGTTCGTTTTTCTTATTCAGTGTCTTTTGCAGAAGGACAAGTCCCAACGGCGCAGACCAGGACTGGATAATCGTTTGAGAGATGATCGCGGTAACCGTAGAGTGCATGACAGAATTGATAATATTAACAGTGATGAAAGGTATGATAGGACTGAGAACTCCCCATCTCATGATCACCCGCCTAATGCCAGCATGCTGGAAGGGGGGAATTCTGATGAGCCGCTGTATGATACTTATGGTGGAAAAGGCATGCGTGGTGCTCCTCCTTATACCTCAGATATACCCCCTCCACCAGTACTGATGCCTGTACCTGGTGCTGGGTAAGCTGACAGTTTGTTTATTCAGGTTCACATTTGCCTTTGTTGGCTGTTATGTAGTAGTGCATTTTCTGTTCGTTATTAACATGGCATATTTTACAGTCCACTAGGACCTTTTGTACCTGCTCCACCTGAAGTTGCCATGCGTATGCTGAGGGACCAAGGTGGACCTTCCCCGTATGAAGAAAATGGTGGTTCACAGGGTAGAAAAGGACGGTCTGGCCCTCAAGTGGGTGGACCAGCACCGATCTTTTCTTTATCTCCGGCTTTTGGACAGGATCCTCGGCGTATTCGAAGGTGAGTTATGAGTTATGACTTTATCTTGAGGGATATAGCCAACAATTGTTTATGATTTTTTCTTCCCCCTTAAAAATTTGCTTGGTCACTTATGGCAAGCCAGTTTGGCAATGCCATGGGTATGGTTTAAACTTAATAACTTGAGGATTAGAAACACAAGTAACTTGTCTGATTGAGCGTCTACAGTGTTTCAAAATATGTAACTCATGGATTTGAAAAAAAAGGACGACCTTATGTCCTGTTGACCTTCTGTTTAGCCATCTTGACCTATAATCTGTTTAGTTCTCGGTTTCCTCAAACCATTTTCTTAGCTGTGCTCTAGGTTTGGCTGTGTTTAGATGATCCATTAGACTTTTCAGGATTGATAAAATTGATAGGAGTCCCTAGCATGTGGCGCACCCTCGGATCCTCGATTGAAAATAGATCAATCTCCCAAGGGATTGATATCAAATCCAGACATGGATTCAGCCACTCGAGCACACTCAAGATCATAAAACACACCGTAATTGAAGAAAACCTCAGAAATCTTTGATTAATTGGAAAATAAGCATGAACTACAATGAGATTTGATCATCCTTCTATAGGAATAGGATCAATCCCTTAGCAAACTTGACTTTCTAATATTTGAAGTATTTTAAATAAAATAGAATACTAGATGATATTATTTGTAATTAAACAAGAAATAGAAATAGGATAGAAGATGATGTCACAATAGCTCTCGGTGAGATTGGGCCTGTGGGCTGAACCCAATGGACTAGGTTGACCTTATAGTTGTCAATTCCGTTCTGTTCCGGCCGGAATTGGCCGGAACGTTCTAGAATTAGCCTTGGGTGGAACGAAATGACCCCCTAAAAGTTTCCGGTCCCGATTTCGGCCCGTTTCGGTCCCAATTCCACCCCATTCCGGCTAAGGTTTCATACTTCCATTTATATGTAGTGAAAACTAGAAAATGGCCAACTGTAGAGTATAGTTTAATTCAAGTAAGTACACATTTTTAGTATTATTTTACATATAACTATTTGTTTTTTCAATTTTAGGCACTCTTTTATATTTGGTTTTTCATTTTCCAATAGCGTCTTTTCCGGAAGGGAATACCGGAATTGGACGGAATGCCGAAATGTTCCATTACAGGTCAAACCGGGACGACAACCGGAACGGAATTGACAACTATGGTTGACCTATGGGTCAATGGTGTGGTCCAGGTGACTTCTTGGGCCTAGTCCGTACTGCATTAGCGTGATTGGAAGGTGCTCAATGTTGCAAACACAATATTGTGGGTTAAAGTCATGTTCCCATTTAAGAAAATAAAATAAAATAAAGATTGATAAAGTTAGTAGGATCTTTATACACCTATTATTTTTTATTTATTCCACACTAAGCTCTTTGTTACAAATTTATCATCATTTTTATGAGTCGTTTTAAAAAAGGTATATATTTTATTTATGGAATCAGACTCATATATGAATAGATGATGGATGCCTATCCTGTTTTAGCAGTAAAACACTGCTTGATTCTATGTAAATAATAATAATAATGGGATTTTTTCATGAATAGTAATTTCAATTTTCTATTTTTCGCTGTAGTATATTTAAACTTCTGCAATATACTATGATTGTGCTGTTGGAAGGCGTATGCTTATTTACGATTTTCACTTGATCGTTAATACGCAAGGAAATAAAAGCCTTTTAGGATTACCTGCACAACTCATATATAAGAGGACTATTCACACTGAGCCTGAGGCCAGGTCAACTGGGTCTCAACCAAGGCTGGTCCAGATCGAGTTCACTATGACCCAGTCATCCAAAAAATGATTGGGTTGAAAACACTCCTAGTTTACCTAGTCTGAAAACTGTTGGTTTGTATAATTGTTAACCGTGTCTGCTACCTCTGTTTCATCTCTTTTTCCGTTGTGAGTGCAGCTATCAAGATCTTGATGCCCCAGAGGATGAAGTCACTGTCATCGACTACAGGAGTTTATAGAGAATTTTATTCCTCTTCATGTGGTATTCAAGGGAAGTTAGTCTGGTTTCTACAGCTGTCGGGTTTGACGTTAAATTTGTACAATAGACAACAACATTATATTAAATTTGTTGTTGATATTCAGAATCTGCTTTCCTTCTCCTTGAGCTGGCCGTGGAATCAATGTGCTTAGTTATTTATTTGAATTGAAGATTTGACTTGTTTTTGGCAGTAGAAACAATCTGAAGAACTAGCTGGCTGTTGCTCACGGGGGTTTGTTGAGTTTGTTCTTTCCAGGCAGGTTCTTTTCAGTTACCATTAATTGTATACAATTTCTCTGAGACAGACTACTGTATGAAACCTTTTTTGGGAACTCATTTTAAAAGCTTTAATTGATATTGACGAATATAATCTTTTGGTTCGTACATACTACCATTGAATTAGCACTGGTCTCAATATGACAGACTCAACTGTTATCCGCTGTTTTTTTATCACAAGAACTTTGTGAGTGGCCTTGATAACTGCAGATTGGGATCTGTTTCCCCATTTGGAAGGACAGTCTTATGAATTTGTTGCTGTTGCTGCCCAGCCCAAATCATGGCATTCATTTCTTTGTATAAGAGTTTGGTTGACTTTTATTACCCCCTAATTAACAGTTTTATATATTTTTGTAAAAATTAATCAATCTTTGTCCTACTAATGTCACAACTCACAAGGTGTTTCTACTTGATATTTATTCCTGTTTTCAAAGCTCAATTAAAAGTAGGAGGGAGCTTCATCCATTTTATTCTTTTGTCAAAAACCATAGTCCATTAGCTTCTCTACATGGCAGTCTCCAATTGTGATTATTTTCTCGTGTAGGTATATTTAATTCCAACCAAACCCAACCAATACATAAAGTGTCAGAATTTCTTAATACAGGGTCTTGATGTTGTCGTTAAGATATAGAATGCCTGATAAAGAAAGGGAGTTGTATAAGATGAAGTACTGAAGAAAGGTGATTTGGATGTGGCTATAAATCCCTCTAAAATTGCTAGTTGTTTTCCAAGCAACGAAAGCATATCTCCCCCAGATTTTTGGAGTTCTTAGCTTTCCTACTTATCGTAAATCGTAATCCATTGTAGAGAATAGGATAACAACAGAATGGAGTTTCTTTTCCCTGAAAACAACACATAGCAATCAACTAGTCGCGTTTAATTCACTATCACATGTGGAGAATCATCTTCCTTGGTTAGGAAATTGAACTATTGGACAACAAATTCCAAGTCTCTATTTTGGGGGGGGGCTGGGGGGGGCGGGCCTAGTACATTCTAGTAGGTCTTAGTGTGGCTTTTTCGTAAGGCATCTTTGCATCATTCATAAGTTGATTCAAACAACTGATGATTTTCAATATTTACATCTGAATATATCTGAATTTGCTCCGGTCAAGCTTATAAGAACTCTTCCCACATACTTTAAGAATTTTGGATGAACTTATATTAAGGCGATAAGTCTATAATTAAGGTCTATTTGACATTTTGACTTGGGTGCCTTCGTCAAGTTTTACGATCTTTAGGTGTATTCGCTTAAAACTAATTGAAACAGATGTTATAGTGTTTTAGATTGTTTGGCAAAGTCAAATAAAGTTTATGTGAATGTTTTAATCAAGTAACTTAAGACCTATTACCTCTATATAAAAAATAAAAAATAGAAAAAAAGATTTTTCAAATAAACATGAAGGCCTAAAGCAGTCAAACATCTTTGAATTTTTTTTCTTTCTTTTTTCTTCAATTTTTGTTTGAGAGCTGCTACCTGCACACTGCGTCTAGCTCTCCACACACTGCATCTCTTTACACAGTGGTCTTCAGTGAAGAATTTTTCAACTTTTTCTCTCTACACTCTGCAATTTTCCTAAAACACCCATTTTTCTCTGCACGCTGGACTCAATGAAAATACTCCCTACACGCTGCATTATTTCCTCCCATTTCACTCTGTAAACCGACGTTTCACTGCACCCTCCACGTCGAAGGCGATCTTGACGAGCTCCCCCACCCAGGCGTGAACGCCGCACCTCCTCCTGTTCAGCCATCTCTCTGTGCTCTTCTTGCCTTGTTCTTCAAACTGCATTACTGTGAATCTTCGACTTACCAACCTCTGTGAGTGATTTCGATACCTTTTGCTTGATTAGAAATGCTTGTAGTTTTCTTTTAAGATCAAAGATTTGGTTTATTCATATTTATTTTCCTCCCTCATGCGCCTTTGTTTCCCCCATTTCTCCAGCCACTGTCATCGTTTCAGTGTGCGTGTGACGATCCCGTTCGGCTCTGTAGGTCCGAAAAAAGACATTCTCTTCGGACTGCACGATCCGTAAAAAACTAAAAAAACTAAAAATCTCGGCATTGTGGGTCCGAGTAGAAGATTTGTTCTTGGCATTGTGGGTCTACTGGCACTGTAACGCCGATACCATAATATCCACATGGATAGTCAAGGCCGAACGGGCTATGACTCAGTGGTAAACTATGTATTGATGATTTTTTTTTTCTAGATATATGGATGTGCCCAGTACCTCTAGGACCTCTAGGATTTGACCCACAGCGTCGAACAAGAGACTCCGTCAGAGGTTTGTTGCCAATGTGTCCGAGGGTGACCAAGAAGTAGTTGAAGAAGAACCTGAAGCCCAAGTGGAGACCGAAGTCTCTGAACAGGCAAAAGAAGTACGTGAATGAACTTCAACTGTTGCTCATGATATGACTGGAGAAATTCCCGGGGGGCTTACAAGTTTGACCCTGCTACCTAGTTTCCGGACACATATTGTTGCAAGTATTTGGTAGTAGCAGATCTTATTCATAGACCGCCACGGAGCGAGGCACGCACTTATAGCTGCAGGGGGAGATGTGGGGTCTAGGATGTGGACTTAGCATTTGATCTGTATTTTTTTTGTGGTTCTGGTTGAAGTACTTCTTTTGAAAGATTGTAAACTGAGTTTATGCAATTTTTTTTGGGTAACAAAGATGGTACATGTAAAACTTTTGACATCCATTGGCCTCTTTATGGATATTTGTTGATTAATGTTGCAGTTTATATTGATGTAAAATGATAGTCTCTTTTTATTTGCATAGCGTTTAGATGAAATGGATGATGTAATTTTGTAAATTGGTATTGTCCAAGTTGCCAATGCAGGTGCTAGAGCCGACACCATGCGTAGAAATTGCTCGGTGTCTCGCAGTTAGCAAGTACAGCTTAAGTGATGTGCCATGCACCATGAAGATATATGGAATGTTCTTTTATTAAAAAAAAAAAGAAAAGGTAGAAAAAAGTTACAACAAGGCTCAATTTCATTGAGTTCTTAAAAAAATTTCTGTGAGCGCCTTTCCAGAAAGTCTGCAGCATGATGATTATGCACACTACACACTATATGCAACATCCATTCCTCATTTGAGCCAACTACTTTGGCTTGTAATGTGAATGGGCATCCACATTTTTACAAACCAGTCTGCTTCAATTTCTTCCCACCAGTCCCATCTTTAGTTATCCTCGTGTCTCTATAAGACCCACTCCTCTCACACCCAAGGGAATATCTGCACATAACCAAACAAAATTATATTGAACCAAGTGACTACATCAATTTAAATATCGAATTATTCATCTCGATTAATTACCTTTTGAGTGAATAACTCATTACTATAGTCGACCACACATTTCGAGCCAACCTTGCTGCATTCAGTAGGCGCATGAAACTGCTATGGAACCAATTTTGTTAGAGTATGTAAATGACACAACTGCACGGCTCTGAATATCCGGACAAAATTAATTGTTCGGACATAAACCATCGCATAATGTCCTTATTTTCGGTCATGCATGTCCGCATAGTTTCCCTAATTTCGGTCATTCATGTCCGCATATTTTACTTCTTCTCGGCACTGTAGTGCCGCACAAAGTACCTCAGCTGGTCGGCCTTGCAGGGCCGCGCAGAGGACATTCGGTCGGACATGCAGAGCCGAACGGTTCGTTTCTGCCCAAAACACAAGTCGCGATGAATATGCTTACCTTGACGCTGCTAGAATGATCAGGAGACATCATCTGCTTGTCCTTTCGCTCGTCCATTGATTAATAATGCTAGCAAAGCGGGAAGTAGAGATCAGTAAAATGCATGAAGAAGTAGAAACCTTGTTTTCATTTTATGATGCATGGCACAAACTAAATGGAAGCAAGTGGAGAGGAGTGATGAATGCTCGAAGTAGAACCCTTAACATACGTTTATTTTGGAGGGAAAAAACGCAGTGTGTAGATAGCATTTCAAGTAGACTGGGAGGGTAGAAGTTCAGACATTTTGGTAAATTTACAAGTGGGCTTTTTAGTCACAATCTATTGCAGTGTGTAGAGAGCAAAATGCAGTGTGTAGGTAGCAACACTCTTTTTTTTTTTTTTTTTTTTTTTTTTTTTTTTCTGGTTTTACAAGTTTGCCAGTTTTGTTACATGACAAGTTGATGTACTACTTATACTTGATGTTCATGATAAGTTTGCCTGTACTAATACTAATATGACATGACAACTCTGCATATATAACTATTAGAATGCCACATGTATTTTTTTTCCAATTGAATGGGACCTACCTAACGGTCACAATGTAGAATGATCTAATTGAAGCATCTCTATTTCAGATTGATCTAATTGAATAATCTCTGCATCAAACACAGTAAAGTTTTCTAACTGGGTTTCTATGTTTCTATGTTACCACATCAGTCTTTCTTTACATGAATGTAACCTAAAATGAAACTTTTAAAAGATGCTGAACGCAGTTTTAATAATGACACTATTTCATAGCTTTTCCTATTTTGATCCAACCTGAACCCTGATTTTTTTTAAACTTTTATTATTGTCCTTTTCTTTCTCCTTGCTTTCTCATACTCCAATGATGAGCATTAAGAGTGTGTGGTATTTTGATAAATCTATACCAGAAGCTAATGTTCTATTCACCTCATGGAAAAATTTAGAAGAAACAGTTTGCTTGTGGATTTTAGTAATTAGCTTGTGATATGTTGTCGAGGCAATTAAGGTAGCAAATAAATATATCCTTAATGACTAATAGTGAAGTTATGCAAGATATGCATGAAGAAACAACAGCGAGTGTGAGAATTGTGTCTAGAGACATTTTAGTTTCTAGTTGGTGTTTAGATTACACCAATGTCCTCTTTGAGCCCCTATCTGTAATCTTTGATAATCATGATATAGATATCCAGGGTGAATTTTTTTATTTATTGCATGTTGTTTGGCAAATGACATAATGTTCATTAACTAGACAGGAAAGTGAATAATAAGATAAAAACTTCAAAAATAGGCATTGGAGTCAAATGGGTCAGAAAAAGTAGAAGGTCAGATACAGCATAAATGGGTTGCAGTGTGCATAAATATGATATTGGAGTTGAGTTTTCTTTGTATATAGATAACATGGGACAATATATTAGCAATTTAGATTTCATAGATTAACACTATGAAGGTTTTATATAATGAACTAAGATAATTTCTTATTTAGGGACAGTGAAATTATTTCACTCAAGCATACCTTATTTAAAAAGAATCCTTGTCGTTTTAAGGCTTGGACTCACATGATATTCATAAGGCTTCTCAATGCGGTCCACTAATTAAAGATCCAAACCTCTAAAAATAAACTTAATTTCCCCACTTTTATGGACCCTCACAAAACTTACTTTTATGGGCTCACATTAGAATGTTAATTTCAGATTTCTGTTTATTAATTTTTCGCCGACTCTCTTTCAAATACATCAAGAGAATGGTTCAGATTTTTGGCATTTTTGGACGAGGCTGAAATGAAAATGAGCTAGTCATCGGCAAACTGAAATAGGAGCTGTGTGGGGAGAGTTCCAGAGCCTCAGGGTTAAGCTAATCACAGCCATCAGATGAGACTAAGCACTCTCACGTGCCATCCGCGTGCCATCCACGTGGCACCATTCTCACCTCGGCTAGCGGGGCAGAGGCCTCAGCCGAAATCACACAGCTCCAGGCCACTAGCGCCGAGCTCGGCTACCCGATGTGCCCATCTCGGCTGAGAGCTCCATCCCGGCTGAAGGAGCCGGGACGGAAGCCGAGACACGAAAGGACTTCCACTCGCACCCCTCATCCCCCACGTCATCAGGCACGTGGAGGAATAGGGGGGCAAGCCAGTAACACAAGTGCGACATCCAGCCGCCCACTATCTTCGCCAGATCACTGACATGGCGGCATCCAGCGGCTGAAGCCACATCAGGGCAAGGCCCGAGGGCGGATCCGATGGAACCCCTACCGCCAAAGGCGTCTAACACGATCTGGCCCAACAAGACGCGCATTAAATGCGACGTGGGCTGATCCGACGCGCATTTAATGCAAAGTGGGCTGGATTGGACCGCATTAATTGCAACGTGGGCTGATCATGACTTCCCAGTCGAATCATGAGACCCATGCCAAGATATCGTCCAAGATATCTTCCAAATCGTCTATAAAAAGGACTGCATTTCACATGCAAGGTACGCACAATACAACTCATAGAGCTGTTACTCTGCCTCTCTTCTTCCTCTCCTTCCATTGTTCCAGTTCATTCACTGACTTTGGCATCGGAGAGCCTTGCGCCGCCCAGGCCAGGGTCCTCTGACCGTGTGTTCTTCTCTTTCAGGCTTTCGGACGGTACCCAGTCATCACCATTGTTGGATAAGTCCTCTAAGGCTCCCCAGTTATTGTGGGTCATTATTTTCTGCACCTACAATTGGCGCCGTCTGTGGGAAAGTAATATCCCAACCTTCCCAAACCTTCCCAAACTTCTCAACCTCAATCTCCCAGAAGCCATGCCTCCGAAAGTAAGGAGAGGCGGAGAATCCTCGAGAGCAGCGCTCGAGCTGCCACCACCGTCGACGGACATCCCTCCTCAAGGGCGCTCCCGGACGGTGCATGGCACGTCAGCAGGCGAGGGCCGCTTAGGCTCGCAGCTTTTTGTCGAGGTCCCCCTTCAAGAAGGACTCGAGACCTCGATTTCAGCAGAAGAAGTCATGCCACCCCGACGCGATGAGCGTCGGCATGAGCGTCCTCGCAAGGACAAAGCCGTGGCCGTAGAAGAGGCGCGCCACGCTCAACCCCCTGCCACTGGAGGGGTTGTCGCAGCCCAAACTGCTCTCCTCCAGAGGCAAGAGCAGCTGATTCGCGAGCTCCAGCAGCAGCTGAGGGCAGCGCAAACCGCCTCCTTGAGGCAGGTCTCTGAGCCTCAAGGGAAGAAGAGGGACGCCCCCAGCAGGGCAGCCCAGCCTCCCCGCGAAGATCTCAGAAACCATCTGGACCATAAGCGGAGCCAGATTCGTGACGAAGGCTCGAGCAACAGCCGGAGTCATCATAGCCGCGATGGCCGAACTCATAGCCATCGTAGCCCGAACCACTCCAAGCGAAAGCCAAGAGCCCAGACTCCAGAGAAGGACGACGAGCAGGAGCGATTTGACAAACGCGTCAGGCTAGCTCTTCAGCACAACCAAGACGTGCGGGACCAGAAGCAGATCTGTGGCCACACTGATCTGGGGGGCTCACCCTTCACAAAAGAGATCGAGCGCACCCCCTTGCCCAAAAAGTTCTCTATCCCGCGGTTCGTCCCTTATGACGAACTGTCCGACCCATCCGCTCACCTCCGACACTTCTCCCAGAAGATGTCCATCTGGGGGAATGAGGGTCACCTGAACTGCAAAATCTTCTCCTCCAGTTTGGGTGACCTCCCCCTGAAGTGGTTCTGTTCTCTCCCAGAGAAGTCAGTTTCCAGTTGGAAAGAGCTCCAGCTCTCCTTCTTAAAGAAGTTCCAAGCTTACACCGTCGTCCCCAAGAAAGAAGGGGACCTCCTCGCCCTGAGAATGAAACAGGGTGAGACCCTTGCCAAGTTCGCCCAACGATTCTGGGCGGTCTACAGCCAGATCGAGGGCACCAGGGAGGAGATAGCAATCTACGCCTTCCAACATGCCCTGATCCCCGGTCACGACCTTCGGAAGGACCTGGTCGGGGACCCCCCAGAGTCCATGCCAGCGTTGATGTCCCGGATAAAGCGCTTCGTCGCCCGGGAGGAAGATGAGATCCGAGCCCGGGAAGAAGACGGGCGTCCGGAGCACGAGCAGAAGAGCAGCCAGCCTCGGCAGAGAGGCGGAAGGCCCTTCCAGAAGCAGGAGCCCAAGCAGGCCTGGGTCTCCAGTTCGGCGAAGCCTGCGTCGTCCAGGTCTGGGGGCGCCTGGAAGCCCAGACCTCCCTCTAGCGCCAGTCAGAGCGTCAACGTCGTCTTCAAGGAGCCGATATACCGCATCCTGGCCAAGATAAAGACCAAGCCGTTCTTCAAGTGGCCTCTGCCCTTGAAGCACGAGCCCACCTCCGGCAGCCGAAGCAAGCTCTACTGCTCCTTCCACAAGGGTAACGGGCACAGGACCGAGGACTGCAAGTCTTTGCAGTGGTACCTAGAGAAGCTGGCCGAGGAGGGCCACATTCCAGAGTTCGTCAAAGCAGGAGATGCCGACGTCAGCGAGGGCCGAGTTCACCAGAACGCAGCCCAGGATCCAGACAGTGAGGATTCAGAGAAGATCATCAATGTGATCCATCTGGCGTCCTCTGTAACGCCCCAATTCCGGATACCGAAAAGATCGTCAAAGTACCGAAATTGGCGCGCTACTTCACGGAAAATCCGAGAACTTCCAAGATCGTAGGTCCGCAGTGAGGTCCAAATTAAAACTTTTTGAACGATAATGTAACAATAATTGTTATCGCGGAAGCGTATTATAAGCGGAAGCCATACAGAGATAGCGGAAGCATAAGGTATCATTGTATATATGTCAAATGTAGAAGGGCTGAAGTCCAGCCTAGATGTATAGTGATAACAAATCAAAGTTTAATTACAGATTTTTTCATTATTACCCAACTCACAACAAATGTCTCTCAAAACCCTAAATAAAAGAACGCTCAAACCCCTGCAGCAGGTGTTGGCTCTCCACCTTCCGGCTCGACCTCATGGTCGGCCGGCCCCCATCCGTAGTCGCCTACTACGGGCACCTCAACGAGTGCGAACGCATCGCCCTCGAACTCGGGGTCAAGACCTAAGCACCAAGAGTGGGTCAGATCTAAAGATCTGGCAAGTCACAATATGCAGATAATATAGAATGTATGCATCAAATGAGTAGAGACATGTATAAAGTTAAGAGAGTAACAAAGGTACATATGCTATGCAGTCGTGCAAGAAATCCATGTAGAATCATAATAAGTATAACAGTAATAAACCTACACAATATGGCACATCCACATAAGCTGGTCACCGCGGGATATTATGCCGCGGCCCTCCCATACTGAACACAGTCGCGGTAGGGATCCTAAGCTAATGCTAGGGATTACTAACCCTGCAAAATATCATCAACATCAACCACAACGACCGGAACCGGCATCACACCGTCCGTCCCAACAGTGCTCATCATGATAGCCACACAACAAATCTCAATAGCTCCTACCAGTGATGATCAGTCCAACTGGCTGAGCTTAAATCAACTCAGTGAATGTCTATGCCGACTCGGAAACAATAAAGGTCTGTGTCTGTCTAGGCTTTGCCTTGCGTGAACAAGGTCCTAACAAAAGTCCCTAAGAGGTCCAAGTACTCAATATAAACTGTGGATCATAGTCCAAGTCCAATCCCATCATTGGATCCATACCAAGGCCCACCAAATACATGGCCTGATCTATAACAGTCCATATGAGATACAAGTCCATATTCAATGACATATGATCCATTTACAACCTTAATGGGTCACAAGCCCATACAATCTAACCTCTCCATTCTAGGGTAATTCACATCCAACTTAGGCCATAAAAAGGGCCCGCCTAGCCACAGACACGGGTCAATGATCCACCCAATCAGGTTACCGGGTCACCTCTAAGTATTCCTAGGTTTAGGTCCTCCATTTTCCATTTAATTAACAGGTATGAGCAATAATAAGGGCAATAGAGTGATAATCGTAGTATGAGGGAGATGAATCTCCAAGTATACGAATCATAGGGAGATAGCAACAGTCCAACCTAGGTACATGGTCCACTTTCGGATACAGGTCCATCTCAGGTAATTCGATCTTTAAGTGAAACCATAGATGCTAAGGAATATTGTGTTTGGTGCTTAGAAGTTATGTGCATCATTTGGTAACGTATAAAGTTCGAATCATCTAAGATTACATAACCTGGACTTTAATTAGTGGGCCCCACGAGTCAAGGTTGAGCCGTACCATTGACTCGTGGCTGGCACAGTGATGGAAGTCTATTTAAATGGTCAATGGGCCCTACATATGATTGCAACAATAGAAATTAGAATCTGGGGATCGTCACTGTACACAGTGTGCTCAACCGACCTCCTGGCCTGGGCGGTCAGCTCGGCACACTGGGACCAGAGAAGGAAAAACACCCTACAGGCAAAGCCTGTTTGTCCAGAACTTCCTGTGAGTTCGGCTAACTCCCTGGCCTGGGTAGTTGGCCGTGCACACTAAGAATTCTGGCTAAAGGGAATGTCCCAGGTTCTAGTCTCCTTTGTTGAAATCCCACCTTTTGGAAATCCATCTCGGAGTTCGGCTAAGCAATGGAGCTCAATTGAATACTCGGTTCGGCCACCCAACTCAGCTCGGCAAAGGCCTAGCTCAGTTCGGCCACCCAACTAAGTTCAGAAAAATGCATTGAGATTGGTTTAGCTCTCAGCTCGGTTAAGCACTGAGTTCGGCTAAGCTCGAAGTCCGGTCTGGCACGGAACCCGGTCTGGCGCTGAGCTCAGTAAAACACTGAGTTCGGCCATAACACTGAGTTCGGCCGTAACACTGAACTCGGCTTTGAGCACAGAGCTCGGCCTAGACACTTAGCTCGTCTAAACGCGAATCTATCCTAACCATGCTCGGCAGAACTCTGAGTTCGGCTAGTGTTGAATCCAGCCATCGCTGAGTTCGGCCAGTGCTGAGCTCGGCAGTTGCTGAGCTGCGCTAACGCTGAACTCGGCAACTGCTGGGCTCTGCAAGTGATGAGTTCGGCAGTGGCTGAGCTGCATTAATGCTGAGCTCGGCAACCGCTGGACTCTGTATGTGCTGAGCTCGGCCATCGCTGGACTCTGCCCATCTCTCCTATCAGTGTTGTGTTCTGTTACAGAACCCAATTCTGCGACAGGACACAACTTCTCTTCATTAAGCACAGGAATGGTGGTCCACCTCTGATCAGAGTCCAGATCAAGTGGCACCCCATGGTCGCACAGGCCCCCCCCTCACATAGACGTAGGGTCCTGATCTACCAAGGGTGGTCCTACTTCGATTCCGATCACAACACAACGAGGTGGGTTCTCGTCATTCCATCTCCGGAAAACCCATCACTGCAACCCAATTCTCCTGGGTTTCTCCATAGACCATCACAGAAGCAAAATAAATCATTCCTACATCATCAACCGGCCATTGATCATCCAAATGAGGTAATCCCATCCATCAATGGCCAAAGGAACCAAACAAACATGCTCAAGGATCGATCTAAACATATATTTACAAATTGAAATTCTACTGCCAATCAAAGGAAGGAAACATGCAATCTAAACTACCAGCACAGTGCACTTGCCTTGATCGACTGAAGGTAGAAGGAAGAGAAAGAAAACCACAGGGAAACCAAAAGGCAGGGTCTCGGCAGGCCTTCTGTCGAGGATTTCTGGGGCGAGGGAGAGAGAGAGAGATTGGAAGAGAGACGAGGGTTCGTTGGGAGGGAATTGGGGAAGAAGAAGAGAGAAGAGATTGGAACTTGAGAGAAAAGAAGATGAACAGTATTTGTTAGGGCAGGGGGAGGGTTTTGTTTATATAGGTTGGGTTTTTGGGTTAGGGACAAGATTGCCCTTAGGGTTAAAATAGGATTAGGGTTAGGGTAAAGGGTATTTGGGTCTTTAGGTGGGCTTCTAGAAGATTCTTTGGTGCAAACCCCCTATGGTAAATACAAAACTCTAGCTAGGGCCTCTAACAAACTAACTAACTCTAAGAATAACAAAAGACACCCTATTGACTCTACTAATTACACTACTAGACTAACCCTAGGAAAATACATAACTACCCTCACTAAGTCCCATAATTAATATAATTAAGCTAATATATAGTATTCAAATTCACATTGAGGGCCCACCAGGGGTGGGGTCTCACATTCCTCCCTCCTTTAAAAACATTTGGTCCCCAAATGTAAAAACAAAGTAGGGACATACCTGCGGTAGAAGATGTGGATAATCTCTTGCCACCTGGTCTCGTAGCTCCCAAGTAGCCTCTTCCGGAGTGTGATGCTCCCACTGAACCTTCACGAACTGGATGGTTCGGTCCCGAAGCACTTTCTCCTTGGTGTCGATGACGGCGACTGGCTTGGCGATGTAGGACGCGTCGGGCTGGATGTCGAGCGGCTGGTGATGCAGAATGTGGGTAGGATCCTCCACATACTTCCTCAACATCGAGACATGGAAGACGTTGTGCACACCTGATAGCTCTGTTGGCAGCTGAAGTCTGTAAGCGACATCTCCGATCCTGGCCTTGATCTCAAAGGGTCCGACGTATCTTCGTGCTAACTTGCCCTTCTCGCCGAATCTGAGGGTGTCTCGAGCTGGGGAAACCTTCAGGAAGACACGGTCTCCCTTCTGGAACTCGAGTGGTCTGCGCCGATTGTCTGCGTAGCTCTTCTGTCGACTGCGGCTAACCTTCAGGTTCTCCACTATCTGGTGGATCTTCTCACTGGTGTCACCGACAATAGATGGTCCATGGAAGCTCCTGACACCAACTTCCTCCCAACAGACTGGGGTCTTGCACTTCCTGCCGTACAATGCCTCGAACGGTGCCATCTTGATGCTCGAGTGGTAACTGTTGTTGTAGGCAAACTCACAGAGTGGCAAGGAATCCTCCCAGTTCTCCTTGTAGTCTAGAACACAAGCTCGCAACATATCCTCCAAGGTCTGGTTGGTGCGCTCTGTTTGTCCGTCTGTCTGAGGATGATAGGCTGTGCTGAAGCTCAACTTGGTACCCAAAGCTCGCTGAAGACTATCCCAGAAGTGAGAAGTGAAGCGTGGATCTCTGTCAGAAACAATCGAAGCTGGAACTCCGTGCAAAGAGACGATCTTGTCTACGTACAGCTTAGCAAGGACGTCGAGTCCTGCTCTCATCGACACTGGCAAGAAGTGAGCTGACTTGGTCAGCCTGTCCACGATCACCCAAATGCCATCATTGCGTCTCCTGGTAGCTGGAAGTCCTGCAATAAAATCCATGGTAATATGCTCCCACTTCCACTGAGGTATCTCGAGCTGATGAAGTAGCCCTGGTGGCTTCTGATGCTCGGCTTTGATCTGCTGACAGGTCAGACATCTGGACACATAGCCTGCAATCTCTTTCTTCATGTTGTTCCACCAGTAGTAGTTCCTCAGGTTTCTGTACATTTTGGTGCTGCCTGGGTGGATCGAATATCTGCTGTGGTGCGCATCTGCTAAGATCTGGTCCTTCAGCTCCTGGATATCTGGTACACACAGCCTGTCCTGGTAGTAGAGTACTCCACCAATCAGTCTGAACTCTGGCCTCTGGTCAATCTGCTCGATCACTCTGACAAGCTTAGAATCGCTGCGTTGACTGTCCTTGACCTCTCCAAGCAACTCTGGTTCCCATGCGGACATGGTAGCAAGCATAATTCTGTCGCTGAGCGGCTGAAACTGGACATCCATGTCACTGAAGACATCGGTCCACACGCCCTCTGCTGCTAGGAAACTGACTAGGGCGGTCTTCCTGCTCAAAGCATCTGCTACGACGTTCGCCTTACCCGGATGGTATTTGATAGGGAAGTCGTAGTCCTTGATGTACTCCATCCAACGCCTCTGACGGTTGTTGAGATCATGCTGAGTGAACAGGTACTGCAAACTGCGATGATCTGAATGGACTTCGAACTTCTCTCCGTAGAGGTAGTGCCGCCACATCTTCAGTGCGAACACGACTGCTGCAAGCTCCAGGTCGTGAGTAGCATACTTCTTCTCGTGTTCCTTCAGCTGGCGTGATCCATAAGCAATGACTTTGCCCTCCTGCATCAAAACACAACCAAGACCGGTCCCTGAAGCATCGGTGAAGACAACGAAACCGCCTGTACCAGAAGGTAAAGATAAGATCGGTGCTGACGTCAGTCTCTCCTTCAGCTCTTGAAAGCTGTCCTCGCATGCATCTGTCCATACGAACGGTACGTCCTTCCTCGTCAGCTTGGTCAAAGGGGCTGAAATCGAAGAGAAACTCTTGACAAATCTGCGGTAGTAGCCTGCTAAGCCAAGGAAACTCCGAACTTCTGTAACATTCTTCGGTCTCTCCCAGTTCACTACTGCCTCGATCTTCGCTGGATCCACTGCCTAGGCCGTCTCTGAGATGATATGTCCGAGGAAGACTACTTGCTCTAACCAGAACTCGCACTTGCTGAGCTTTGCGTACAGCTGGTTATCACGTAGCAACTGTAGAGACGTCCTCAAATGCTGCTCGTGCTCCTCTCTGGACTTGGAGTAGACCAACACGTCGTCGATGAACACCACCGTAAAGCTGTCGAGGTACGGGGCGAAGATCTTGTTCATCAAGGCCATGAACACTGCCGGCGCATTCGGTCAACCCGAACGGCATCACAAGGAATTCATAGTGTCCGTAACGAGTACGAAACGCTGTCTTCTGCACATCTTGCTCTCTGACTCGCAGCTGATGGTATCCCGATCTCAAGTCCACCTTTGAGAAGTACTGCGCTCCCTGAAGCTGGTCGAAAAGCTCGTCGATCCGGGGAAGAGGATACTTGTTCTTCACTGTTGCCTGGTTCAGCTGCCTGTAGTCGATGCACATCCTCATCGATCCATCCTTCTTCTTCACGAAGAGCACAGGTGCTCCCCAAGGTGACATGCTCGGTCTGATCGAAGCCCTTGTCTATCAACTCTTGCAACTGGGTCTTCAAACTCTCGCAGCTCTGCTGGAGCCATGCGATAAGGAGCTCTGGAAATCGGTTGCGGTGCCTGGCACAAGCTCGATGGTGAAGTCGATCTCTCTGACTGGAGGCAATCCCGGGATCTCGTCGGAAATACATCTGGGAACTCACAGACAACTGGTATCTCCTCGACTCCCTTGGACTTCTTGTCCTCTGAGATGAATGCGATGTAGCCCTCGCAACCTGATCTCACTAGCTCTCTGCCTTCAGTGCTGAATCAACCTAGTGCTGGGTGGTCTCCTCTCACCCACAAACTCGATCGTGGCATCTGAACCGTCGATAGTGAGTCTGACTATCTTCTCGAAGCAGTCCATCACTGCTCGATATCGGGCCAGCCAATCCATCCCCAAGATAACGTCGAAGTCATGCATGGGTAACACGATCAGATCTGCAAACATAATACACTCCCCGATCTGCACTCGGCATCTGGGGTGGTAAGTCTGACACTACTACCCTCTTGCCCACGGGCGTAGACACAACTAGCGTGTATGGTAACTCCTCTCCTACCCCACCAAGAACTAATGAAAAAGCAGAAGACACATAGGAATGTGTAGCACCAGGGTCAAACAATACTCTAGCAATCTGATCACAAATAGAAAGAGTACCTTCGACGACGTTCCCTGCAGCTTCGGCCTCCTCATGTGTGAGTGCAAATGCCTGACCTACAGCCTGAGGTCTCTGCTGCTGTCGCTGCTGTCCATGGGGCCTCTGGTATCGTCCCCTCTGGTAGTGCTGTCCCCTGGGCTGCTGGGGTCCACGTGCCTGTTGCGGGGCACGGTACTGCTGCTGAGGTGGCTGGGGTGCCGGTGCAATCTGCTGAACGGGTGGAGCTGGAACTGGTGCTCTCGGTGGTGCTGGAAGCTGAAGCATCGGGGCCTGAGGCTGTCCTCCTCTGAATGGGCAAAACCTGGAGATGTGTCCTGTCTCCCCACAGTCATAGCATACTCTGGGCCCACGCTGCTGCTGCTGCTGAGGCTGCCGCTGATACTGATGCTGCCTGGCCTGGCCTGCTGGCCTCTGTCTCTGGAATGGCTGCTGCTGTATGGGCAAAGGCTGCGGTCTGACCAGGGCGGCTCTAACTCGCCTCTGCTGCTGACTGGCCTCTATCCGCTGCAGACGCTCCTCTGCCCAGTAAGCTCTCCTCAAAGCCTCCTCATATGTGGGCAGCTCGATGCAGGACATGCTCAACTGAATATCATCTCTCAGCCCATCGACGAACCGACGGATCCTCTCGGACTCAGGTGTGATCAGAGCCTCTGCAAAACGAGAAGAAAGCTGGGTGAAGCGAACCTCATACTGGTAGACAGTCATGCTGCCTTGCACCAGCGCCTGAAATTCCCGCAGCTTGCGGTCTCTGACGTGAGATGGTATGAACTTCCGAAGGAAGTCCGCTCTGAATGCAGTCCAAGCGATCTCGTCTCCTATCGCCTCGAAATGACGCTGAATCGTCCTCCACCAGTCCTCCGCGACTCCCCGAAACATATAAGCGGCTAACTGCACTCTCTGCTGACCGGTGCACTCGAAGACCTTGAAGATCTTCTCCATCCGCACAATCCACTCATCGGCCACCAGCGGGTCCATCGGCGCCAGTGAACTCAGGTGGTCCCCTTTTGAGGAACCTCTCAAATATGACGTTCGGGTCTGCCTCCCGAACGGATGCCGCTGCTGTGCCTGGCTGAGCCACTCTGTCCATGATGTCCAAGACTTGCGTCTGGAATTGAGCAAAATCCTCGGCCTGCTGCTGCTGCGCCGACGCCTGGGCCTCCTGGGAAACGAGGAAGGCCTGCAAGAACCTCTGGAAACGCTGCTCGAAGTCTGGCGAACTGCCGACTGCTGGTATCATATGTGATGGAGAACCCTCTCTAGACATCTGTCAAGAGAAGAAATGAGGTTAGTTTAAGTCCAACACTTAGGACTACACTGATTCTACCCGATCCATCGACCCTACACGTACTCCCACACTGAGATCCTCACTACGTCCCTAAAGTTTCTAGTGTATTTTATTTCCTAGAGACTTGCCCGCTCTGATACCATAAAATGTAACGCCCCAATTCCGGATACCGAAAAGATCGTCAAAGTACCGAAATTGGCGCGCTACTTCCCGGAAAATCCGAGAACTTCCAAGATCGTAGGTCCGCAGGTGAGGTCCAATTTAAAACTTTTTGAACGATAATGTAACAATAATTGTTATCGCGGAAGCGTATTATAAGCGGAAGCCATACAGAGATAGCGGAAGCATAAGGTATCATTGTATATATGTCAAATGTAGAAGGGCTGAAGTCCGTCCTAGATGTATAGTGATAACAAATCAAAGTTTAATTACAGATTTTTTCATTATTACCCAACTCACAACAAATGTCTCTCAAAACCCTAAATAAAAGAACGCTCAAACCCCTGCAGCAGGTGTCGGCTCTCCACCTTCCGGCTCGACCTCATGGTCGGCCGGCCCCCATCCGTAGTCGCCTACTACGGGCACCTCAACGAGTGCGAACGCATCGCCCTCGAACTCGGGGTCAAGACCTAAGCACCAAGAGTGGGTCAGATCTAAAGATTTGGCAAGTCACAATATGCAGATAATATAGAATGTATGCATCAAATGAGTAGAGACATGTATAAAGTTAAGAGAGTAACAAAGGTACATATGCTATGCAGTCGTGCAAGAAATACATGTAGAATCATAATAAGTATAACAGTAATAAACCTACACAATATGGCACATCCACATAAGCTGGTCACCGCGGGATATTATGCCGCGGCCCTCCCATACTGAACACAGTCGCGGTAGGGATTCCTAAGCTAATGCTAGGGATTACTAACCCTGCAAAATATCATCAACATCAACCACAACGACCGGAACCGGCATCACACCGTCCGTCCAACAGTGCTCATCATGATAGCCACACAACAAATCTCAATAGCTCCTACCAGTGATGATCAGTCCAACTGGCTGAGCTTAATCAACTCAGTGAATGTCTATGCCGACTCGGAAGCAATAAAGGTCTGTGTCTGTCTAGGCTTTGCCTTGCGTGAACAAGGTCCTAACAAAAGTCCCTAAGTGGTCCAAGTACTCAATATAAACTGTGGATCATATCAGTCCAAGTCCACATGATCCACTATCATTGGATCCATACCAAGGCCCACCAAATACATGGCCTGATCTATAACAGTCCATATGAGATACCAGTCCATATTCAATGACAATATGATCCATTTTACAACCTTAATGGGTCACAAAGCCCATACAATCTAACCTCTCCATTCTAGGGTAATTCACCTCCAACTTAGGCCATAAAAAGGGCCCGCCTAGCCACAGACACGGGTCAATGATCCACCAATCAGGTTCCCGGGTCACCTCTAGTATTCCTAGGTTTAGGTCCTCCATTTTCCATTTAATTAACAGGTATGAGCAATAATAAGGACAATAGAGTGATAGTCATAGTATGAGGGAGATGAATCTCCAAGTACACGAATCATAGGGAGATAGCAACAGTCCAACCTAGGTAAATGGTCCACTTTCGGATACAGGTCCATCTCAGGTAATTCGATCTTTAAGTGAAACCACAGATGCTAAGGAATATTGTGTTTGGTGCTTAGAAGTTATGTGCATCATTTGGTAACGTATAAAGGTCGAATCATCTTAGATTACATAACCTGGACTTTAATTAGTGGACCCCACGAGTCAAGGTTGAGCCGTACCATTGACTCGTGGCTGGCACAGTGATGGAAGTCTATTTGAATGGTCAATGGGCCCTACATATGATTGCAACAATAGAAATTAGAATCTGGGGATCGTCACTGTACACAGTGTGCTCAGCCGACCTCCTGGCCTGGGCGGTCAGCTCGGCACACTGGGACCAGAGAAGGAAAAACACCCTACAGGCAAAGCCTGTTTGTCCAGGACTTCCTGTGAGTTCGGCTAACTCCCTGGCCTGGGTAGTTGGCCGTGCACACTAAGAATTCTGGCTAAGGGAATGTCCCAGGTTCTAGTCTCCTTTGTTGAAATCCCGCCTTTTTGGAAATCCATCTCGGAGTTCGGCTAAGCAATGGAGCTCAATTGAACTCAGTTCGGCCACCCAGCTCAGCTCGGCAAAGGGCCTAGCTCAGTTCGGCCCCAGCTGAGTTCGAAAATGCATTGTTGAGGATTGGTTTAGCTCTCAGCTCGGTTAAGCACTGAGTTCGGCTAAGCTCGAAGTCCGGTCTGGCACGGAACCCGGTCTGGCGCTGAGCTCAGTAAAACACTGAGTTCGGCCATAACACTGAGTTCGGCCGTAACACTGAACTCGGCTTTGAGCACTGAGCTCGGCCTAGACACTTAGCTCGGCTAAACGCGAACTCATCCTAACATGCTCGGCAGAACTCTGAGTTCGGCTAGTGTT
>CM022954.1:29407021-29867110 GCA_012931725.1 Litsea cubeba | reverse complement strand
TGGATGTCGAGCGGCTGGTGATGCAGAATGTGGGTAGGTCCTCCACATACTTCCTCAACATCGAGACATGGAAGACGTCGTGCACACCTGATAGCTCTGCTGGCAACTGAAGTCTGTAGGCGACATCTCCGATCCTGGCCTTGATCTCAAAGGGTCCGACGTATCTCCGTGCTAACTTGCCCTTCTCGCCGAATCTGAGGGTGCCTCGAGCTGGGGAAACCTTCAGGAAGACACGGTCTCCCTTCTGGAACTCGAGTGGTCTGCGCCGATTGTCTGCGTAGCTCTTCTGTCGACTGCGGCTAACCTTCAGGTTCTCCACTATCTGGTGGATCTTCTCACTGGTGTCCGACAATAGATGGTCCATGGGCTCCTGACACCAACTTCCTCCCAACAGACTGGGGTCTTGCACTTCCTGCCGTACAACGCTCGAACGGTGCCATCTTGATGCTCGAGTGGTAACTGTTGTTGTAGGCAAACTCACAGAGTGGCAAGGAATCCTCCCAGTTCTCCTTGTAGTCTAGGACACAAGCTCGCAACATATCCTCCAAGGTCTGGTTGGTGCGCTCTGTCTGTCCGTCTGTCTGAGGATGATAGGCTGTGCTGAAGCTCAACTTGGTACCCAAAGCTCGCTGAAGACTATCCCAAAAGTGAGAAGTGAAGCGTGGATCTCTGTCTGAAACAATCGAAGCTGGAACTCCGTGCAAAGAGACGATTATCCACGTACAGCTTAGCAAGGACGTCGAGTCCTGCTCTCATCGACACTGGCAAGAAGTGAGCTGACTTGGTCAGCCTGTCCACGATCACCCAAATGCCATCACTGCGTCTCCTGGTAGCTGGAAGTCCTGCAATAAAATCCATGGTGATGTGCTCCCACTTCCACTGAGGTATCTCGAGCTGATGAAGTAGCCCTGGTGGCTTCTGATGCTCGGCTTTGATCTGCTGACAGGTCAGACATCTGGCCACATAGCCTGCAATCTCTTTCTTCATGTTGTTCCACCAGTAGTAGCTCCTCAGGTTCCTATACATTTTGGTGCTGCCTGGGTGAATCGAATATCTGCTGTGGTGTGCATCTGCTAAGATCTGGTCCTTCAGCTCCTGGATATCTGGTACACACAGCCTGTCCTGGTAGTAGAGTACTCCACCAATCAGTCTGAACTCTGGCCTCTGGTCAATCTGCTCGATCACTCTGACAAGCTTAGGATCGCTGCGTTGACTGTCCTTGACCTCTCCAAGCAACTCCTGGTTCCCATGCGGACATGGTAGCAAGCATAACTCTGTCGCTGAGCGGCTGAAACTGGACATCCAAGTCACTGAAGACATCGGTCCACACGCCCTCTGCTGCTAAAACTGACTAGGGCGGTCTTCCTGCTCAAAGCATCTGCTACGACGTTCGCCTTACCCGGATGGTATTTGATAGGGAAGTCGTATCCTTGATGTACTCCATCCAACGCCTCTGACGGTTGTTGAGATCATGCTGAGTGAACAGGTACTGCAAACTGCGATGATCTGAATGGACTTCGAACTTCTCTCCGTAGAGGTAGTAGTGCCGCCACATCTTCAGTGCGAACACGACTGCTGCAAGCTCCAGGTCGTGAGTAGCATACTTCTTCTCGTGTTCCTTCAGCTGGCGTGATCCATAAGCAATGACTTTGCCCTCCTGCATCAAAACACAACCAAGACCGGTCCCTGAAGCATCGGTGAAGACAACGAAACCGCCTGTACCAGAAGGTAAAGATAAGATCGGTGCTGACGTCAGTCTCTCCTTCAGCTCTTGAAAGCTGTCCTCGCATGCATCGGTCCATACGAACGGTACGTCCTTCCTCGTCAGCTTGGTCAAAGGGGCTGAAATCGAAGAGAAACTCTTGACAAATCTGCGTAGGTAGTAGCCTGCTAAGCCAAGGAAACTCCGAACTTCTGTGACATTCTTCGGTCTCTCCCAGTTCACTACTGCCTCGATCTTGCTGGATCCACTGCTAGGCCGTCTCTGGAGATGATATGTCCGAGGAAGACTACTTGCTCTAACCAGAACTCGCACTTGCTGAGCTTTGCGTACAGCTGGTTGTCACGTAGCAACTGTAGAGACGTCCTCAAATGCTGCTCGTGCTCCTCTCTGGACTTGGAGTAGACCAACACGTCGTCGATGAACACCACTGTAAAGCTGTCGAGGTACGGGGCGAAGATCTTGTTCATCAGGGCCATGAACACTGCCGGCGCATTCGTCAACCCGAACGGCATCACAAGGAACTCATAGTGCCCGTAACGAGTACGAACATGCTGTCTTCTGCACATCCTGCTCTCTGACTCGCAGATGGTATCCCGATCTCAGGTCCACCTTCGAGAAGTACTGCGCTCCCTGAAGCTGGTCGAAAAGCTCGTCGATCCGGGGAAGAGGATACTTGTTCTTCACTGTTGCCTGGTTCAGCTGCCTGTAGTCGATGCACATCCTCATCGATCCATCCTTCTTCTTCACGAAGAGCACAGGTGCTCCCCAAGGTGACATGCTCGGTCTGATGAAGCCCTTGTCTATCAACTCTTGCAACGGGTCTTCAACTCTCGCAGCTCTGCAGGAGCCATGCGATAAGGAGCTCTGGAAATCGGTGCGGTGCCTGGCACAAGCTCGATGGTGAAGTCGATCTCTCTGACTGGAGGCAATCCCTGGGATCTCGTCGGGAAATACATCTGGGAAACTCACAGACAACTGGTATCTCCTCAACTCCCTTGGACTTCTTGTCCTCTGAGATGAATGCGATGTAGCCCTCGCAACCTGATCTCACTAGCTTCTCTGCCTTCAGTGCTGAAATCAACCTAGTGCTGGGTGGTCTCCTCTCACCCACAAACTCGATCGTGGCATCTGAACGTCGAATAGTAAGTCTGACTATCTTCTCGAAGCAGTCCATCACTGCTCGATATCGGGCCAGCCAATCCATCCCCAAGATAACGTCGAAGTCATGCATGGGTAACACGATCAGATCTGCAAACATAATACACTCCCCGATCTGCACTCGGCATCTGGGGTGGTAAGTCTGACACACTACCCTCTTGCCCACGGGCGTAGACACAACTAGCGTGTATGGTAACTCCTCTCCTACCCCACCAAGAACTAAGAAAAAGCAGAAGACACATAGGAATGTGTCGCACCAGGATCAAACAATACTCTAGCAATCTGATCACAAATAGAAAGAGTACCTTCGACGACGTTCCCTGCAGCTTCGGCCTCCTCATGTGTGAGTGCAAATGCCTGACCTACAGCCTGAGGTCTCTGCTGCTGTCGCTGCTGTCCATGGGGCCTCTGGTATCGTCCCCTCTGGTAGTGCTGTCCCCTGGGCTGCTGGGGTCCACGTGCCTGCTGCTGGGCACGGTACTGCTGCTGAGGTGGCTGGGGTGCCGGTGCAATCTGCTGAACGGGTGGAGCTGGAGCTGGTGCTCTCGGTGGTGCTGGAAGCTGAAGCATCGGGGCCTGAGGCTGTCCTCCTCTGAATGGGCAAAATCTGGAGATGTGTCCTGTCTCCCCACAGTCATAGCATACTCTGGGCCCACGCTGCTGCTGCTGCTGAGGCTGCCGCTGATACTGATGCTGCCTGGCCTGGCCTGCTGGCCTCTGTCTCTGGAATGGCTGCTGCTGTATGGGCAAGGCTGCGGTCTGACCAGGGCGGCTCTAACTCGCCTCTGCTGCTGACTGGCCTCTATCCGCTGCAGACGCTCCTCTGCCCAGTAAGCTCTCCTCAAAGCCTCCTCATATGTGGGCAGCTCGATGCAGGACATGCTCAACTGAATATCATCTCTCAGCCCATCGACGAACCGACGGATCCTCTCGGACTCAGGTGTGATCAGAGCCTCTGCAAAACGAGGAAAGCTGGGTGAAGCGAACCTCATACTGGTAGACAGTCATGCTGCCTTGCACCAGCGCCTGAAATTCCCGCAGCTTGCGGTCTCTGACGTGAGATGGTATGAACTTCCGAAGGAAGTCCGCTCTGAATGCAGTCCAAGCGATCTCGTCTCCTATCGCCCTCGAAATGACGCTGAATCGTCCTCCACCAGTCCTCCGCGACTCCCCGAAACATATAAGCGGCTAACTGCACTCTCTGCTGACCGGTGCACTCGAAGACCTTGAAGATCTTCTCCATCCGCACAATCCACTCATCGGCCACCAGCGGGTCATCGGCGCCAGTGAACTCAGGGGGTCCCCTTTTGAGGAACCTCTCAAATATGACGTTCGGGTCTGCCTCCCGAACGGATGCCGCCGCTGTGCCTGGCTGAGCCACTCTGTCCATGATGTCCAAGACTTGCGTCTGGAATTGAGCAAAATCCTCGGCCTGCTGCTGCTTGCGCCGACGCCTGGGCCTCCTGGGAAACGAGGAAGGCCTGCAAGAACCTCTGGAAACGCTGCTCGAAGTCTGGCGAACTGCCGACTGCTGGTATCATATGTGATGGAGAACCCTCTCTAGACATCTGTCAAGAGAAAGAAATGAGGTTAGTTTAAGTCCAACACTTAGGACTACACTGATCTACCCGATCCATCGACCCTACACGTACTCCCACACTGAGATCCTCACTACGTCCTAAAGTTTCTAGTGTATTTTATTTCCTAGAGACTTGCCCGCTCTGATACCATAAAAATGTAACGCCCCCAATTCCGGATACCGAAAAGATCGTCAAAGTACCGAAATTGGCGCGCTACTTCCGGAAAAATCCGAGAACTTCCAAGATCGTAGGTCCGCAGTGAGGTCCAATTTAAAAACTTTTTGAACGATAATGTAACATAATTGTTATCCGGCGGAAGCGTATTATAAGCGGAAGCCATACAGAGATAGCGGAAGCATAAGGTATCATTGTATATATGTCAATGTAGAAGGGCTGAAGTCCAGCCTAGATGTATAGTGATAACAAATCAAAGTTTAATTACAGATTTTTTCATTATTACCCAACTCACAACAAATGTCTCTCAAAACCCTAAATAAAAGAACGCTCAAACCCCTGCAGCAGGTGTCGGCTCTCCACCTTCCGGCTCGACCTCATGGTCGGCCGGCCCCCATCCGTAGTCGCCTACTACGGGCACCTCAACGAGTGCGAACGCATCGCCCTCGAACTCGGGGTCAAGACCTAAGCACCAAGAGTGGGTCAGATCTAAAGATTTGGCAAGTCACAATATGCAGATAATATAGAATGTATGCATCAAATGAGTAGAGACATGTATAAAGTTAAGAGAGTAACAAAGGTACATATGCTATGCAGTCGTGCAAGAAATCCATGTAGAATCATAATAAGTATAACAGTAATAAACCTACACAATATGGCACATCCACATAAGCTGGTCACCGCGGGATATTATGCCGCGGCCCTCCCATACTGAACACAGTCGCGGTAGGGATCCTAAGCTAATGCTAGGGATTACTAACCCTGCAAATATCATCAACATCAACCACAACGACCGGAACCGGCATCACAACCGTCCGTCCCAACAGTGCTCATCATGATAGCCACACAACAAATCTCAATAGCTCCTACCAGTGATGATCAGTCCAACTGGCTGAGCTTAAATCAACTCAGTGAATGTCTATGCCGACTCGGAAACAATAAAGGTCTGTGTCTGTCTAGGCTTTGCCTTGCGTGAACAAGGTCCTAACAAAAGTCCCTAAGAGGTCCAAGTACTCAATATAAACTGTGGATCATAGTCCAAGTCCAATCCCATCATTGGATCCATACCAAGGCCCACCAAATACATGGCCTGATCTATAACAGTCCATATGAGATACAAGTCCATATTCAATGACATATGATCCATTTACAACCTTAATGGGTCACAAGCCCATACAATCTAACCTCTCCATTCTAGGGTAATTCACATCCAACTTAGGCCATAAAAAGGGCCCGCCTAGCCACAGACACGGGTCAATGATCCACCCAATCAGGTTACCGGGTCACCTCTAAGTATTCCTAGGTTTAGGTCCTCCATTTTCCATTTAATTAACAGGTATGAGCAATAATAAGGGCAATAGAGTGATAATCGTAGTATGAGGGAGATGAATCTCCAAGTATACGAATCATAGGGAGATAGCAACAGTCCAACCTAGGTACATGGTCCACTTTCGGATACAGGTCCATCTCAGGTAATTCGATCTTTAAGTGAAACCATAGATGCTAAGGAATATTGTGTTTGGTGCTTAGAAGTTATGTGCATCATTTGGTAACGTATAAAGTTCGAATCATCTAAGATTACATAACCTGGACTTTAATTAGTGGGCCCCACGAGTCAAGGTTGAGCCGTACCATTGACTCGTGGCTGGCACAGTGATGGAAGTCTATTTAAATGGTCAATGGGCCCTACATATGATTGCAACAATAGAAATTAGAATCTGGGGATCGTCACTGTACACAGTGTGCTCAACCGACCTCCTGGCCTGGGCGGTCAGCTCGGCACACTGGGACCAGAGAAGGAAAAACACCCTACAGGCAAAGCCTGTTTGTCCAGAACTTCCTGTGAGTTCGGCTAACTCCCTGGCCTGGGTAGTTGGCCGTGCACACTAAGAATTCTGGCTAAAGGGAATGTCCCAGGTTCTAGTCTCCTTTGTTGAAATCCCACCTTTTGGAAATCCATCTCGGAGTTCGGCTAAGCAATGGAGCTCAATTGAATACTCGGTTCGGCCACCCAACTCAGCTCGGCAAAGGCCTAGCTCAGTTCGGCCACCCAACTAAGTTCAGAAAAATGCATTGAGATTGGTTTAGCTCTCAGCTCGGTTAAGCACTGAGTTCGGCTAAGCTCGAAGTCCGGTCTGGCACGGAACCCGGTCTGGCGCTGAGCTCAGTAAAACACTGAGTTCGGCCATAACACTGAGTTCGGCCGTAACACTGAACTCGGCTTTGAGCACAGAGCTCGGCCTAGACACTTAGCTCGTCTAAACGCGAATCTATCCTAACCATGCTCGGCAGAACTCTGAGTTCGGCTAGTGTTGAATCCAGCCATCGCTGAGTTCGGCCAGTGCTGAGCTCGGCAGTTGCTGAGCTGCGCTAACGCTGAACTCGGCAACTGCTGGGCTCTGCAAGTGATGAGTTCGGCAGTGGCTGAGCTGCATTAATGCTGAGCTCGGCAACCGCTGGACTCTGTATGTGCTGAGCTCGGCCATCGCTGGACTCTGCCCATCTCTCCTATCAGTGTTGTGTTCTGTTACAGAACCCAATTCTGCGACAGGACACAACTTCTCTTCATTAAGCACAGGAATGGTGGTCCACCTCTGATCAGAGTCCAGATCAAGTGGCACCCCATGGTCGCACAGGCCCCCCCCTCACATAGACGTAGGGTCCTGATCTACCAAGGGTGGTCCTACTTCGATTCCGATCACAACACAACGAGGTGGGTTCTCGTCATTCCATCTCCGGAAAACCCATCACTGCAACCCAATTCTCCTGGGTTTCTCCATAGACCATCACAGAAGCAAAATAAATCATTCCTACATCATCAACCGGCCATTGATCATCCAAATGAGGTAATCCCATCCATCAATGGCCAAAGGAACCAAACAAACATGCTCAAGGATCGATCTAAACATATATTTACAAATTGAAATTCTACTGCCAATCAAAGGAAGGAAACATGCAATCTAAACTACCAGCACAGTGCACTTGCCTTGATCGACTGAAGGTAGAAGGAAGAGAAAGAAAACCACAGGGAAACCAAAAGGCAGGGTCTCGGCAGGCCTTCTGTCGAGGATTTCTGGGGCGAGGGAGAGAGAGAGAGATTGGAAGAGAGACGAGGGTTCGTTGGGAGGGAATTGGGGAAGAAGAAGAGAGAAGAGATTGGAACTTGAGAGAAAAGAAGATGAACAGTATTTGTTAGGGCAGGGGGAGGGTTTTGTTTATATAGGTTGGGTTTTTGGGTTAGGGACAAGATTGCCCTTAGGGTTAAAATAGGATTAGGGTTAGGGTAAAGGGTATTTGGGTCTTTAGGTGGGCTTCTAGAAGATTCTTTGGTGCAAACCC
Organism: Litsea cubeba; assembly: GCA_012931725.1. Taxonomy (NCBI): domain Eukaryota; kingdom Viridiplantae; phylum Streptophyta; class Magnoliopsida; order Laurales; family Lauraceae; genus Litsea; species Litsea cubeba. Next base: position 29,859,136 of record CM022954.1, on the reverse strand, counting down.
CCTATGGTAAATACAAAACTCTAGCTAGGGCCTCTAACAAACTAACTAACTCTAAGAATAACAAAAGACACCCTATTGACTCTACTAATTACACTACTAGACTAACCCTAGGAAAATACATAACTACCCTCACTAAGTCCCATAATTAATATAATTAAGCTAATATATAGTATTCAAATTCACATTGAGGGCCCCACCAGGGGTGGGGTCTCACATCCTCAGCCCCCGCTCCCTCGTCTCGGGGCAGCTCCCAGGCCCGCGCCGAAGCCAGGCGGGCTTCGCACGGGAAAGAAGTAATGAAAGCCGAGCTCGCTCCGGCATCCAAGAAAGCCTGCCGCGACCGACCCGCCATCTCGTTCTCAGACAGAGACCTAGAGGGAATCCAGCTCCCTCACAACGACCCCCTGCTCCTCACAATGAAACTGAGAGACTTCACAGTGAAGAGGATCCTCGTCGACTCCGGCAGCTCCTTCGAGGTCCTCTACTACGACTGCTTCAAGAAGATGAACCTCTCGGAAGCAAACCTCACGGAGGTCCGTGCACCCCTGCTGGGGTTATCCGCCACGCCAGTCTATCCCAAGGGTAGGATCACCTTGGAGACCCGAGTTGGCGGAGCTTCCGTGTCGGCCGACTTCCTGGTCGTGGACGCCCCTTCTCCCTACAACGTCATTTTGGGCAGAACATGGCTCCACAAGTTAGAAGCAGTCCCTTCTTCCCTCCACCAGAAGCTGAAGTTCGTCCTTGAGAACAAGGAGGGCAAGTTGGAAGTGGTTACGGTGGAGGGAGATCAGCAGCAGGCCAGGCAGTGCGTGCTGGCCGCAGTCCCAGCAGTGAAGGAGCCAGAGCGCGTCAACCTTGCCGAGTTCGAGAAAGGCCTAGATGAAATCGGCCGAGATCCCGAGAAGAAGAGCATCGAGGACCTGGCCGAGGTCAGGCTGAGCCCGGCAGACCCAGACAGGTTCTTCCTGGTTGGTACCCAGCTGCCAGACGAAGAAAGGGCCGAACTCTCACGGTTCTTGATGCAGAACGTCGACGTCTTCGCTTGGAGCCCAAGCGAAATGCCTGGGGTCGACCCTGAGGTCATGTGCCACAAGCTGAATATGGACCCCGACCACAAGCCGGTAGTGCAGAGGGCCCGAAGGACAGGGCTGCAGCAGACAGATGCGGTCGTCGAAGAGGTCGACAACCTGCTAAAGGCAGGAGCCATCCAGGAAGTCCAGTACCCGGTATGGCTGGCCAACACGGTAGTGGTCAAGAAGAAAACTGGTAAGTGGAGGGTATGCGTGGACTTCACGGACTTGAACAGGGCCTGCCCTAAAGATAGTTTCCCCCTTCCAAAGATTGACCAACTGATCGACGCCACCGCTGGTCACGACCGAATGAGCTTCCTCGACGCCTACAGAGGCTACCACCAGATCCCGCTCCACGAGCCTGACGAGGAGAAAACGTCATTCATAACCCCTCGCGGCACTTACTGCTACAAGGTGATGCCCTTCGGGCTAAAGAACGCGGGGGCGACCTATCAGCGCCTCGTCACAAAAATGTTCCATGCTCAGCTCGGCCGAACGGTAGAGGTGTACATCGACGACATGGTCGTCAAATCAGTGCACTCCGGCGACCATCTGGCGGATCTCGGCCAAGTCTTCGACATCCTTCGCGCATACAAGCTCAAGCTAAACGCTTCCAAGTGCGCCTTCGGCGTAGCCTCTGGCAAGTTCCTCGGCAGCTTGGTAACGCGGAGGGGGATAGAGGCTAATCCGGATCAGATCACCGCGATCCAGAGCATTCAGAGCCCCTCTACCACGAAGGAAGTTCAGAAGCTCACAGGAATGGCTGCAGCACTCAATCGCTTCATCAGCCGGTCATCAGATAAGTGCAGGCCTTTCTTTCAGCTTCTAAAGAAAAACTTGAAATTCCAGTGGACCCCCGAGTGTGACCAGGCATTGGCCGCGCTCAAAACCTATCTAATGTCACCACCCTTACTCTCCACCCCAACTTCGGGTGAGATTCTTTATTTGTATCTCGCGGTCTCGGATCACGCAGTGAGCTCCGTCCTCATCAGGGAGGACGAGGGAATTCAAAAACCAATTTATTATACGAGCAAGACCCTGCTTGATGCCGAGACCAGATACCTTCTATTGGAGAAGCTTGCGCTGGCCCTCGTCAGCGCCTCCCGCAAGCTCTCCCATTATTTCCAATCCCACACCATTGTGGTGATCACGGAGCACCCACTCCGTTCAGTGTTCAAAAAGGCTGACTTTTCAGGGCGAATATCAAAGTGGGCAGTTGAACTGGGGCAGTATGATATACAGTACCGCCCCCGAACTGCGATCAAAGCCCAAATTCTGGCAGACTTCATCGTTGAGTTCGTCTCGCCCAATTCGGCTCCGACCCAGCCCGGAACGGCACTGGGGGGCAAAGGGCACGAACCAGAGCTGACTGAGGTCGAGCAGCCTCCCACCTCGGCATGGAAGATCTTTGTCGACGGGTCATCCACCTCCAAGAGAGCTGGTGCCGGCATAGTTCTCCAATCGCCAGAGGGCCTTGTCATAGAGCAGGCCTTCACCCTAGACTTCAAAGCAACAAACAATGAGGCATAATATGAAGCGCTGATAGCAGGGTTGAACAGCGCCCAAATCCTCGGAGCCCGACACCTGGTGATCTTCAGCGATTCCCAACTGGTAACGAGCCAGCTCGCCGGAGACTACCAGGCCAGGGACGACAGGATGGCGGCCTACTTAGCCCTTGCGAAAAAACTGCTGTCTCATTTCCAGAAAGCCGAGGTCAGGCAAATATCCCGAGATACCAACACGCACGCAGATGCGCTTGCGAACCTCGCCTCCGCCGTCGAAGCAGGGAAGAAAAGGACCATCGAGGTTGGGTCAGTATCAAGGTCAAGCTTAGAACTCCATTCATCTCGGCTTGTCCTCTGTGCTGATCTCGGCCCAAGCTGGATGGATCCAATCGTTGCCTACTTGAAGGATGACCGGCTCCCTGAGGACAAGGCTGAAGCTCACCGGATCAGACTGAAGGCACCTCGATTCTGGCTCTCTCCCGAAGGCAAACTCTATAGGAAATCCTTCACAGGTCCATACCTCCAGTGCGTCCATCCGAGCAAAGTGGACGACTTCCTGTATGAGATCCACGAAGGAATCTGCGGCAGTCACATAGGAGGCCGATCACTGGCTTATAGAGCAATAAGCCAGGGTTACTGGTGGCCCTACATGCAGAAGGACGCGCAGGTGTACGCCAGAAAGTGCGAGAAGTGCCAGAAGTTCTCCCACTCTCTCCACCAGCCAGCACAAGATCTGAGTCCCCTCACTAGCCCATGGCCCTTCGCTCAATGGGGCCTGGACATTGTGGGGCCTCTTCACCGGGCTCCAGGAAACAAGAGATGGCTGATAGTCGCCACAGACTACTTCACAAAGTGGATAGAAGCTGAACCGTTGTCCTCAATCACGGACAGGGACTCCAGGAACTTCGTTTGGAAAAACATCCTAACGAGGTTCGGCATCCCCCGGACTCTGATTTCGGACAATGGGACTCAGTTCGACTCCAAGTCCTTCAAAGACTTCTGCCAAGAGCACGGTATCAGAAACCATTACTCCACTCCGGCATATCCACAGAGTAATTGCCAGGCAGAAATCTCTAACAAAGTGATCCTGGACGGCCTGAAGAAGCGACTGGACAAGGCAAAGGGAAGATGGACAGAGGAGCTTCCGAGCGTGCTATGGGCATACAGAACAACTCCAAGGAGGTCCCTCGGCAACACCTTTCTCTCTGGCCTACGGGATGGAGGCGGTCATTCCTTTAGAGATCGGCCTCCCCACCCTGAGGACAGAGCTGGTCGACCAAGGCCGAAATGTCACGAACCTGGCGATGGAGCTGGAGCTGGCAGACGAGCGACGAGAAGCAGCAGCCCTGCGACTGACCGACTATCAGCAGCGGTTAGCCAGGGCATACAATCAAAACGTTAGAGAAAGAAGATTCTCTGTGGGGGAGCTAGTTCTAAAGAAGGCCCTGCCAGCTGACAAAGAAACGAAGGGAAGCTGGCTCCGAACTGGCATGGCCCATTCAGGGTGGTCTCACTAGCAGGGAAATCAGCCTACAAGCTCGAAGACTTAGAAGCAAGCCGCTGCCGAGACCATGGAATGCATCCCACCTAAAGAAATTCTATTTCTAAAGATGTAATGAATCCCGAAATCAATGAAAGCAGCTTTTCGCCTTGTCTTCAATCTGTCGTCTCTTTCACTAACTCCGGCAACTCCAAGGGTTCGTAGCCCTGGAAGGAGGCCTCGTGTTCGAACACTCGGCCGAATTCCTAAACTCAGGGATTTATCCCAATCTCCAAGGGTTCGTAGCCCTGGAAGGAGGCCTCGAGTTCGAACACTCGGCCGAATTCCTAAACTCAGGGATTTATCCCACTCTCCAAGGGTTCGTAGCCCTGGAAGGAGGCCTCGAGTTCGAACACTCGGCCGAATTCCTAAACTCAGGGATTTATCCCAATCTCCAAGGGTTCGTAGCCCTGGAAGGAGGCCTCGAGTTCGAACACTCGGCCGAATTCCTAAACTCAGGGATTTATCCCAATCTCCAAGGGTTCGTAGCCCTGGAAGGAGGCCTCGAGTTCGAACACTCGGCCGAATTCCTAAACTCAGGGATTTATCCCAATCTCCAAGGGTTCGTAGCCCTGGAAGGAGGCCTCGAGTTCGAACACTCGGCCGAATTCCTAAACTCAGGGATTTATCCCACTCTCCAAGGGTTCGTAGCCCTGGAAGGAGGCCTCGAGTTCGAACACTCGGCCGAATTCCTAAACTCAGGGATTTATCCCACTCTCCAAGGGTTCGTAGCCCTGGAAGGAGGCCTCGAGTTCGAACACTCGACCGAATTCCTAAACTCAGGGATTTATCCCAATCTCCAAGGGTTCGTAGCCCTGGAAGGAGGCCTCGAGTTCGAACACTCGGCCGAATTCCTAAACTCAGGGATTTATCCCACTCTCCAAGGGTTCGTAGCCCTGGAAGGAGGCCTCGAGTTCGAACACTCGGCCGAATTCCTAAACTCAGGGATTTATCCCAATCTCCAAGGGTTCGTAGCCCTGGAAGGAGGCCTCGAGTTCGAACACTCGGCCGAATTCCTAAACTCAGGGATTTATCCCAATCTCCAAGGGTTCGTAGCCCTGGAAGGAGGCCTCGAGTTCGAACACTCGGCCGAATTCCTAAACTCAGGGATTTATCCGAATCTCCAAGGGTTCGTAGCCTTGGAAGGAGGCCTCGAGTTCGAACACTCGGCCGAATTCCTAAACTCAGGGATTCATCCCACTCTCCAGGGGTTCGTAGCCCTGGAAGGAGGTCTCGAGTTCGAACACTCTCCAAGGGTTCGAAGCCGAACTCATGCTCACATAGCCGAGACCAGCAGTATTCTGGGTCCACCTCGGCGCACAAGCAGTTCGTCTCGGCCAGAGCCAGCCACTTCGGCCAAAGACAGTTTTTAAGAAAAGAACTGTGCAAGCACTGAAGCACGGAAAGGCAGCACAAAAACATTCCAAGACAGTGCGAGGAAAGTAAAAGGGAAAACAAAAGGCATTGCACACAATTCAAATGGTCGCAAAATTCTTCCTTTTTATTCATTGCAGACTGCTTCATTACAAGAGTTACAGAACAGAAAAGAAAAATACAGAAAGGAGGATCGCAGTCCTCTAAAAACAGAAAATAAAGTAAGACTGGGAGACTCTGATCTTCACCGACTCTTCAGGCTGCAGGTTCGAAGACGCCGGATCGTTACCTGGAGGTTCTAAGGGATCCTGAATTTCACAGAGCTCTATAATACACTTTGGTTGGTCAGACCAAAGCATTCAGGACCCCCTCCAGTTCGGAGGCCCTGGACCTCGCCGAGCTCTTCAACACCCTCCGGTCAGTGAGACCAAAGTTTGAAGAACCCCCAGGTCCAGCAGGCCTCAACTCCACCCTTAGTCTTACGATCCTGACACGGTGCAAGGGGCTCGCAGGGAGCTCGATGCCACGAAAGACCCTGCAGGATCGCCAGACGCCCAGGACCCGACCATCCCGCAGTTGCAGAGGATTCCCCTGCAACCTGACCAGGGACGGTCGGCCATGAACCCGCGTTTAGAGAGCGCGTGGTCCACGGGGAGTTCCTTCAGAGAGCGCAGACCACGACAGGCTTCCCCCCTTGAAGAAAGCCGTCCACAGGCGCAGGGGTTCCCCCCGGATCAATTGCTTCTGAACACCCACTGGGCATGGCTCCTACGTCTATGTGATTTAAACTGTCCTAAGTTCTTTTCTTTTCTTCGCCCATGGCGAGCCTATCGCCCCTACTTATAGGAAGAAGAAGGGCCCAATCTCCGAAGGAAGTTAAGGGGCGAATTCTCCTACGCGTTACATGGGATGCACGCCTTCCTGCCTGTTGACCAGCGATTCCTATAGCGCCACGTGGAGACATCCGCCCGTTTCTCTCATCGGCCGTAACACCATGTTTACTGCTATTTACGATCTCCAGAATACGGAGAATCGGCACAGACAGCTATGCAAACCGTATGACACTTTCTACCTCGATGGTCATGCGTCGCAGTAAAGGCATTCAATGCTATTCAATGTCACATCCAAAAACAAAAGAGAGAAAACATCCAAGTAAAGAAGCCCGTTTTTCATTGATAGTAGAAAGTATTACAAGGCGGAAAGCAAAAATATTACAGATGAAATGAGCCAGGCTACTGTGGTTTCGGCGACTCCACCAGGTCGATCACTACATCTGCTGAACCAGTGGCTTCGGCCGAAACCGTGACCGTGCTTGGAACGTCGCTAGCAGAAGGGGCTTCAACGGGTACCTCAGCCGAAGCAGGGGCAGAGGAGCCCTCACCTTGAGGCACGGCCGAAGCGTCGCTGGCGACCGGGGCATCGCTCGGGGCCGGGGCAGCTGGAGTGTCGTCTGAAGCAGGGCGACTGCAGGAGCTTCGTCAGGGGCACTTTCAGCCGCAGGAGTGGAGCTCGGCTCAGGAGTCGGGTCCGAGTACTTCGGCAGGTCCCGGTAGACAGGGTGGTCTTCAGGGACCCCCGCACGTCTCAGTGCGGCCGGCATCCTTCCTCGAACAGGATGGCGGTGATCTCCTCCACCTGCTTCTCATACAGCTCAGTGGCGTGATCCACCCCATCCTGGAAGGCGGACTGGGCCTCGGACAGAAGAGAGGCCTTCTTTTTCTCCAGCTCGGCGTTCGCCGTCTTCAATTTCGCTGTTTCGGCTCGCCCAGCCAGCACTTCCCCGCGCAGCCTCGTCCCCTCAGCCGTCGATTCAGCCTTTAATCTGGCCAGCTCCGACTCCAGCTCGGCGGTCTTCTTGTTTTTCGCCCAGACCTCGCCCTTCAACTGATTAGCTCTCGACGTGAGCTCGGCGACATTGGTCAGGGCCGATGCCAGCCGAACAGACTCTTCAGCGCTGGCCTTCTTCAGCCCCTCCATTCCCTTCCGCTGCTCTTCCAGCTCCCTCTTCAGCTTATCCCTCTCGGACTCCAGCTAAGTGACCCGTGCAGCGTTCCTATCACTCCGTCCCACCACGGTCAGGAGCCTCTGCACGTTCTGCAAATGGAGAAAAATGGGTCAAGCTGGGGCAGTCGAGCCAAATCACTTGGACGGAAAACACTGAAAATCACTTACCAGAAGGTTAGCCTGAATCGCTGAGACCATCAGGCTCTCGTTATCGAACCTCTCGTGCGTCTCCATGTCCCGTGGCAGAGCGCAGACCTTGGCGAGAGCTCCGATGACATCGGCGTTCCCCAGCAGCCGATCCTCGACGTTCAGAGGCTTACCGGGCTGCGTTTCCATCCTCGGCCTCCATGGCGCTGGGGCAGTTCGGGGTCCGGAGGACGATCCAGACCCTTGCCCCGCCGAGATGGTGAGCTCGCGGACCATCCCGCCGGTCGACTTGCTGGCCGGCACGCTCTTCCCAGCTGGCGCGCTCTTCTCAGCCGGCACGCTCTTCTGGGCTGGCGCACTCTTCTCAGCTGGTGCGCTTTTTTCAGTTGGAGCCTTGACTCCGGGGGCCCGCGCAGGGGTTTTGCCCTTCGGAGGCTGTTCGGCCCCCAAGTCCTTCTCCCCCGCCTTGGACTTCTTCCTGGGCGGGGACCCCTCCTTCGAGCGATCCGGCGAGCGTCGCCGAACTCCCCCGCTTGGGGCGGGGACAGGAGCAGAAGAAGCGCCAGCACCCCCCGAGCCCGAAGCTGAGCGGGTACTGGCAGATGATGGCGCCCCAGAGGATGAGGACCTCAGCCTGAACTTGGCCGCCAGGTCCTTCACTACTGGCTCCCTTGAGCTTCCCTCCATACCTTCTTCTCTATCGGAAGAATAAGCGTCCACAATCTGCGTCAGGTTCGGCGGCTCCGAACTAGAAGTGGACGCCTCGGCACCAGACGCAGCTCGGCTCGCAGCAGGAGCGGGCAAAGGGATCCCGGCAGGCACGGCAACGGAGACAGTTGGACGGTCAGGGTGCGCTTCGTCCACCTCGGGTACCCCGGTCCTCTGGTAGTGACCACAGTATCTCGGCGTGTATCCGAGCAGCTTCCAAGCTGACCTGGTCTCGTGCCCCTTGTACCTCTCAACCTTGTTGATGTCGTCGGCGTTCCTCCTCCAGCCTTCACTCGCAGCTCGGCGTCGCCTCGCACCTGCCTCTGCATAACAAATAATAGAGGAGTCAGCTCGGCATCGTCAAAATCAAGCAAAGAAGATGAATGAGAAGGAGCGATGTTTACTTGGGACTGTCCCGGGGCGGCGCGGGACCGTTAGCCTCCTGTTTTCGCCAGCGCCGAACTCCCAGTCCCCCGAAACACAGAAGAAGGCTTCTTCGGCATTCTTACTTGAATCTTCCAAGGCCAGGACGAAGCCTCTTCGCTGCGGCTTCACCCGGAGATAATACTTCCCTTCCCCGGCCTTGCAGATATCGTAGGTGTCCTCGATATCGTGGACACCTAGGTCGGTCTCCAGAATCTCATTCAGCTTCGCCGTGCCCATGATGACCTTATAGCCATTAGGCATCAGCTGGCACGGGGTAAGGGACCAGGTACTGAGGCAAGCCCTAAGTAGAGGGTGCAGGGGAAATCTGACCCCGCCCTCGATCACAGAGATCAGAGGGAACGGCATCCAGCCGCAGGACCAGCGCATCGTGGCGTAGTCGATGGAGTCCGCCGGCTTGAGAAGGACTCCCTCCGGGATACTAAAAGCAGCCCTAAATCTGGCTATGCCCTCTTCAGTATCTAAATCGAACCTAGGGGTGCCCATGTCTAAAAAAGGGGAGACAGCGAAAGCTAAACCCTAAAAGACGCGAGACCTCAAAGAAAAGCTAGACAGAGGCACGAAGCAACTTATACAGACGAAGGGGCAGCTCAAGAACAGGTCCGAGCACGTCCTATGGTCGTCCTCGCTAGAAAGATTTTAAGCAGCAGAGCAGAAATCGAACGCGGATGCGAAGGCGAAAGGAAACCAGAAACAAGAAAGGAAGAAGGCACCCCTTTTATGGAAAGGGGACCCTCAGCGCGCGCTGCTTTCGAAATTCGAAAGGACGGATTTCGCGATCCGCGCCCGTTCCATCGATGAAACAGCGCAACCAGTGAAGAGGCGACGCATGTAGCCGTCGACTCGCTTCCCAGTACAGACAGGACAGAGCATTCATTGCTTCAGGACAGTTGAAGCGACACCAGGCAATGACCGTCGCATCCCCAGACGAGTCTTCTAGCTTTCGACCACTAAAGGCCAGGGCGCTTAAGAGGTTAAAAGCTAGGGGCAATTGTGTGGGGAGATTTCCAGAGCCTCAGGGTTAAGCTAATCACAGCCATCAGATGAGACTAAGTACTCTCACGTGCCATCCGCGTGCCATCCACGTGGCACCATTCTCACCTCGGCTAGCGGGGCAGAGGCCTCAGCCGAAATCAGACAGCTCCAGGCCACTAGCGCCGAGCTCGGCTACTCGATGTGCCCATCTCGGCTGAGAGCTCCATCCCGGCTGAAGGAGCCGGGACGGAAGCCGAGACACGAAAGGACTTCCACTCGCACCCCTCATCCCTCACGTCATCAGGCACGTGGAGGAATAGGGGGGGCAAGCCAGTAACACAAGTGCGACATCCAGCCGCCCACTATCTTCGCCAGATCACTGACATGGCGGCATCCAGCGGCTGAAGCCACATCAGGGCAGGGCCCGAGGGCGGATCCGATGGAACCCCTACCGCCAAAGGCGTCTAACACGATCTGGCTCAACAAGACGCGCATTAAATGCGACGTGGGCTGATCATGACTTCCCAGTCGAATCATGAGACCCATGCCAAGATATCGTCCAAGATATCTTCCAAATCGTCTATAAAAAGGACTGCATTTCACATGCAAGGTACGCACAATACCACTCATAGAGCTGTTACTCTGCCTCTCTTCTTCCTCTCCTTCCATTGTTCCAGTTCATTCACTGACTTTGGCATCGGAGAGCCTTGCGCCGCCCAGGCCAGGGTCCTCTGACCGTGTGTTCTTCTCTTTCAGGCTTTCGGACGGTACCCAGTCATCACCATTGTTGGATAAGTCCTCTAAGGCTCCCCAGTTATTGTGGGTCATTATTTTCTGCACCTGCAGGAGCAATTTTTGAGTGGAGAATTCTTTTGAGACTACTTTGTCTCCTTAGATATCTGTTGAAAGCTTCCTCACAGGTAAGATAAAAGGTAAGGAGACAAAGGATCTCCTTGCCTCAAGCCTCTAGCCTCTAGCAGGGGTAATGAAATCCATAAAATCTCCATTAACTTTAACCCTGTAGGAAACTGTGGAGACGCACAACATAATCATGTCAACAAAATCATTAGAAAAACCCAAGTTCTTGTGACAAGAGGCAAGGAATGTCCAAGAAACAGTATCATAAGCCTTCTGCACATCAAGTTTAATGGCACATATGTGTCTTTTCCTAGACTACTGAGACATCATATGAACCATTTCTTTAGCAATCGCAACATTGTCATTAGCTCTCATCCCTGGCATAAAGGCCCCCTGATTATCTGAAATGAGCTTTTGAAGCCAACAACATTGTCATTAGCTCTTCACCCTATTTCTTACTTGTCATGGTACTACCCACAAACGTTTCTTGTCCTCGTACTCATGCTCAAAACAGGCTTGCAAATGTAACCACCGCCACCTGGTTGAAACCGACCTTGCTCTTCTAGCTCGTGCATCTGTAGCTTCACATTTTTAGGTAGATGTCTTAGATATTGCTGCTTGCTTAATCAATTGCATGCCAACATTGGATCTGTCTAATAATCTCCGGTGAGAGGCTTTTTTGTAAGGCACCAAACTACACGTTTCTTCGTGTTTAAGGCTGTGCATGCATGCTATGCGGATCTCAAACCTTATAATAAAAAAGAACCTCAACCACAATTAGCTCATTATATTCTCCCTGGGTATTTTGATGTTCACAAAGTGTACAAGTGCATTCACAAAGAAACGGGTCGTCTATATATTTTTGGAGATGTAGTTTTTAATGAAGTAAATCATCCCTTCTTTACATCTCTTATTTCTGCTGCATTCACACCTTCCTCCTCTTCTAACTGCATGGGCCTATTTGCATTTACACTTTTACCCATGTTTTTGAGGGGGCGTTTGTCTCAACTACACTATCGAAGGACCACATACCTGCCAATTCCTCTGATCGTGTTGTCTCCCAATAAACAACCAGTTTGCCATCTTCTTCCTCTTTGCCCATTGTCTCAGGTCATCCAATACCTCTCACCCAATGGTCACACCCACTTGTGATCGAACCAGGCATCCTAAGGCTTACCTGGACTTTATTACTTAGTAGCCCCTAGCTTGTGGGTTGGTTGCTCATTGCACTTTAGATGATGTCGAACCAACTTGTTTCACTTAGGCCAATAAGCTTCCTAGCCCCGCTATAGAAGATGAGTTTAATGCACTGATAATGGAACATGGAAACTTGTTCCCGCTCGTTCTCACATGAATTTAATTGGCTGTAAATGAGTTTTTTTTGCATAAAAAAAGTTGATGGCTCGATCGATCGGTACAAGGCTCGCTTGGTAGCCAAAGGTTTTCATCAACAACTAGAGATTGATATCAATTTTCATGAAACCTTCAGCCCTGTGGTAAAACTTGTTACCATACGACTCATTTTGAGCCTAGCTAGCCCTCACAATCAGGTGGCCTCTATGTCAATTAGACATAGAAAATCATTAGATTGTTTGTAAGTTGCGCAAGGCTTTGTATGACATCAAAAAGTCCCCCGAGCTTAGTACCTTTGGCTTAGCTCTTTTCTAATCTCGTTAGTTTTCTCAATTCTTGAGTCGATACATCTCTTTTCTATAAGAGAACGGAAATATATATATATATCTATATATATAACATCGTTCTTCATATATCATTGTTGCTCAAATCATTAGATGCAAAATTTTCTATCAAGGACTTGGGCTCTCTCCACTTCTTTCTTGATACTGAAATCATTCCACTGCCGACTAAGCTTCAATTGTCTCAATGCGAGTATATTCATGATTTACTTATTTTTTTTTCTTAAGGTAGATTTTTTGAAAGGAAAGGATGATTAGAGATAAGCCTGTAAGCACGCCAGTGGGATCTAGTAGCAAACTCAGCCAATTCTTTGATCCTCATTCTTTGATCCACATTTCTACTGTAATAATACCATCGGTGCATCATAGTATCTTACCATTACAAAATCTGACATTGCCTATGCCGTCAACAAGGTCTCATAGTTTATGTCACGCCCCCAAAATTGAAACCGGGGTTAGGCGTGAGATTAGGGCCAATTAAAACTTTTTCACAATTAATCAAATGCAACCAGGTCCCAATCATGTCCCATAGGATCGAAGTCCGCGGTGAGGTATAAATATTTCCTCGGTAAAACACAGCGGAACATCAAAATAAACAAATGGTACAATATAACATTTCAGAGTATGCACATCTTTCTTTTCTATAGCTAAAGTTTAGCAAAGGATAACAAAAGTATATTAATTAATGGTTTCTATCAAAACCTAAGCCAAAAGAGAATAAATACAAACTAACTAAAGTATAAAGGCACTCGTGTGCTGGTCACGACGACAATACCGTCGACACATAACTCGTACTCACCATCAGGCTAAACTGCCTGAAGCGACGCTTCCACTTTCCCAAAGGTAAATGTACTCGGTACCTATGCACCAAGTGCTGCATCAAACACGACGGTCGGCAGGCAGATGTGAATATAAAACATCAAAAGGTATGCAGAACGAATCAGAGTAAACGATAGATAATATCATATGAAATGCATAACATGCTGATCATAAGAAATTTATAGCATTTGAATCATAAACAGACTATCTAAGTAGGCATCCACATATGCTAATAGTAAATGAATTGGGCACTGATAACACATGTTCAAATAATCAAATAATAGATAATATAACAGACATCTCTTGGCTCATGTGGCTCGGTCCCCGAGGGTTCTGGCCCACTGTCTTGCTTTGAGGGCAAAAAATACAGGGTCCTCACACAAGTGGTGTCCCAGCTGTGCTGAACGTGTCAATTGAGTGGTGCTCGACGTAAAGAATCCTAAACAGACAAATCAGTGAGGAGCTAGGCTTTCTTGCGCGAAGAATATTCATCAAACAATAGAGAGATTGCTTTTCTTCAGATCAGATCAAATCAGGATCAAACGAACAAACTTTAGAATATCAAAACCATTAGTAGTCATCTTCAAGCCTTTACAATCAAAGCCACCTAGCTTCAACACTTCAAACAAACCTTAGAATAGACGGAACATCAAAATGGATCCTAAGTCCATCATCTAAATTCTCAATGTGATCCCAAACAAAATAAAATAAAGTAAACAGAGCTAAAGAACATGTACATCACATATAGACAGTACCAGACGGTACAATTCGGAATCATAAGCGATAGACAATCCAATCCTAAGTACAAAGTTAATCCCGCAGCATCGTACATCCCTACTCAATCAACGAAAGGGTTAAGGTTCAGGATACCCGGACGAACAATCTTCATGCATAGATTTAAAGGGGTTATCCCGTTGTCCCGTACCGTTCAAGATTGAGTTAGGTTGAATCCCGATACAACCGGAATAACCATGAGAAACGTCGGCTCAAAACATCCACATATATAGTCAAATTAGTCCAAAATGGGTATCCAAGGTTCCAATTAAGTCAATCTAAAAAGAGGTGAAAGAGTCCCTATAAAAAGGGAATTTAGTTGTCGAGGTTGACCAAGGGGTCGACCTCCTTCTTGTTCGGTCGACCTGCCCAAGGGTCGATCGACCTGCAGCTGTAAGTGAAATGCATGAACAGTAAGATGATCAGGCTCCGAAGAAACTGACCCCGTGTGGTCGGTCGACTGAGACCCCTGGTCGGTCGACCGCATACACTGCGGTTACAGAATACAGGTTCTGTAACTGCAGTGATTTGGGTACAATTGCCTCCCTTTCTTCTTGAACCTGATATACAACTATATCAAGTATAAAACCAGTCCATTCTAATTTCGTTCATCTAACTAATCAGGTCATCAATTTCATAATCCAATTCGTTAATCAAATAAACATAATTATCATGTTTTCAAATCCAAAACCAACAAATGAGCAAAGGTCATCTAAATAATCGAATCAAAGGAGAGACAAACATATCCAAGCATATATATAAATATCTACTTGCCTTTGGTTGAAAATGCCCAAATCCATAAGCACTAGCTCAAAGTCCAACAAACCAAACCTAAGGGATAATTAGAAAAGTAAAAACTAAATTAAAACATAAACCAAAAAGAAAAAGGGAAAGCTCTAAGCTATCTTATCACACTACTACACCCAAAGTATATAACCCAAACCTAAGGGGAAGAAGAGCTTAGCAAACAAATGGGTGGATGGAGTGGTGGCTTGCAAATTGTGGATGAGAAGCTTGCGGGGTCCACGCAGAGATGATGATGATTGGAGGTTGTGGGGCCCACTTGATTGGTGGCTCACTAAATTAGTGGTGTTGATAGTGGTCCACTGGGTAAGGGAAATGGTGAAGACAGAAAGAAAGAGAATGGAGAAAGAAAGAATAGTAGAACCAATCCCAAGATTTAAAACCCTTATCTTTGTGTGTTAAGATCCGAGATCTATGAAAATAAAAATAAATTTGAGCAAGTAGCATTTAGATTTGCAAAAACAACTTGGAGCAAATCTATACCTGAGGAGCTTTGTAGTGCTCAAATTGAGTGTTTGACCTTTGTCTCTACAAAAATCCTTTCGTAGACATGATCTCCCAAACCTTGCAATCTTCCACACTATTACCCAATCAAGAGAACTTCTTGAAGAGAATGATGGGATATCAACCGAGAAGAAATTCCTCAAAGCACTCAAGTAGAGAAACTAGAGGAGAGAAGAGAGGAGATGAGGAGACCACCAAGGACGTCCAATAATACCTTGGACGTCCTGCCCTAGTGGACTTATATATTCCCACAATTTCTAGTTCTCTTATGAGTCCTAGTTCCACTCTTCTTTCTCTTATGAGTCCTAATTCATGTACATTTCTCTCTCTTAGGGCTGGCTAGCATGAGGACTACTAGGGATTTTTTGGGACTGGCTCCAACTGATGCATTTGGACCCATATCTCATGTAAGTTCCTAACCAATAATTAATTGCTAATAACACCACTTTATAAAAGCAATTGCACTCCAGTCGTAGGAATTTTACAAGAAGACTATAAACTTTTCAATTACTGCAAATAGACCCCTCCATCAATTATTTCCATGGACCCATTGGAAAATAATATAAACTGTCTAACCAATGTGAATCCACCTCTTATTATCCTTTTGATCCTAGTAATCACATCAATCATTGATACCATCTAATTAACTATTAATTAGAACGGGTGCGCACTTACCGATGATAAATTCCATTAATCAGCACAAGGAGATATTTCTTTTGTGAGAAGAAATCCTATCTTGAGAATATATATTCTCACAGTCCCACCACCAACTACCCAAGATACCAAGGTGTTGAGGCCTCATTCATTGGTAAGTTAAAGTAAATGCATAGCAGAAATTTGAGTCCATTATTCCCTCATAATTGAGAGCCTGTTGCTTGAAAATTATGAGAGCATTCCTTAATTAAAGAAAGTATTTTGTATAAGTTGCTCCTCATGGTCTTTCAGTATATCCAATATACGTACTAGCATGACAATACAAAGTCCTCCACTATGATGGTCGAGACAAACCAAACTATCTTATAGGTAATTAAAGTGTTACAACCTTTTCAGATGAGATGCTTAGCTTGATCATCACTGATTGTGAAACGCTTCAATTATTAAAATTGTGATCTATTTCTCCTGTATGTGAATCTCATCCACACATATGGACTACATTTAGTATACTTAAGGGCGCGCTCCTGCTAATCTCATGAACAACAATGTCATTTTGTATCGAAATATATGTGCAAATCACATTCATCTCATGAATAAAAGCATGAAATTATATATCAATTAAGATGATTAAAAAAATTATTTACAACATGGACAGGATTGAGGACATGCAATCTAATATTTTTGTCTTAAATGAATCTTTTAAGATGCCAACACACTCATATTTGAGTGGTGTTGGCATCTCGATATCACACATGTTTGAGGATTAACTTCTATGCCTTCAAATTGGTGCATGGTAGCATCCTAGCCAATAGGCTAGTGGGAAAAAAAATCTTTCAAACTAGTTTTCTCCCGTATACGTACTTTTTAGATTCAAATTAAACAGTGAAGAGTCACTGGTAGACAGAAGTGGTGAATTTCTGTGCGCGTTCTACACTGACCATTTTCTAATGGGCCCTATGGGTTTAATAATGTGAAACGAATAAGACAGTGGGGAGAATCTTCTTGTTGGTTGATGATAAATTTTCTTGTTGGGTTGGTGGTATTTCAAAGACTTCTGCGTGCTTAAAGTATTAGTGACTTGAGGAGACTCGGGAGACAAGGGACCTAGGATTACTCTGACTAGAGGAGTCTCTTTAATCTGGTGGAGTGGGGGACTGCCTCATCACCACTTGTATAAATCGCAGCAAATGATCCATATATCATTTTTATGAGAGGATTTATTAAAGGTGGACATTGCGTGACTTGATCATTTCCCCCATCTATTCGAGAGACTAAACTTTAATTACAGTTTATTTCATCTAACACCATGGCTGCACCACCATGATCAATTCATTGACAATACCTTGAAATATTCCTAATTAAGTAAAACCAGCAACAGATTTTTAAAAGAAAAAAAAAAAAACAGCAACTATTTCCCTTTTTTGTTTTCCCATTTCAAAACTATGTACTCCCAAAACAAGTAGATTATAATGTTCAGAATAAGGAATTGTTTGCGCACCATGAGGACTCTGTGCTCTGCAAATTTATTTCTAGCTCTATAGGAGAGAAATTCTGCATTCTTACTTCTATAAGAAATTAAAATCCTTTTTATTTCCAGTTTTTATTCCTTCTCAAGAAAACAAATATGTTGCAAGAAACAACAAAATAGTGTAATGGATAAAAAATCAAAATAGTTTTCCTTATTATATATAATGAAATCTTAAGAAAGTGTTTGTGCAATGCCTCCTACGGAAATGAAGGAGAGAAGTTTATTTTGGTGCAGTGAGGATTTGAGAGAGGAAACTGCCTTTGCATGTTTTGTGTGTGGGGAAAATCCCAAGAGAATCCTGGACAAGGTGCTCCATCCCGGGCCCCCGCATCAGCAAGCCCATCTCGGCAAGTTTGGTCTCGTGCTCCACGCTTCCTATGCTCAACTCCCCTCACCTCGGCAATGCACCCCTTAGCAAGACCAGACACTCCACCTCGGCAGGGTCCACTTCGGCCAAAGCATCCCACTTCGGATGCCCAGCTCGGCGTCAGTGCCAGCCCCTTCCACTTCGGCAACAATGCCATGGCCCTACATCTCCGCCAGGTCCTCCCCCGCCACGACACTCCATCTCGGCCAAGCGCCTCATATCAATGAAAGTACTGAGCACTGACAGCTGTCCTCCCATGGACGCTCAAGCACGCTATGGCCCGTGCGACAAGACAAGGGGATATCCCGTATCTCCTGACAGATCACCGTCCACAGCTCCCAAGGCGTCAGGATATGGCCTAACGGGACAAGACAGGCTACGACGGGACCAGACAGGCTACGATGAGACCGCGCCTCCCTAGTACCTGACAAAATGGGCTATGACAAGACAGCCAACTACCCCTTTGCATCCTCTTCCTCTACATAAACACAGCTACAGCTCCAGAGGAAGGGGCGGACGCCATTACCACTCTGGTATGCCATCTTCTTCCCCAAAAATCTCCTCCTCCCTCTGCTTAGTTCATATACTAACTTAGGCATCGGAGAGCCTTGCGCCGCCCAGGCCAGGGTCCTCTGACCTACGTTTCTCTTCCTTTTCTCAGGCTCCAGGCGCAGGCATCGGTGTCCCTAATCTCATCTGGGTAAGTCCTCTAAGGCACCCCCCATCATTGTGGGTCATTATTTTTTGCACCTACAATTGGCGCCGTCTGTGGGAAGGTAACATCCCAGCCTTCCCAACCTTCTCAATCTTTCCAAACACCATGCCTCGAAGAACCAGAAAGGGAAAGGAACCTATCGCACTGTCGACCCAGCTGCTGACGGTCCCCCGCCGAGAGAGGTCAGGAGCAAAATCTGGTCCAGCAGGCGACCAGCTTCAGGATACTCGGTCGGGTTCATCCTCTAAGGATTCGACCTCGACTCTACCCTCCGAAAGACGCACCCTGAAGAGCAGGAGCAACCGGGCCCATGGCGAAGGCTCGGGTAACGACTGCGACTCCAGAGAGTGGCTCGATCAACGCATAGAGCAAGCAGTACGACAGCACATGGAAATGGCCGACTACGCTCAAGTTCGGATGAACTCTAATGATTTCGGCGCATCTCCTCTCTCCAGAGATCAGAAGCTTCCCCCTTCCCGAAGATTTCAAAGTCCCGAGGTTCGTCATTTACGATGGAACCTCGGACCCAGCAGCACACCTACGGCACTTCTCCCAGCGGATGTCGGTATGGGGCAACGCGGGCCACCTGTGCTGCAGAATCTTCTCTTCCAGCCTCGGGGACCTCCCCCTAAAATGGTTCTGCGCACTCCCCCCGGGATCAATCAGAAGTTGGCAGCAGCTCCGGAGTTCCTTCTTGACGAAGTTCCAAGTTTACGGGTCATCCCCAGGTCAGCCGCCGACCTGATGGCCCTCAGAATGAAGCAGACCGAGAGCATCGCGCAGTTCACCAAAAGGTTCTGGGCTGTCTACAGCCAGATCGAGAATGCCTCAGAGGCAATAGCCGTCCTGTCTTTCCAACAAGCCCTCGTACCAGGCAACGAGCTTCGAAGCAACTTGGTCATGTATCCCGTGGTCACTATAGCAGCACTCATGACTAGGGTAAATCAATTCATCAGGCAAGAGGAGGACGAAGCCCGAGCCCGGGAGCAGTTCAACCTCCGCGACAGCGACCAGATCGCTTCTAGCTCGGCCGAACCTGTCGGCTCGGCCGACGCTGCCAGTTCGGCGGACGCCTCCAGCTCGGCGAACGTCTCCAGCTCGCTAGCAGCCCCCCGCTCTGCAGAAATCTCTTCCAACACGGGGAGCAGTTAGGCGAACCCTTTTTCTGTCACTTAGCTTCGACCGCCCGTCAGCTTCGATCGCACGACCCTCTACCGTCACTTCGGCGGCACGGTCCTCTACTGTCAGGCTTCGATGGCACCGTCAGCTTCGATGACACCGGCACGACCCTCTACTATCGGCTTCGATCGTACGACCCTCTACCGTCGTTTCGACGGCACGGTCCTCTGCCGTTAGCCTTGATCGCACGGTCCTCTACCGCCATCAGTCGTCCAGAGCCACCGAGCTCACCCTAGGGCCGTTTTATACACTCAGGCGTGACTCGCGTTCGGCGCCAGAGTAACCAAGTCCTCGGGTAGGCGCACCCAGGCTCCTTGGCCTCCAAACGACCTCATGCAGGTCCGTCCACGTGCTGGTTTCCACCTCACGCTGGTTTCGGCCTCATGCTGGTCTCGACAGCATTTAACGACCTCATGCTGGTCCGTCCACGTGCTGGTTTCCACCTCACGCTGGTTTCGGCCTCATGCTGGTCTCGACAGCATTTAACGACCTCATGCAGGTCCGTCCACGTGCTGGTTTCCCCCTCATGCTGGTTTCGGCCTCATGCTGGTCTCGACAGCATTTAACGACCTCATGCAGGTCCGTCCACGTGCTGGTTTCCACCTCACGCTGGTTTCGGCCTCATGCTGGTCTCGACAGCATTTAACGACCTCATGCAGGTCCGTCCGCGTGCTGGTTCCCACCTCGCGCTGGTTTCGGCCTCATGCTGGTCTCGACCGCATCTAACGACCTCTTGCAGGTCCGTCCACGTGCTGGTTTCCACCTCACGCTGGTTTCGGCCTCATGCTGGTCTCGACCGCATCTAACGACCTCATGTTGGTATCGCCCTCGTGCTAGCTACGCGCTTCACAGGTTCGGCCTCATGTTGGTCTCGGCCAGTGCCATCGAGACTGCCCTCGGGTTCGTACACCCAGGCTTCTCCAACTCGGCGAGTGCCAGAAAGGCAAGTCACAAGGGTCTATGCCCTGGAAATGGTCTGGAGTTCTTACACTCAGCCTTTCCTAAAGTCCCGGGTTTTGAACCCACTCAAGGGTCTACCGCCCTGGAAAAGGCCTCGAGTCCACACTCGGTCGTTTCCTAAAGCTCCGGGTCTACCGCCCTGGAAAAGGCCTCGAGTCCACACTCGGTCGTTTCCTAAAGCTCCGGGTCTACCGCCCTGGAAAAGGCCTCGAGTCCACACTCGGTCGTTTCCTAAAGCTCCGGGTCTACCGCCCTGGAAAAGGCCTCGAGTCCACACTCGGTCGTTTCCTAAAGCTCCGGGTCCTGGACCCTGGAAAAGGCTCCGAGTTCCTACACTCAGCCTTTCCTAAAGTCCGGGTTTATACACACCTCAAAGACCGTTGCCGAACTCATGCTCACATCTCCGAGACCAGCGGGATTCTGGATCCACTCTGTCGCAAGGCAGTTCGTCTCGGCCAAAAGCTGGCCACTTCGGCCAATGGCAGCTCCACAAGATTGCCGTAGAGACTGTTCCATATCACCTCCTCGGCCTCATGACAGTCCTCAGCTCGGCATCAGTGCCGGATTCCAGGTTGGCAGTTACACTGGTCACCTCGGCAGCATCGCCAGAACACTTCCAACGGGGCTGCGCCTCCGGCAACGGGCCAGCTGGTCATGCCTCGATCTCTTAGTTGGTGATGAATCAGTTGGCCGGACCATCAATCTCAAGCGACAAACTGCTTAAAGGCACAAGTGTTATCCTCCATGGTACTTAGCTTCCGACCTCAAAGAGGAGTCTAATGAGCTCAGAAGCTGGGGCGCTTTGTGTGGGGAAAATCCCAAGAGAATCCTGGACAAGGTGCTCCATCCCGGGCCCCCGCATCAGCAAGCCCATCCCGGCAAGTTTGGTCTCGTGCTCCACGCTTCCTATGCTCAACTCCCCTCACCTCGGCAATGCACCCCTTAGCAAGACTAGACACTCCACCTCGGCAGGGTCCACTTCGGCCAAAGCATCCCACTTCGGCTGCCCAGCTCGGCGTCAGTGCCAGCCCCTTCCACTTCGGCAACAATGCCATGGCCCTACATCTCCGCCAGGTCCTCCCCCGCCACGACACTCCATCTCGGCCAAGCGCCTCATATCAATGAAAGTACTGAGCACTGACAGCTGTCCTCCCATGGACGCTCAAGCACGCTATGGCCCGTGCGACAAGACAAGGGGATATCCCGTATCTCCTGACAGATCACCGTCCACAGCTCCCAAGGCGTCAGGATATGGCCTAACGGGACAAGACAGGCTACGACGGGACCAGACAGGCTACGATGAGACCGCGCCTCCCTAGTACCTGACAAAATGGGCTATGACAAGACAGCCAACTACCCCTTTGCCTCCTCTTCCTCTACATAAACACAGCTACAGCTCCAGAGGAAGGGGCGGACGCCATTACCACTCTGGTATGCCATCTTATTCCCCAAAAATCTCCTCCTCCCTCTGCTTAGTTCATATACTAACTTAGGCATCGGAGAGCCTTGCGCCGCCCAGGCCAGGGTCCTCTGACCTACGTTTCTCTTCCTTTTCTCAGGCTCCAGGCGCAGGCATCGGTGTCCCTAATCTCATCTGGGTAAGTCCTCTAAGGCACCCCCCATCATTGTGGGTCATTATTTTTTGCACCTACAGTTTATGTGATGGAAACGATCCGGAATTCCTTTATGAGATGGTAGGAAAACCGGTGTTGTAGAAGAGGAAATGCATGAACACCCCAAAAACAACATGCGTGAAAATCCGCATGATGAGCCCACCTTATTAAATCGAAGTTGCTAGAAATTCAATCCGTCCATCTACTGGCACTGGCACTTGCAGATTTTACTTGGATCAGAATGATATTATCCCTTGGATTGAATTGCAATTACTTAACAGAATTGAGAACTTGGGCCGTTGCTTTGATGGGTAGAATTATCCAACAACATTCGATGTCGAGTTGAATCTCGTCATACCATGATTGCTGTACATCCGAATCAATTCTATCACACCATATTTGCATGAATTTTGAACAGTCTTTATTTAGGGCATGTTTGCGAACAAGTGTTTCTACTGGAGCAGAAATTCTACTTTCTTTCTATACGATGACACTTTGTTTGATATGGTACAAGACATGTGAATGCGGTTTTCTTTCTTCCTCTTTGTTTTTTTTGGGAAGCCTTCTGCTACTTTGACCATGGTATCAAAACATCCATATGTAGATGTTCTCATGGGAGCTTTTCATGATTGTAGCTAATGTTGGGAAAAATAATAAAATGGAAATAACAACTCAAACCACAAAAGGATAAATATGCAAGGAAATAAAAAAGTAAGGAAGAGAGAACACTGGATATAACGTGGTTCGGCAAGGTGCCTACGTCCACGGGATAGCAACAACAAGAACTTCCACTATGAAACAATGGGTACAAGAGATACACAACTTCAAGAACACCACTTGAAGGAAAACCCTCTCTCTCACACTTGTTTTTCTGCCTAACAACTACACTCTCAACTTGGAGTGGACACACTTCACTCTCTACTTGGATGAAGATGACTGGCTTGAATGAGATGAGATGATGAGAATGGGCAAATGGCCTCTCCTTATATAGGCCAAGGAGAGAAAGCCTCTAGATGGCTTCATTAATGCCCATCCTCCTAGTACTCAAATAAATGCCCTTTCATGAACCTTCTACTTTCATCTTGGTTCATGGGCTTTCACCATCTTTCTAGAATCATTCTAGAAAGCCCTCATAAATTCTACATGGGAGAATATATTTTGTTTTTGGTCTGGATATTCTAACAATCTACCCCTCCAGACCAACCCCACCAATACGAAGTGGCAATTCTACTTGAAGTCCATCCCAGCGGACTTGCTGCAATACTCCAACTTATGATGTGGAACAACTTTAGTCAACATATCCGAAGTATTCTTGTTGGTGTGAATCTTCCTCAACTGAAAAAGCTTCTTTGAAACCGCATCTCGGATCCAATGATACCGAAGATCAATGTGCTTAGTGTGAGGGTGATACTAGCACTCTGACTATCACAATACACCACATATCTTTCTTGCTTCACACCCAACTCTTGAATGAACCTTTGCAGCCATATCATTTCTTTGCCAGCTTCGTTTGCCGCAATGTACTCAGATTCTGCGGTAGATAGGGCAACACACTTCTGTAACTTGGACTGCCAAGACACAGCTCCCCCCAAAAATGTAAATAAGTAACCAGAAGTGGACTTTCTTGCATCAAGGTCTCCTGCTAAATCTGCATCTGTGAAACCTTCTAAAACTGGTCCTGATCCACCAAGCACAACTTTGAGGTACCCCTTAAATATCTTAGTATCCACTTAACTGCTTCCCAATGCTCTCTGCCAGGATTAGAGAGATATCTACTAACAACACCAACTGCATGTGCAATATTTGGGCGAGTACATACCATGGCATACATAAGACTACCAACAGCTGATGAGTAAGGGATACCTGCCATCTTGTCTTTCTCCTCTTATGTAGTTGGGCATAATAATCTGCTTATCTTGAAATGATTGCCTAGAGGTGAGCTCACTGGCTTAGCTTCTTTCATGTTGAACCTTTCAAGCACCCGTTCAACATACCTCTCCTTTGACAGCCATAATTTCTTCATCTTCTTGTCGCGAGTAATCTCCATGCCCAAAATCTGCTTAGCTGGCCCTAAGTCTTTCATATCAAATGACTTTGATAAATCTGCTTTCAACTTTCGAATCATAGAAACGTCTTGCCCTACTATCAACATATCATCAACATAGAGCAATAAGATTATGAAGTTACCTCCAGTGAACCATTGGATATACACGCATGGATCTGCATCAGTTCTCTTGTACCCATGACCCACCATGATGAGTCAAATTTCTTGTACCATTGCCTTGGCGCTTGCTTCAGCCCGTACAAACTTTTCTTTAGCTTGCAAACCATGTGCTCCTTTCCCTCGACCTCGAATCCTTTCGGTCGCTCCATGTATATTTCTTCTTCCAAGTCACCATGAAGAAATGCCATGTTCACATCTAATTGCTCACCTCAAGATCCATGCTAGCTGCCATGCCCAAAATAACTCTGATAGAAGTAATCTTGACAACTGGTGAGAAGATCTCGTCAAAATCTTCTCCTTCCTTTTGCCCAAAGCCTTTGACAACCAAGCGAGCCTTGAACTTTGTCAACTGTTCATTCTCGTCCCTCTTCAACTTGAACACCCATTTATTTTTGAGTGCTTTCTTGCCTTTAGGAAACTCCACCAATTTGTAGGTGCCATTCTTCAATAAGGACTCCATCTCAGACTTCATCGCCAACATCTACTTGTCATTGTCTGCATGAGTCTTTGCCTCCTCAAAGTTTTCAGGCTCTCCATCAACGGTCAATAGAATGTAACTAGAATATGGATCATCTCCATCACAGGTGACCAAAATATACTGTGAGGAAGGATACTTGGTACTAGGCTTTGGCGCCCTGTTGGATCTTCGAACTGGTACTTGGGCATTTTCCAACTGCTCTCCTTGATTAGGCTCCCCCTGATCATGATCCTCCTGATTATCCTCTTGATCATCCTCTTCAGCATCTACTACTTCTTCTTCCGCCATATTAGGAATATTTTCATTTGACATATCTTGAGCTTCTTCTCTTGGATCTTGTTGAAGTGGTGATGAATCGTAGGTGAGGTGCTCAACATGTTCTACAACGTTTTTGTCAAAATCCGCAATGGTTTGATCTTCGTGGACGACCGCATCTCTGCTTCTGAATAACTTCTCGGTCTTTGGATTCCATAACCGGTAGCCCATCTCATCATTTCCATACCCAAGAAAGATGCACGGTATGACCTTATAATCATCTAGCTTTGATCTTTGCTCCTTTGGTACATGTGCAAATGCTTTGCACCCAAACACCCTCAAGTGGGAATATGAAGCGCTTCTACCGGTCCATACGCCTTCTGGAGTCTCCAATCCCAAGGGTACACTTGGTGATCGGTTGATAAGGTAACATGCGGTCGTCACAGCTTCTCCCCATAACTCCTTTGCTAGGTTGGCTTTCTTCAGCATGCTTCTGACTTTCTCCAAAATAATGCGGTTTATCCTATCTGCTACACCATTATGTTGTGGGGTGCAGGTATTGTCTTATTGTGTTTGATGCCATGCTTCGAACAATAAGTTTTGAACTCGTTCGAAGTGTACTCTCCGCCATTGTCACTACGGATACTCTTGAGGGTTCTTCCCGTCTCTCTCTCCACCATGGCATGAAACCCCTTAAAGGTTTGAAACACTTGGTCTTTTGATTTCAACAAATAAACCCAAACCTTTCGTGAATCATCATCAATATAAGTGACAAAATATTTGTTAAGACCTAGTGATTCAACTTCCATTGGGCAACACACATCCGAGTGTACTAGGTCTAATATATTTTCTTTTCTTGTAAATGTTCTTGAGAAACTACCTTTATGTTGCTACCAAATAAACAATAATCACAAGGGTCAAGTGATGTACCTTTGGTAAAGGAAATGAGAGACTTCTTTGCCAGAACTTGCAAACTCTTCTCACTCATGTGGCCTAGCCGCTTGTGCCATAAACTTGGAGAGGAATCGTCTACAATATTCAACTCCCCTTTGGATATCTTGCCATGTGTCTTATAGAGAGTGCAGCACATCTTCCCTCTAGCAACTACCAGCGATCCTTTGGTAAGCCTCCACTTTCGGTCACCTCCATGATGATGAAACCCTTGTCGGTCAAGCACGCCGGTTGACATCAAGTTGAGGCGTAGAACCGGAACATGTCTAACATCTTTCAACATAAGCTTGTAGCCGAAATCGGTCTCGAAGCAAATATCTCCGATTCCTGCAATCTTGGAGTAGCCATCGTTGCCCATCTTCACAATCCCAAGGTCACCACCTTTGTACGTAGTGAAGAAATCCATGTTTGGAGTGGCATGGAAAGAGGCTCTGAAATCAACAACCCATGAAACATCGGGTGAATTATCAACATGTAAGTATTCACCTTCAATACAAAGAACCTCACATTCCTCATGTGATATAGCAGCAGCAGTGATATGGTTGTCCCCCCTCTTTTGATTAGTGTAGCTATCTTTCCCTTCCTTCTTCTCATTTTTCAATCTGTTGCAATTTTTCTTCATGTGGCCAAAAATACCACAATGATGGCACTTTCTATTGAATCTTGTCCTCGAACGACTTGCACTCCTTCCTTGACCTTTGGGTCCTCTACTCTTGCTCCTTCCTCTATTCTCCGCCACAAAGACTTGGCTATTGTCGGAGCTTGATGAAGATTTTCTTCTAGTATCTTCATTGATCATGTTATCTTTAACATTATCCATAGACAAAACACCATTAGGAGCTGAGTTACTTACAGTTACAACAAAGGTCTCCCAATTGTCCGGCATGACCCCAACAATAGCAATGCTTGCAACTCATCATCAATCGTCATGCCCATCGTGGTCAATTGATTGAATGTACTTTGGAAGTTGTTTAGGTGCTCGATCACTCTAACACCATCTTTGTACTTCATATTGACAAGCTCTTTGATTAGAAAGGCTTTCTTGGCGGCAGTCTTCTTCTCGAACAAGGACTCAAGCTTCATCTAAGGGCATGAGTGTCAGTTTCGTTGGACACGTGGTGGAACACACTATCATCCACCCATTCTCGAATATGACCGATGGCTTTGCGGTTCATCTTCTTTCAATTTGCATCTGTCACCTCCTCCGGGTTAGCATCGGCTCCTTCGATGGGCTCATGTAAATCCTTGCAATAGAGAATATCCTCCATTCTCGGCTTCCATGTAATCCAATTAGAGTGGATGAGTCGAATCATGGTACTCCTTGAACCTTCCATTCTAACGCCACGCCCACAAACCAAGGGCTCGATACCACTGTTGCAAAAAATAATAGAATGAAAATAACAACTCAAACCACAAAAGGATAGATATGCAAAGAAATAAAAAAAGTAAGGAAGAGAGAACACCGGATATAACGTGGTTAATTCGGCAAGGTGCCTACGTCCCCGGGGCAGCAACAACAAGAACTTTCACTATGAAATAATGGGTACAAGAGATACACAACTTCAAGAACACCACTTGAAGGAAAACCCTCTCTTTCACACTTGTTTTTCTGCCTAACAACTATATATACTCTCAACTTGGAGTGGACACACTTCACTCTCTACTTGGATGAAGATGACTGGCTTGAATGAGATGAGATGATGAGAATGGGCAAATAGCCTCTCCTTATATAGGCCAAGGAGGAAGCCTCTAGATGGCTTCATTAATGCCCATCCTCCAAGTACTCAAATAAATGCCCTTTCATGAACCTTCTACATTCATCTTGGTTCATGGGCTTTCACCATCTTTCTAGAATCAGCCCTCATAAATTCTACATGGGAGGATATATTTTATTTTTGGTCTGGATATTCTAACAGCTAAAGACGCCCTCAGAGGTAAGAGAGAGCCCACTTGGATTTTGAAACACAAGGGAGGATCGGTAATTAAAAGTGTTAGACATCTCCATTACATAAAGGGCATATTTCTTTCCTGGAATCCAAGAAATTCCTGTTCTCTGAATTTCTAAATTCCTAAGAAATTCCTCGATGCTCCTTTGTACAAGAGCATTTAGAAATTCCACCAAAAGGACAAAAAGTGTGAACTCCTCAATACTCAAAGATCATTTGATACCTTTTATGACACTGAAAATTAAAAATGATTATAAAGAAACCTGAGATCCATAAAGGGCTTTGTTCTAGTGAGAACAGTTCTCACATAGTCACCGTGAGAACTTTTTATGGGACGCATTTATAGGTCCCATTTAGGGATGGGACCAGAGGGGATGGAAAGATCTATGTGAGATTGCCCCAAGTATCAAGTTTGACCCTAATCTCATGCCTTGAACCCCTTCATCCATTGCCCGTGAGTTTAATGGCTTCATATTAAGCAAAAATTTAATCATCCATCCAACGGCCCAATCCATTTGGATGGGTGTCAAACCTCAGGATTAGTAACTATCAAGGGAGGTCACTATTTATGCACGGTTTGGATTGGTTTCTAAGTGGGCCCCACCAATAGTTCTCACGGAAGCATGGTGAAAACTAGTTCTCACTTGAATATTTCCCATCTATAAATACCAGGAGCATCATGTTAAAAGAACCCTAGCATTTGAAATTCCTGTTAGAAATTTCGTGGATTTCGAAACTCAAGGGGGGAACGGTAATTAAAAGCGTTGGACATGTGCATTAAATAAAGCGTTGGAATAATGTAAAATTTGTGCTTTGTGTCCATCTGAAGGGCGAATATATGTGAAAGAAATAAATAAACTACGTATATTAAGACATTTCTTTTTCACATCTTGAAACGAAAACGAACGTATATTAACATCTGTCAAATCAGAAAAAATGACAATAAGACATTCCTTTAGCCCAAATCTCACACACACTGACAGTAATCGTACTGAAACCACAAATTGACATTTTTCTTTCTCGTCAAATAATAAACATAATAATATTTCTTATACTAGAAGTATAAACCGCCCGGGAAGACCTGCGAGACGGAACGACCGGTAGTTCCTACGTTTACGAGATTCCTTGGGTGCACGTTCACTCGCAGTCCGTACTTCATGAACAGGGTCAGTGACATTTTCTGCTGCACCCGATGACCTGCTACTGCCTGTAGTCGGTGCCTCAGTAGTACGGCCGAGGCAACGGACTTCATCTGTAGGTAGGCCAGTTCCTTCCCCAGACAGATCCTCGGCCCTCCATTAAACGCTACAAACCTGTAACCGTCCGTCGGCGGCTCGAATCGGCCACCAGATATCCACCGTTCCGGCCGAAACTCCAAACAGTCCTCACCCCATATCGACTCCATCCTCCCCACCGCATATATCGAGTACGTAACGGACGAACCGGCCGGCACAAATGTTCCATCGGGGAAAACATCGTCCGTTACGACATACTTGGAGTCCTGCGGAACGGACGGATAGAGCCGTAACGTTTCGGCCAGCGCGGCTTTCAAGTAGACGAGCCGCTCCAGCTCCTCAAAGTCCAGAGGCTCATCCGTCCACTTGGACCTGTCATCGCCACGTGTCTCTTGGAGGACGGTCGATATCTCGTCTAGGATTCTGCTCTCGACATGTGGATTCTGCATGAGGAGGTGGAAGAACCAGCTCAGCGCGACGGATGACGTGTCACGTCCGGCTAGGACGAAGTTGAGGGCGATCCGACGGAGGACGGAGCTGGTGTAGAAGTAGCCCTCAGCGTCCCGTTTCTTCAAGAAGCGAGAGAGGAGATCATCTGACGGAGCTTTCCTTCTCGCCGTGATGGCATCCGTTATGTAATTATCGACAATTCGGAGGCTCTTTCTCAACCTCCCCTCTGTTCCGTACCCGAAGAGCTTCTTGAGCCTCCAGAAGAAGCCGGGGTAGAGGAGCCGCTGCAGAGTAGACTCGGTGGCCGAGTCGAACGCGGCAGCGAACCGATTCTCGGGCAACTCGGGCGAGAGTGTCTCCGGGTCCTTCCCAAAGGTGAGACCGCAGATGTTGTCGAAGGTGAGGCGGAGGAGAAGGTCTTGCATGTCGACAGCGGAGTTATCTTCGGCGGCCTTGTCTAAAATGCGCCAGAGGCGTAGCTTAATGGAGCGGTTGACCCAGCGGCCCATGGCTTGGCGAAGGGTCCGGGTGGTGAACTCGAGTGCAGCGGTTTTCCGTTGGATGATCCACGTGTCGCCATCGCTGTTGAAGATGCCCTGGCCCAGGAGGTCGTGGAAGGCGGCCTGCATGACGGGTCCTTTCGGGTAGTTGTCGAATCGGGTTCGGAGGATGTGCTCGATGTTCTTGGGGTGGCACGTGACGGTCACGAGGCCTTGTTTCCGGGCTAGGAAGGGGAGAGCTGCAATGCATGTCTGGTATGTGAGTGAAGTACCCCCGGTTTTCCTGAGGTTGGAGGCGATCCAGTCATGCATGCGAGCCCGGTTCGATATTAGACCGGGGAGGCTGCCGAGCAAGGGCCAGACCCTTGGTCCAGTCAGGGTGCGTGACAGGAGGTAGAACCAAAGAAGATAGGCCCATGTGGCTAGGACGATGGAGAAGAGGGTCAGGGCTTCCATGTATGTTCGGGGTGTGATTGAGTTGATCAACTGGATGCATAGTGGAGTGGAGATGGTGGGTGCGGCTTTATAGGTGGGAGAAGGGGTGTGGGGGTTCGTTTTCTTGTGGAGAACGAGTATGTGATATCAGCATGTGGATATTTTCTGTGTTGGATCTAAGAAGGTGATGATTTCCATGCACGAAAGCGTGAGCTACTTGAATTGATGAGTTAATCCAAGTCCCAGACTAATAATGCACTCTCGCAGGGATATTTTTACAATTGGGGTAGGTGAGTAAAGGTTTGGGTAGGTATGTGATACCCGACCCTGCGCCCCTGGTAAAAAAAAACTCAGAGGGTGTTGAGTGTTGACTGTTTCCTGTTATGGTATTGAGTTTTCTCTCTCTTCCAGGTTCTTTTTTCTCACCGCAGGGAAAGGAAAGCATTTAAACTTTCTAGAATAAAAGTGATCTCCAGTTTGCTCACTGTTATAAGATGAGGTAGGCTTGACTAATGCTTTTAGCAACGTGACGAAGACAGCAAGAAACAGAATCCAAGAAAATGATGGCGTGAGACTGAAAAACGAAAGAAAGAAAGCAACTCGAAAGTCACCAAGAAAGATTACCACCACACGGACGATGGCGTGCGAGAGTGGTGGTACTTAGAGAGCATCAAATGGTAGCCGGAGAAGTGACAGTCTTTTGCAAAATCAATGTCGGGCGATCTATTGATAATATCAAAGTTTTAAAATGAGTGCATCACCTCCCGTTGTATATTCTCAATTTTTATGTGAGGAATTTACCCACCAGATCTCCGGAAGGCGCTATATATCTCTACAAGTGTCACATTTATAATGGATACGAATGAGAATGAGGGTATAGGGTGCGTTTTCGGTTTTCTTTGTTGTCGTTTAGTGGTATTTTCGATATCAACTATTATGCGGGAATCCAAAAAGAAAAGAAAATTGGATTTTTCAGGATGGAGAAGAGGGGAGGAGGAGGAGGGAGGAGAGGGGATTTTTCTGTCTTGATTGCTGGCTCTGTTCTAGAGCAATACCCTGCAAATGGGTCAAAAACATTTGACCCTCTCTATCCTTTTTAACTTCCTCTTCCCAAACTGATTTTAGAAGAGTAGAAGATGGTGATGACTGATGAAGCATGGTCGAATGATCAGATATACAGATCTTTTCCTTTGGTTCTTTCTTTCTCTTTCTGGTTTTTTTTGTTCTTTTGGGTTAATGGTGTTTGGGTTGGGGGTGATGAGGCAATGGAAATGAGAAAGAGATTTGGGGAAATAAGAGATGGGTATTGCATCTCCCCTCCTCAAGTGATTAAATATCAAGTAAATTGATGATTTTGACCCATTTGCAGTGATATTGTTCTAGAACAGCACCAGTCCCCTCTCCTCCCTCCTCTTCCTCCTCTTCCTCCTCCCCTCTTCTCCATCCTGAAAAACTCAAATTTTTTTAGGTTCCAGCATAATGGTCGATATCGGCCATAAAATGGTTGATATTGACCATTCGCTAACCCAATTATTTTTTGTCGTTTATAAAATGGTCGATATTGACCATCATGCGGGAACAAAAAAAAAGGGTTTTCATGATGGAGAAGAGGGGAGGAGGAGGAAGAGGATGGGGAGGGAGGAGAGGGAAAGGGTGACAGCGTAGAGAAGCCACCCATCCATTGACTCCCACCGATCATCATCACATCAATCAATTGATGGGGCCAAACAATAGAATCAACGGCCGAGATGGTTCGTCTTCATCAGCATGGACCGTTTTCGACACTATAAAAGCCTTCCCTCCCACCCCAGAGGCTTTAATGGTGGCAATCGACTTTGCAATTTCAATTTCTGAATTCAACCACTCCACATCTCTCCTCCACAACGCCTTCACGCAACAGCGATACGACGCTCGGCTCGCTGACCAATCCTACAAATTTGAGTGCGCAGCGTTGGCCGCTGGCAACTTCCAGACCTCTCTCTCCCTCTGCCCCCCAGACAAGACCTCTGCCGTCAGTCCGTCACCAAGCTCCGTTCCTTGATCTCCTTTGTCTCGCAGCAAAAGATTCAGAAACCACCCACCACATGATCTCATCGATATCATCCTTTTCTGCATACCCTCTTCTTGTTTTTCTGAATCTTGGGTTGATTTGGGTTCTAGCAATTGTTAGGCGGATTGGGGTTTTGATGTTTATAGTTAAGAATTTAGCATATTATTTGAGTGAATTTTCTTGCAAGGGCTTGGAAATAAGTAGTGATACTGTTTGTTGTTAGAATGAATCGGTATCCAATTGGGGGCGATGTGGAAATCCTAAACCAAATTGGGTGGGATGTTGTTTTTATCTTCTATTTAGTGTTGATTTGGGGAGTAAATTTGAATGGGGAACAGCATCGGTAATCAAGAGAGAAAAATCCCCTCTCCTCCCTCCTCCTCCTCCTCTTCCTCTTCCCCCCCTCTTCTCCATCCTGAAAAACCCAGTTTTTTTTTTTTTTTTTGAGTTCCCGCATAATGGTCGATATAGACCATTTTTCTAAATGACAAAAAAAAAAAGAAAAAATGCACCTTAGAGGGATTTATCCATACATATGGTGTTTTCAACTCCAAAGTGGTATGAGGTACTAGGAGGTCCTGTGCGGTAAATCCCTCTTTTTATCTCCATGGAAGTTGGTCCCACCGCAAGGGTGAGTACAAGATTGAGCATGTAATTACGAGAATATATATTAATCATATATGAATTAATTATGTTATTAATTATGTGCCCGATCTTATGGCAGGAACAACTCATTGAGGTAAATTTAGACTATATTTAGAGGGTTTAAATTATGGCCACTCATGGATTTCCACTCATCCCGCTCACAAGAATTTGTATGGATCATACTCAGTGATTCAGATTCTCATACTAAGGGCATGTTTTTGTGCAAGCGGTTATTGTAGAAAAATTGAGAATTACTTAAATGATATTTTATGCTTCAGTAAAACCTATATTTGGTGCGGCTGTTTTTTCACCAGGATTACTACAAAAATATGATTTTGTTGATCATTGAATGAATATAACATCGAGCACATAATTGATAATATGATTAATTCATGAATATTAATAATTTAGCTGATCATTGTATTAGTCATGTACTCAACCGTGCGGTGGGACCAACTCATATCAAGGAAAAAAATTTGATCGAGGATATACAATTGGAGAGGATGAAACTCATTTGAAGGGTTAAAATTTACAATTGGAGAGGATGAAACTCATTTGGAGGGTTCAAATTACGCCCTCATAGTGGATTTCCACACATTCCGCAGGAAGTCACGTGGGAGACACTTTAAGATTTGGACTCTCATTCTAAGTGCAATATTTTTGTGCGGCACTACAAGAAAGTTGGCTTTCAGTGGCGACTTTTTTAGCAGCAGTTTAAATTCCACCACTAAATTAAAACTAATCTTTAGTGGTGAAAATATGATGTCATCACTAAATGTATTACAATGCTCATATTTAGAGACAACTCATATGTCGCAGCAAAAGTTCACCACTAATTTTTAGCGACGTGGGATTTTGAAGGAAAAGAGATTTAGTGGCGATTTTTATTTTTCGCCACTAATGGTCTAGGCTTTTAGTGGAAACTTTTTAGTTTCGCCTCTAATTACTTAGATTTTTTACTTTTAGCTGCAGTTTATTTTTTTGCCATTGTATGTGCCACCTTTCGTGGTGACTTAATATTGTCACTAAAGATATACCATGAGAAAGTTGGTTGTTAGTGCCGGTATTTTTAGCGACAATTTGATTTTCGCCACTAAGTACTCACCTTTAGTGGAGAAATTTGGCTTCGCCACTAAAGGTATTATGTTGACCACATTCAGTGGCAATTCTTATGCAGCAACTAAATGCCATTTTGGAGGGAAAGGGATTTAGTGGCGAGTTTTAATTTTCCACCACTAATGGTCGGGGATTTTAGTGGCGATTTCTTTATTTTCATCGCTAATTGTTTAGGTGTCTTACTTTTAGGCATGTTTTTTTTCCCTGCGGTATATATGTGCCATCTTTGGTGGGGACTTTATATCGCCACTAAAGGTGTCATAAAAAAAAAGCATCATTTTAAGTCTCCCCACTTTGTTACTTCTCTTAGAAAGTGCAAGCTACACCAATATATGTCTTAGAGTGGGGGATGAACCAGACTAATTTTAAGATCTTACTAAATCAAACTAATTAATCCAATTCAAACAATCCCCACAAATTCAATTGAAATAAACAATCATGTTGATGTAACTATTTAGCAAGATTGCACAAGTGGATTTCTACAAGTGTCTGTGCTAATTACTTAAAGAGTGCACCAATAAGATCAATGTGAGTTTAGCACAAGTGTAAGTTTATGATCAATTGTATCTTAGATATAACTATCTAGCACATGTATCTCAAAACATAGTTAAATGATAATGATGCATAGAGAGATAAAGAAATTATGACACAAATGATTTATAGTGGTTCGGTCTAGACCGACATCTACTCTCAAGAGTTCCCACTCTTGGTTCCACTATAAAGAGGTAACCACACAAGTACACCTCTATTTACTTGCGCAACTTATTTTTTGATACGATGGCTTAATAATAACACTGATCTAGTCCACCAACACCCAATTTTTTAGAGTGGTTCTATCACAACGATCTAATCCCACTTTACAACTCGATTTACAAATTGCAATCGATCACAAATATCTAATCCACTTTACAACTCAATTAACAAATTACAAACTAGAACACTTGCCTCTTGGCTTGGTCTTGAGAGTGTTCCTTAATGCTTGAATGGTGCCCAGAGCTTTGACTCCTTCCTTTGCTCATTGGTATGTTGATGCTCCAAGATGTGCACAACCAAGAGGGTTTGAGAGTCTAAGTCTAGGGATAGAGGGGTTTACCTTGAAGGCTCAAGATTTCCCTAGAAGTGAATTCCATTAATCGCACTTAGCTAAAACTTTGAATGCTCTTAAGTATGCATATTTGAAAACCTAAGTGTGTGTAGAATTGGATTTAGGGAGCTCTAAGATGGTTTTACTATGAGGGCACAATGTGTGGGAAAGAGGTCTCGAAATCACAGTTTTTTTTAGCCATTGGAATGAGCGCAAGTATTTATAGAATGTTTTCCAACTGCTACTTGGATGTTATGCTTCAATAATTTACGGTTAGCCTGCAAAGCCCTAATGGCTAGTACAACAGTATAAAGTTTTGAATTTCGGTTGGCTCGCGGTTAGCCGTGTATACATTATGGTTAGCCACAGGCTGATAGGCAGCTGACCGAAAAAACAGAGAGCTGAACAAAAACAGGTGCTGCCTTTCTAACCATGAGCTGACCGTTATGTGACCGCTGTTGGCTTTATGGGCACCTTGCGGTTAACCACGGGCCGACCGTCTAGTCACTGACAGGAGTGATCATAACAGAAAAATAGGTACTACCAAAGTAACCATGAGCTGACCGCGAACCTGGCTGTTAGCTAACCCCAAGGAACCGAAATTGAGCAAATCCACTGCTCAATTTGATTAATTAAACCTTATTGAAATTACCAATTAGTCTAAGGGTCCTAGGGGCCATTCTTGGTTGGTTTAGGGTCCACAATACCTGAATAGGTTGGCACAAAGATGGAGGTCTTCCTTGATGAATCTGGGCCTTCCAAAACTTGTAGCGTAATGCCTTTGATCTTGATCTTTGCTAGTGGAACACTTAGAGGTAAGGTCTTGGACCAATTGACATGGAATTGACAACCAAAGGGCAATGCATATATGACCATAACACTAACACTCATCTTTTCCTTTTCTCAAGCAGGTGAACCCATCTACGCTGGCGATCACATGCAATCTCGATTAGCAGCTATTGGGTGCATCTCCATCATGGCTTTCTTTTCCTCTCCACTTTCCATCTTCTCTTTCTTCTCTGAGTGCAGGAGAGGTTGAGATTCATCGAATCCAACTGCAGTGATCATCTTATTCCAATCTTTGTGTCACGCCCCCAGAAGTGAAACCGGGGTTATACGTGAGATTAGGGCTAATTAAAAACTTTTCCAACAATAAAAATAATAACACTTAGCCCCAATCGTGTCCCAAATGGATTGAAGACCACTGTAAGGTGTAACCATTTCCTCAAATATAAATAACAATAGCGGAAGCTTAATACAAGCAAGTGGTATCTCAAAAAGTATAGTTACGAGCAACATGGAAATATATAATTAAAGTTCAAGTTGTAATATAGTTAAACAAAAGTATTTAATAACAATGAAAGGCTACACTAAAACTTGGGCCTAACCAAAATGAAATAACAAAAGGAAACCCAAAAGATGAATCTATCCCAAATAGGCGTGAGGCACTCATGTATGGGGTCAATACGACTATACAACGCCGTCCGTACTGTAATATAGGAAGTCATCAGGCTGATCTGCCTGAATCGCTTCCGTCGTCTCCTCGTCGATATAGAAGGGCTCGGTACCTATGGACCAAGCGTAGCATCATCAGACACGGCGGTCGGCAAGTAATATATATAAATCAACAAGATATGCAATATGAATGAGAGTAGACAAGAGACATAATCTATGAAATGCATAGCATCCTGATCGTGAGAAATGCGTAGCATTCGAATCATAATCAATCTAACATAAACATCTAGCAAGATAGGCGGTCCACATATGCTAATTACCACGGGATAGTGTTGCCCTCCCGTACTCGTATGGAGTCGTGGTGGAGATATCAAGGCACATGGTATTCTTGGCAACAAGGCACATGATTAAAAGCCTCGCAACAAGGCACGAGTGTGAACTCGGCAACAAGGCACGGGAATGACCCGGTCAACAAGCAAGATCCATCATGTAACAAGTCGTACTGCGCAGACGTTCATCAAAGTCCTAACACAGATAGTGCCTCGTCCGTGTTGGGCGATATATATACAACTGAGTGGTGCCAGACATAAAGATTTCTAGACAACAACAGTGAGGGGCTAGGCTTTCTTGCGTGAACAAGATTTATAACCAATGAGAGACTACTTTTCAATTATCAAATCAAGATCAAGACACTACAAGCAAGCTTCTTCAATATCAATACCATAAATAACTGATACCATAAGTAGTCATCGTCAAGCTTTTACAATCAAAGCCACCTAACCTCAACACTTCCATCAATTATCAAGCCAAGCGAAACATCAAGGGGATCCTATGTTCAACGCCTAGGTTCATCAAGTAATCCCAAAATAAAGCAAATTAAACGAAGCTAGAGAACATGTACAAAGCATGTAGATAAGTACCAGATGGTACAGTTCGGAATCAGAAGTGATAAACAATCCAATCCTAGGTATGATGTTAAACCCGAAGCATCTACAACCATACTCAGTCGACGAAAGGGATAGGGTTCGTGATACCGAAACAAACAATCTTTGTGCATAGATATAAATGGAGGTATCCCGTTGTCCTGTACCGTTCAAGATTGAAATATATTGTAACCCGATACAACCAGATTAATCATGAAAGACATCGGCTTAAGACATCCTCACATATAGTCAAATGAGTCCAAAAAGGTAGTCGATGTTCCACCTAAGTCCGATCGAAAAAGAGTCAAATGGGCCCTTCAAAAGGTTTTAAAACAGTGGGCCCGGTCGACCTGGCCTAGCCCGGGTCGACCTGCAGTTGTAAGTGAAAAGGCATGAACAGTAATTTGGTCAGGCTCCTGTTTGCTCGGTCGACTGAGCCACATGGCCAGTCGACCGAGGGCTCTGCGACAATAGATCCCATATCTGTTTCTGAAGGAAAAAATGGGGAAAAACCCATTTCAAACCCATGGTTCAAAATCAATACATATGGAGGTAAACACCCATCCATTCGAAAACCCAAGATCAAGTCAACCTAGGCATTTGAAAATCGTTCCAATCCATTATACATTTAGGTCACATTATCATGTTTTAATCCAAAAAACAAATCAAGTTGAGCAAGGTTCATTTAGACAAAATTGATCATCAAAGCAAGGAAGAAACGAACATATCAAATCATAAATATATACATTAACTTGCCTTGATGAAGAGCTTAAGGAAAACCAAGAGAAATTAGAGAAAATCCCTCTTTTGAGCTCGAACTTGTAAAATGGCTTCCGATCCCAAAATTTCTCTACAAAATGAATGCAATGGGTGTAGATGAGTTTCCTAATATCATTTCTAAGCAAATGGAAGAAGATGAGCTAGACCTAATAGCTTGAGAAGCTCACCTCTAAGTGGGTTGTTGATGAAAACCTTAGAAAAGGAGATGGTTGCTTGAGCGCTTGAGGAAGAAGAAACGGAGCTTGGTCAGCAAAATGGGAGCTCCGGCAACGGTCGTTGGCAAGGACGGAGTGAGGAGAAAGAAGTGTTGGAGATGCACAGTGAAGGGAAAAGAGAGAAACGAATGAAGGGGATGGGTTGGCCTTATATTAGGTTTGGAAAATGAGAAATATCGGTTTAGTCCTTCGTTAGCTACTTATGATTATTTGGGCCTCTTCCGTGCGTCAAATCGAAACGCAATAGAAGACAAATGTTCATGTAATGATGCGATCTACCCGATGCAACCAACTTACTGAAAACTCATAATTTCGTAAAAACTCCTGAAAACTTCCCAAATTGTAATCCAACCCCCTACTATGCCCAAACACACTCGGATTCGCGCAAGACTTTGCACGCGTGATCTACACGTCAAACCCGACTCGCTAAGACTCTAAACACGCTTACTAACTAATCACGTAATTAATTAAAATAATTATAGGCTAAGGGTCGGGATGTTACACTTTGTCTTGCAATTCTGAGGAGTGAAAGTTTAGAGTTCACATCTCTGAGACTTTTATCAAAATAAATTATTTTTTGATACAAGATTTTGTCAAATATTACTGAAAAGAGTAGGGTCCATAAAAGATTGTCATTATATTATAATCTTGGATCCTCCTCTATTTTTTGCGAAACTCGTTGAGGCGAGTTATTTTTCATGGGGCCCACCCATGTCCATATATAGATAGAGCCCTGATCGTCTCGGCTTCCAGAGGAGAATGCTAGGAGAGCATTTTTTCCATGGACCCCACTCGTGCTTGTGCGGCCAATTCTTTTCCGCAAGGAATACCACAAGAAAATGAGCTAAATGCTCCATGATTCCGCAGTAGGTGGTTTTTTTTTTTTTTTTTGGGTAGGGAAAATTTTCCATGAGAGCATTAACAAATGTGTAGTAGCTGATTTTCGACGTAAAATGTGAGCATTGGAAAATTCAAATTCTGCGTAGTAAAATCAATGCTTACTGAGGTCGCTTTTCCTTATAAAAATATAAAAAATGGACTAAGTTTTCCGTGATTCCTCGAAAAATAAATTCTTGTAGGGAGTAGTTGGACATGTTTTTTTTTATTATTTATTTTTTAATTTTTTATGGAACTAGTTTTCTGTGTATACTACAGTGCCCTAAATCAAAATGTTAACACGGATGGCATTGCGACGGGCTTGATATAGGATGTCAATGAGTCGGGCTGGCAAGAACCCAACCCGCATAACACTTTGCTTCATACCCTACTATGAGATGGTTTTATGGTTTGTGCTTCCAAACTGCCCCGTGACTAGTACTTGTTGGGTTGGGTTTGCGAAAATAAATTTTTTTAATTTCAAAATAAAGAAAATATCTCATGTGTGATGGACTTTTAACCAAAATCAATGTACACTACAGCCACATGTGCTAAAAACTCATGTAATATGGGATTCGATAACACAATCTAACCAACAATGTACACTACCTGTTACCAGATATGCTACTATGCTTGAAAATTTTCATTGGCACATACACATACAAACACTATAGTATGTATGTATGTACATATATATATATATATATGGGAGGTGCTCTAGTGAGAGACACCCTCACCATCTTTATGAAAGAGC
Source organism: Litsea cubeba (assembly GCA_012931725.1). Taxonomy (NCBI): domain Eukaryota; kingdom Viridiplantae; phylum Streptophyta; class Magnoliopsida; order Laurales; family Lauraceae; genus Litsea; species Litsea cubeba. Next base: position 29,818,528 of record CM022954.1, on the reverse strand, counting down.
TCAATCTCGGCCATCACTTTCAAATCCAACGGTGTAAGGCAAAAGTCAAAAAGCAGTGACGTGCAGGAGAGAGAACGTCACAAGCGCTGTTCATTTCAAAACTCGTCCGCTCAAATTTTCATTTCAAAAACTCTATTTTCAAAGCTCATCTCAAAACTCGTCTCTCAAACTCACTTTTATCTCTTCCAGTCTCCCAAAGCTTCTCTTATTTTTTTCTTTGATCTGGATGCAGGACGAAGCGACGATCAACTCTGGCAGACACCAGTGCTCTTGGTCCGATAATGCATAAAAAACGTGAAAATGGAGAAGAGGGTCTGGCTACTATTGACACCAAAAATATCACTTTTCCTCTTCAACCTCAAGAAAGCTATGTGAAGCTGCAGCCTACCATAAATAGGCAATGCTACTTCCAAAACATCAAATCTTGTCAGAATCAAATAAAAACTGCAAGATCATTCATGTAAGACCCCGACCCGAGAGACCTCGTTTAGAGTTGATTAAGTTGTATTTTAGTTTTAAGTGTGATTAGAATAGCTTTTATAATAGCTTTGGGGAATTTGGAGCGCCTTTTTATTTGTGGGACCCTTTGGGGGTTCTTGTTACGAATTGTGCGAGATTGGGGGTTTATCGATGATTTCCAAGAATCGTGTTTTAACCCCATTGGACTTATCTTGTTAATCCCTACAACTTCCATGATGACATCGTTTTCATTCGAGGACCTTAAACCCGATTTTTCACTAATTGAGGGCAAAATGGTCTTTTTGCCCAAAATCTGGACACCGATCTCAATGTCACGAAAATGTGCAAAATATATACTTTTTGGAAACTAGAAATTTTGCCGATCAACTTTGTCTTCTTTGTCGAATTCGTTTGAAGCCCCGAAAATCATGCTTTGAGCCCGAGAAGTCTTTTAAGTTGTGGGCCCCATCCTCACTTACTATATATAGAAAGCTTCTTCTTCATTTTTTCCATTTCTGGCAAAAACCCTAGAGGAGAAGAGAAATCCCAACCCTAAGGGTTTTCCCTTACCTTTTTCTTGCTTCTTCATCTTCAATCCCCCACTAAGCTAGTGCTAATGGAAAATTAGAGGCTACAATCTTCTTCCTCATCTCAAGGCCTTCATCTTGACACCATTTTTGAAGAAAACCGCCCACTCCAAGACTTCCTTTGGACAACACCTTGCTTTTTGAAGAACTTCCTTGTAAGTGATCTTCCTAAAAGTTTTATAATCCTGTTTGTTTAGCCCTAGGGAAACTCCATTTCAGTTATTGGAAGATTCCGTTTTGTTTTAATTGGGTTTTGATAATTTAGGGTTTGGATTTGGGAGTTTTGTATATAGGTGTTTGATTGTGGGCTTAAGAGGTGATTAGAGCTCAAATTGATTTGCATTGGACCCAAGGCAAGTGGATGAAACGATTCTCATGTGTTTTATCATGTTTTATGCAAAATCTTGATTTGTCTTCATTAATAGTTTTAATGGTTTATCATGTTTGATGGTTTAGTCTTATTGATTTTGAATGATGATTTGATGAGATAAGGAGGTCAAGGAATAGCCCAATTATTCATGAAGTTATGTTTGGAAGAAGGGGAAAGAAAGGAAATGGATAGGAGTTGGACAAGAGAAGAATTCAACCAAATGGGTTGAGACTCGTTGCAGGACCGATCGATCGCCCATCAGGTCCGATCGATCGGACTGTAAATAACAGAGTGTTTTCAGGACCGATCGATCGCCCATCAGGTCCGATCGATCGGACTGTAAATAACTGGGAGTGTTTTCAGGACCGATCGATCGCCCATTAGGTCCGATCGATCGGACTGTAAATAACTGTGAGCGTTTCAGGACCGATCGATCGGCCAATGAGTCCGATCGATCGGACTGAAATGAGATGAACTATGAGTAAGAAAATCGAGGGACTGTTCTCCAAATTCATTTCAAGTCCATACTCAAGTCCAATTCAACTCTATCCCTTCTCTTCTTATTTGAAGACATTGAACCTGTAATGATGTATTTCAACCATGAAAGATTTGGGTAAATTGTAATGGATTGTAGTGGGGAGGTATTGTTTGGAGCCCCATTGTTATTTAAGGACTTGTGAAGTATTACGTGAAGTCCGAAGGAAAAGGGAAACTTATCATGGAGATTCTATGAGATTTTATAGATTGACCAATGTGTATAAGGATCCGGAATGTCCCTAACTCTTAAAGAGTACCAAAATTTCATCATGACCGACATACGGGACCCTATTCGCACTGATTCAATTCTAGAAACCCTATTGTTAGCCTGTAAAGGTATTGGAAACTATTTGTATCTGATTTTCAACCAATCCCCTATTTTGGGATTTCAACCTGTGATTTGTGAGTACTCTTGAACCGAGAATATTGTGTTGCCATATTGTCAATTTGTTTAGACCCGTCCCGACTTTTATACGTTTTGTACCTATGGGTTCCCGCCCCGTTATGAGTATTTAATTGCTTTGATTTTCGCATGTTACCTATGAGTCGGCACCACTCAGCTTGGATAACCTTATCGGTTTGATCCACCGGTTTGGATATCCCCTTCAGTTATACCCGCTGCAGCATGGTTCCCGCCTCGCCCCGATATACCCGGTTCGCTACCGTGGTCCCGCAGAGTATTATATGTATTTATTATATAAAAATCGTTGACTCTCCTCACTTCGTGTGACTGAGGTTAACATCGTTGATTCTCCTCACCTCGTGTGACTGAGGTCAATGTCCCGATGTGCTCTTATCACTTTTGTGAGAGAGGATTTAGCTTTGTGTGGTTGCCACCTTGTTAGTCCCGAATCCTTGTTACCTTACATGTTTTATTTGCATAAGTAACTCTTTAAATGTTGCATTCTTCTTTATGAAAATTCATTGTTTACCTAGATTTTACTATGTTTCTAAAGGCATCATTGTTTTGAATTATTGTTATATCTTTTCACCCACCTGCCAGACCGTCGTGTCTAATCCATTTATTTTGGTACTTGGGTCCCGAGCTTATTGCCGTTGAGGAGGAGCCGGAGGAGGCGGTCGGTGAACCGCAGCGAGTGATTGAGTGGCAAGCCGATGATGTCATGTAGACATTCGGCCTTGCCTTGAGAACGATACACTTGGGAACTTATGATATCTTTATTTTAGGTTTCATTTGGTTGTACGGTCTTTGTTGACCGATATTTTGGGGGCATTAATCAACTGATATTTTGTAAATATACTTAACTTTACTTTTGGGGAAATATGCTTATGATCATTGCTCATCCTGATATCTTGTCATATTAACCATAAATCAGTCTTGTTTATGGGATTGAATGGTATTAGTATGGTTTGCTACACGCTTCCGCAATCTTGAGAGTATGTTTGATATGGTTATATGTGAGATGATGTGTAAAGATGATCCTCACCGCGGAACCCTGTGGGAAATCACGTGCACGGATAAATGTTCTTTTAATTCCGTGTGCGGTTTAGCCAAAGAGATGCACGTGGCGCGGCATCACCCCCACCGTGTCCCGATCCCGGACTCGGCCTCTTTTCCCCTAGTCCCGGTCCGGGGTCGCTACAGGACTGGTATCAGAGCGGGACATGTTTCAGGCAATTAAAAGAAACTAGAAATCTTAAGTACGTGGCGAGGATTCGTTAGATAGAATCGTGTGAGCAATGTGTGACCACCCTGTATTTAATTTATATGTGCTAACAATTTGTTTTGCAGCGTTATGCCACCTCGCAAAAGAACAGCAAACAGTAATCACGTTGCCAGTAACAGTGAGAATACAGAGCCTATTGTGGAGGAACCACAAGACAACAACATGCAGAACCAATTCCAACAGATGATGCAGGCTATGATTGACCAACAACGCCAGGCAAATGAGAACCAGGCTAGGCTCCAAGCACAAGCATATGAGACACAGACTAGATTGCAAGAACAGATGCTTAAGAAAGACGAGGATCATGCTAGGGAGATAGCTCAAATGCAGGCACATTTGTTGGGGATATTAGAGAGGAGACCGGAACCAATCCCAGTTGCACCACCTGGTCCGGTGAATATTAGAGGGAATGATCCGAATGTGTTGTATGAGCGGTTCAGGAAGAGAGGACCGAAAGAATTTTTGGGGACTGAGGATCCAATGGCAGCAGATGATTGGCTTGAGCACACCGAAAACATATTTGAGATATTCATATGTACCGGTGTAGAACGTGTACAGCTTGCAGCCTCTATGTTTGTGGGTTTGGCAGATATTTGGTGGAAGACCGTCAAGGCAGAATACAGGACAATGGCGGATGCAGAAGCTTGGGTTAACTTCAAGAGACAATTTGGAGAGAAATATGTACCTGCACATGTCAAGAGACAAAAGGCAGCAGAATTTCAGCAACTTGTGCAAGGGAACATGACGGTCCTCGAATACCTTACCAAATTCGAGAGATTGTCAAGGTATGCTCCAGAGCTGATAGACATGGTTGAGAAGAAGATAACCAAGTTCCTTGAGGGACTTCACCCGATTATTGAGAGGGATGCTACCGGGGTTGTACCACCCGTTACCTTTGAAGAAGCTGTCAAGAGAGCATACAAATTTGAGAACTTCCACAACAAGATCATCAAGAACCAAGGAAAGGGTCAAGGCCAGCAGCAAAACTATCAGCAAAGAAACAATCAGAACAAAAGGCCAAGGCAGGAGCAGAATGCACAGAATCCAGTGGTTTGTATCCACTGTGGGAAAAACCATGAGAGTGCCAATTACCGTTTTATTACGGGAGCATGCTTTAGATGTGGCTCCATGAACCACCAAATGAAGGATTGTCCAAGGCCTGATAGACATAATAGGCAGCAGCAAGGAGCACAGCGTCAGGCACCACCTCAGAATGCGTTAGTGGTCCAGAATCAGGCAAGGCCACTACAACAACAGGCACCTCAACAACAGTTTAGGCCACAGCAACAACAGCAACAACAGGCCCGTCAGCAAGGGCAGAATCAAAATCAGAATCAACGTCTTCAGAATCAGAACAGGAATGCACAACAAGGCAGGCAACAGCAAGGACAAAATAGGCCACCACAGAGGGCACAACTCTATGCTGTCAATAGAGCTGATGCAGAGGCTGAAGGCAATGTAGTGGAAGGTACACTTCTCGTCTGTGGTTTTGATGCTAAGGTTTTGTTTGACCCTGGCTCTACTCACTCATTCCTATCTCCAAAATTTGCTAAGTTGATTGGTATGCATGCTAGAGAGTTGAGTTTCATTTTGACTGTGACTACCCCTTTAGGTAAGGAAGTTGTTTGTAGAACTTTTTACCCTAGTTGTCCAGTCATGATAGGAGAAGTAGTATTACCGGCAGATCTCATTTTGTTGGAGATGCAGGATTTTGATGTCATCCTAGGGATGGATTGGTTAGCAGGATACCATGCTACTATGGATTATTTCCATAAGACCTTAACTTTTAAGTTAGAGGAGACCCAAGCAGGGGTGTTGTTTCAGGGAGAGATGAGTAATTCTGGTGCATGGTTTATTTCAGCGTTGAAGGCTGATAGGCTTCTAAAAAGTGGTTGTGAGGGTTATTTGGCGTTTATCACGGAGGATAAACGGTCCCAAGGGGTGGAGGAGATCCCAATTGTTTGTGAGTTTTCGGATGTTTTCCCGGAGGAGATACCAGGATTGCCACCCATTAGAGAGATAGACTTCACTATTGAGTTGTTACCGGGGACCGCTCCGATATCTATCGCACCTTACAGAATGGCCCCGGCAAAATTGGGAGAGTTGAAGATGCAATTGCAAGAACTTTTGGACAAAGGTTTCGCGAGACCTAGTGTGTCACCATGGGGAGCACCAGTTTTATTTGTGAAGAAGAAGGATGGTTCCATGAGAATGTGTATTGACTATAGAAGATTGAACCAAGTGACCATAAAAAACAAATATCCATTGCCAAGGATAGATGAATTGTTTGATCAGTTGCAAGGAGCTGCTTACTTTTCGAAGATTGATTTGAGGTCAGGCTACCATCAGTTGAGAGTTAGAGATTCAGATGTACCAAAAACAGCCTTTCGTACAAGATATGGACACTATGAATTTCTAGTGATGCCATTTGGTTTGACTAATGCACCGGCAGTTTTCATGGCATTGATGAACAAAATATTTGCGGAGTATTTTGATCAGTTTACAGTGGTGTTTATTGATGATATTTTAGTGTATTCCAAGACCAAAGAAGAGCACGAAGAACATTTAAGGATAGCACTCCAGCTTTTGAGGGAGAATCAGTTGTTTGCAAAACTTAGTAAGTGTGAATTTTGGTTGGACCAAGTCACATTTTTGGGTCATATCATCTCCAAAGAAGGATTATCAGTGGACCCGTCCAAGATTGAGGCAGTCATGAATTGGGACAGACCGAAAAATGCATCGGAGATCAGGAGTTTTCTTGGATTGGCAGGATATTATCGGAGGTTTGTGCAAGGATTTTCGTCGATTGCGTCACCTTTGACGAAGTTGACAAGGAAGAATGCACCATATGTTTGGACGGACAAGTGTGAAGCTAGTTTCCAAGAGATGAAGAAGAGATTGACTACAGCTCCAGTCCTTACTTTGCCATCTGGGAGCGGCGGTTTTACCATTTTTACTGATGCTTCCAATGTTGGACTTGGATGCGTGTTAATGCAAGATGGGAAGGTAGTTGCATATGGATCCCGGCAGTTGAAGGATCATGAGAAGAACTATGCAACACATGATCTCGAGTTGGCCGCAGTTGTTTTAGCTTTGAAGATGTGGAGACACTACCTCTATGGAGAGAAGTTTGAGGTTCACTCCGATCACCGTAGTCTACAGTACTTGTTTTCTCAGAAGGAGTTGAACATGAGGCAGAGGAGATGGATGGAATATATCAAGGATTACGATTTTCCAATCAAGTATCACCCGGGGAAAGCGAATGTAGTTGCAGATGCCTTGAGCAGAAAGTCAGTGAGCATGGCGAGTCTTCGGGGATCTTATGTTGTACAACAGTTAGAGGAGATGAGAGTAGATTTTCAGCCACTAAGAGAGGGTGTCATGTTAGCAAACTTGTCAGTGATAGAGCCTTCGTTCATTCAGAAGATCAAAGAGAAGCAGTTACAAGACCCAGAGTTGGCTAAGATTTCTGAGCACTTAGCAGATCGCCCGGATTTTCGTGTTGTAGATGGAGTTTTGTACTACCGAGACCGCCTGTGTGTGCCTAACTTGGAGGAATTGAGGAATGATATCATGTCTGAGGCTCACAATACCAAGTATTCCATACACCCGGGCAGTACGAAGATGTACCAGAATTTGAAGGGCAGATTTTGGTGGAATAACATGAAGAGAGAGATAGCAGCTTTCGTCTCTCGTTGTATGATATGTCAGTTGATCAAGGCCGAACACCAGAAGCCTCCAGGGTTACTACGATCATTAGAGATTCCGGAATGGAGATGGGAGCATATTACCATGGACTTCATATCGGGTTTACCGAAGACTAGTAAGGGCAATGATGCTATTTGGGTCATAGTGGACCGTCTCACCAAGTCAGCTCATTTCCTACCGATGAAGACTGGGAAGAAAATGCATATGTTACCTTTGGCACAGTTGTTTGTCACAGAGATTGTCAGTCGTCATGGACAGCCAGTTTCCATCACATCCGATAGAGACAGCAGATTTGTCTCAAGATTTTGGAAGACATTGCATGAGTCTATGGGTACGAAGTTACAGTTCAGCACGGCCTATCACCCACAGACCGATGGTCAGTCAGAAAGGACAATTCAGACACTTGAGAATATGCTTCGAGCTTGTGTGTTAGATTTCAAGACTCAGTGGGATGAAGCCTTACCGTTGTGTGAGTTCGCTTACAACAACAGTTTCCACTCGAGTATCGGTATGGCACCTTTTGAGGCCTTGTATGGCAGAAGGTGTAGAACACCTTGGGAAGAAGTTGGTACTCGCAGTTTTCATGGACCGACCATTGTTAGTGAGACAAGTGACAAGGTCAAGTTGATCCAAGAATGTCTGAAAGTGGCTCAGAGTAGACAGAAGAGTTATGCAGACTCTCACAGAAGGGATTTACAGTTCAAAGAAGGAGATAAGGTTTTCTTGAAAGTGTCACCTACTCGTGGAACTTTGAGGTTTGGACAGAAGGGCAAATTGTCTAGGAGATACATTGGACCGTACGACATTGTGAGTAGGATTGGTGATGTGGCTTACAGGTTAGCCTTACCACCTGAGCTTTCCGGCGTACACAATGTTTTCCATGTGTCTATGTTGAAGAAGTACGTTCCTGACAGACTACACATACTCCGTTATGAGCCGTTGGAAATTCGAGAAGATGCGACCTATGTTGAGAAGCCTAAGCAGATCATTGACACCAAGGAACAAGAATTGAGAACTCGGACTATTCAGTGGGTCAAGGTACTTTGGGAGAATCATGGACCGGAAGAAGCAACATGGAAATACGGGATCAAGTTCAGAAGAAATACCCACATCTCCTACCGGAGGTGAGTTTTAATTTCCATTTGGAGGACCAAATGTCCTAAGGGGTGGAGGATGTAAGACCCCGACCCGAGAGACCTCGTTTAGAGTTGATTAAGTTGTGTTTTAGTTTTAAGTGTGTTTAGTGGTTTTTGGACTAGTTGGGGATTAGAATAGCTTTTATAATAGCTTTGGGAAATTTGGAGAGCCTTTTTATTTGTGGGACCCTTTGGGGGTTCTTGTTACGAATTGTGCGAGATTGGGGGTTTATCGATGATTTTCAAGAATCGTGTTTTAACCCCATTGGACTTATCTTGTTAATCCCTATAACTTCCATGATGACATCGTTTTCATTTGAGGAACTTAAACCCGATTTTTCACTAATTGAGGGCAAAATGGTCTTTTTACCCAAAATATGGACACCGATTTCAATGTCACCAAAATGTGCAAAATATATACTTTTTGGAAACAAAAAATTTTGGCGATCAACTTTGTCTTCTTCGTCGAATTCGTTTGAAGCCCCGAAAACCATGTTTTGAGCCCGAGAAGTCTATTAAGTTGTGGGCCCCATCCTCACTTACTATATATAGAAAGCTTCTTCTTCATTTTTCCCATTTCTGGCAAAAACCCTAGAGGAGAAGAGAAATCCCAACCCTAAGGGTTTTCCCTTACCTTTTTCTTGCTTCTTCATCTTCTATCCCCCACTAAGCTAGTGCTAATGGAAAATTAGAGGCTACAATCTTCTTCCTCATCTCAAGGCCTTTATCTTGACACCATTTTTGAAGAAAACCGCCCACTCCAAGACTTCCTTTGGACAACACCTTGTTTTTTGAAGAACTTCCTTGTAAGTGATCTTCCTAAAAGTTTTATAATCCTGTTTGTTCAGCCCTAGGGAAACTCCATTTCACTTATTGGAAGATTCCGTTTTGTTTTAATTGGGTTTTGATAATTTAGGGTTTGGATTTGGGAGTTTTGTATATAGGTGTTTGATTGTGGGCCTAAGAGGTGATTTGAGCTCAAATTGATTTGCATTGGACCCAAGGCAAGTGGATGAAACGATTGTCATGTGTTTTATCATGTTTTATGCAAAATCTTGATTTGTCTTCATTAATAGTTTTAATGGTTTATCATGTTTGATGGTTTAGTCTTATTGATTTTGAATGATGATTTGATGAGATAAGGAGGTCAAGGAATAGACCAATTATTCATGAAGTTATGTTTGGAAGAAGGGGAAAGAAAGGAAATGGATAGGAGTTGGACAAGAGAAGAATTCAACCAAATGGGTTGAGACTCGTTGCAGGACCGATCGATCGCCCATCAGGTCCGATCGATCGGACTGTAAATAACAAAGTGTTTTCAGGACCGATCGATCGCCCATCAGGTCCGATCGATCGGACTGTAAATAACTGGGAGTGTTTTCAGGACCGATCGATCGCCCATTAGGTCCGATCGATCGGACTGTAAATAACTGTGAACGTTTCAGGACCGATCGATCGGCCAATGAGTCTGATCGATCGGACTGAAATGAGATGAACTATGAGTAAGAAAATCGAGGGACTGTTCTCCAAATTCATTTCAAGTCCATACTCAAGTCCAATTCAACTCTATCCCTTCTCTTCTTATTTGAAGACATTGAACCTGTAATGATGTATTTAAACCATGAAAGATTTGGGTAAATTGTAATGGATTGTAGTGGGGAGGTATTGTTTGGAGCCCCATTGTTATTTAAGGACTTGTGAAGTATTACGTGAAGTCCGAAGGAAAAGGGAAACTTATCATGGAGATTCTATGAGATTTTATAGATTGACCAATGTGTATAAGGACCCGGAATGTCCCTAACTCTTAAAGAGTACCAAAATTTCATCATGACCGACATACGGGACCCTATTCGCACTGATTCAATTCTAGAAACCCTATTGTTAGCCTGTAAAGGTATTGGAAACTATTTGTATCTGATTTTCAACCAATCCCCTATTTTGGGATTTCAACCTGTGATTTGTGAGTACTCTTGAACCGAGAATATTGTGTTGCCATATTGTCAATTTGTTTAGACCCGTCCCGACTTTTATACGTTTTGTACCTATGGGTTCCCGCCCCGTTATGAGTATTTAATTGCTTTGATTTTCGCATGTTACCTATGAGTCGGCACCACTCAGCTTGGATAACCTTATCGGTTTGATCCACCGGTTTGGATATCCCCCTTAAGTTATACCCGCTGCAGCATGGTTCCCGCCTCGCCCCGATATACCCGGTTCGCTACCGTGGTCCCGCAGAGTATTATATGTATTTATTATATAAAAATCGTTGACTCTCCTCACTTCGTGTGACTGAGGTTAACGTCGTTGATTCTCCTCACCTCGTGTGACTGAGGTCAATGTCCCGATGTGCTCTTATCACTTTTGTGAGAGAGGATTTAGCTTTGTGTGGTTGCCACCTTGTTAGTCCCGAATCCTTGTTACCTTACATGTTTTATTTGCATAAGTAACTCTTTATATGTTGCATTCTTCTTTATGAAAATTCATTGTTTACCTAGATTTTACTATGTTTCTAAAGGCATCATTGTTTTGAATTATTGTTATATCTTTTCACCCACCTGCCAGACCGTCGTGTCTGATCCATTTATTTTGGTACTCAGGTCCCGAGCTTATTGCCGTTGAGGAGGAGCCGGAGGAGGCGGTCGGTGAACCGCATCGAGTGATTGAGTGGCAAGCCGATGATGTCATGTAGACATTCGGTCTTGCCTTGAGAACGATACACTTGGGAACTTATGATATCTTTATTTTAGGTTTCATTTGGTTGTACGGTCTTTGTTGACCGTTATTTTGGGGGCATTAATCAACTGATATTTTGTAAATATACTTAACTTTACTTTTGGGGAAATATGCTTATGATCATTGCTCATCCTGATATCTTGTCATATTAACCATAAATCAGTCTTGTTTATGGGATTGAATGGTATTAGTATGGTTTGCTACACGCTTCCGTAATCTTGAGAGTATGCTTGATATGGTTATATGTGAGATGATGTGTAAAGATGATCCTCACCGCGGAACCCTGTGGGAAATCACGTGCACGGATAAATGTTCTTTTAATTCCGTGTGCGGTTTAGCCAAAGAGATGCACGTGGCGCGGCATCACCCCCACCGTGTCCCGATCCCGGACTCGGCCTCTTTTCCCCTAGTCCCGGTCCGGGGTCGCGACAATTCAAGACAGCCAAGAGATGAGTATACATGAAGTTCGGGCCATTTCAAAATTATTTGGCCTAACTTCATTTCTCCAACAACTGAACGGGGCTCCCGGCGGCGACAGTGTCGAAAACATCAAATCTTCGATCAGAGCCTGTGGATGGTCTCAAAGTACCTCCAAAAGGCTTCACGGTTAGTTCCGAGTCAAACCGACAACGTTTGACCCTACATCAACCCTCGAATAGCATAATCAAGCCTCTCGAGGATGAGAACCACCAAAGTCATAACTCTTCAAACAGAGCACATGGCTGACTTCAAAACGCTTACATAGGGCCACACGTCAAGTTTCAGGTCATTTTGACAACATTTGACCAGACTTTGACTCTCGGAAGCCAAATCAGGCCTCTCGGCGTTGAAGCTCCTTGGGACTACGGTTTCTAAATCAGAGCTGATGGATCGTCTCAAAATGACTCCATTAGGCTGCCTGTCAAATTTCAAGTCAATCGAACATCGGTTGACCACACATTAAAGCGCAACATCTTCATCGCGATAAAATCAAGTCTACTGGCAACAGGACCCCACGTAGCTTCAAAACTCAAACAAAAGGTTATGGTTGGTCTTATATATTGCTCAGGAGGCTTTATCTCAAATTTCAGGTCATTCCGACATCGTTTGACCCAGTTTCGGCTACTGATAGCAAATCGGCAGCTCTACTGACAAAGTCTTCAGCTTTCCCGGAAAATTGAAAACTTTGCACTCCAAAATGCAAGGATTCTCGTCAAGTTTTCTACAGGAAAATCAGGCCAATAATTGTAAAAAAATGTCAGAAAAAACACAAAAGGAAAAAGAATCGGAAAAAACCGAATGAAACGGCCGAAAATCGGCGACTAAATGGGTAAAAACCCCATGGTCGCCGGCGACCCTGGGTGCATGGTCGCTGGCGACCTTGGAAGTCTAGGTCGCCGGATTTCCAAGGAAGGGTCGTTTTCGTACTCCCTTTTGCGTTTCGAGACTTCCTGCCCCTGTAGGTTTCCAAAATTCTGACTTTCGAGGCTCCAAACCTGTCAATCTTCGTCAACATCACGGGTCCGTCTCTGAGAGCATCAAATCATCATTAATCGCCAACCGGTAAACCAAGAAAGTGCACTTTCTGTCCGATCGATCGAGAAATCAACATGACAGATATCACCAGCCCGTTGTAAGCAATCATTGTCTGAAGTTACCTGGTCATCCGATGTCGATCAGCATGAAAATCCATCGATGATCATCGCCAGAAGAATTCCAAAAGACGCGGAGCGGGCCGCGACTTGGCGACCACTTAATGCTGTTAATTGACTCGTTTATAGAAATTTATTGAGGTTATTAACTCATTATTTCGGACGGCCCAATCAGAAGTAAGAAAAAAGAGTTACAAACCAAAGGTTTCATGACATTTAACCTTGAAACTCCTCCCATCATGGCGATTAATGGCGATGAAATGTCCTTAATTCTCCTTCGGTGAATCAGAAGCAAAGAAAAAGGAGTTATAAAATAAAGAAATAAATCTTGTAACTCCTCCCATTATGTGGCCTTAAAGCCCATAAACTCTCCTAAATGGCTACCAAATGGCTATAAATAGGAGAGCATTCCAAAGAAATCCAGATTCAGAAAAATCTAAGCATCGATCTCTGAAATCCAGACAAAAAATCCGAGAGAAAAAAAAGAGAAAATTCTGCTGAAGTTTCGCATCGACCACCGCTGCAAGGTGACAAAAGTCCCTTGGGCCCCCCCCCCCCAGGTTCTTGCCTTCTCCTTTTGCTTCCAATGGCTTAGACGTGGCTTTTCAGCCCGTCTACTTAGCTTTTTATTGGACATAGGACCTCCTCTTGGTCTTTGTTATCTAAAAATTTGAGATTAAAGCCGAGCAAAGGGAATCAAGAGCATCCTCTGTTCTCATCTGCATAGATGATGGCGAAGTCCACATACGACTTGCGACCGTCAATCTGAACGAGTCACCCATAATGTCCTGAGAAGTTAGATCCTCCTTTACTTGCTTTTCATTATAGTTTGTATTTTCCCAAAGAGAAAAAAAAATCAAAACTCTTGTCTTACTATTGATAAGGATTGTAAATCGGCTATAAACGCCAAAAATCGCCTTTGACGGCAAAATAAATGAAATTGCCTTTCACGACATTTCAAAAGCATGTCTCTTTTCTTAAATATATGTGCAATGAAAAATTGAAAGAAGTTGATTTCCTTTTTACTTGCGAAGGTCAAATTCCGGATCACCACTTGCAATTCTAAGTAAAATAGAAAATCTGGCACACCCACCCAAAAAAATGTTGATACTCGCTTTCGCCCTCCGGGCGCGAAAGGATAGGACCAAACGGACTCTCACGTCCGCCGACCTCGGTAGCGCCGAGGGAAATTCATGTCCATCAGCTATAGGATGAAGCAGCGATCTCCTCCGGCAGGCTCCGCTGCAATGGCTCCGGCAGAGCGTCAGAAGCGTGAACATGGTGAAAATGCCTCACATCGCCAGGCAATTCTGCACTCGCTCCGACAGTTCTTCGGCAGAAAGCCATCTTTTATTCTTCCTCGGTTCTTCAATTCTCTGCTCATTGTTTCTGTAACCATCTCAGGTGATGACTTGTATGGCTCAATAGAAACTAGTGATATTTAGTAAGAAGTTAATAGTCTCGGTTGACCGGGCCACCATACCATGCTTGTTCTACTGTGATTAGAAACAAGTCTGTTATAGGTCTACTGTAATTAGAAGTAGTCTGTTCTAGGTGTACCAGGGTTTTAGGGTTGCTATTATAAATAGAGGCCAAAAGCCTTTATGATGTACACCTCAACAATCCTTTGCTCACTGTTTATGCAACCATCTCAGGTGTTGACTTGTATGGCTCAATAGAAGCCGATGATATTAAGTAAGAAGTTAATAGTCTCGGTTGACCGAGCCACGGTACCATGCTTATTCTAATGTGATTAGAAGTAGGTCTGTTATAGGTCTACTACGATTAAAAGTAGTATGTTCTGGGTGTACTAGGGTTTTGGGGCTGATATTATAAATAGAGGCTAGGAGCCATTATGTTGTACACCTCTTCTGATTGCATAGTAAATCTCCCGTTTTCCGTGGACATAGGTCAAAAGCCGAACCACGTAAATCTCTATGTTCTTATGTGTGCTTGATCTCTTCTCGTAGGCCTTAGAACACAACAAGTGATTGGAGGAGATCCGACGGATCGGATCGCTTGCAGAAGGTAGAGGAACCGGTACCAGAGAACAAGAAGAGATTCATCCCTTTTGCTCTTATTGCCTGAGATCTAATCTGAGAAGAGTGGGGATTTTCAGTTCTTAGATTTGGTTCTCATCAGAGATAGAAATAGGAAGGAGAAATTCTTGGTTCTGAACTTCGCCGTGCCCAGAGAAGCTGAAGGGCGATCTGTTGTAGGCAAACGGGAATCGAAGAAGGAAGAAGAACGGAAGTGGGGATATCAGTTCTGGTTGCAGAATCAGAATGGAAGAGGTCGAAACTCTATTGGTTTGGGTTCAGAAGTTGACTGCCGGAATTGAAGAAGGAGACTTCTACACCCATCGTCGGAGAAAAGAACATCAGCCACCAATGCCGTTGTCGTCTTGTGGTCGAGGAAGAAGAAGAACGCTCCTGGTTTTCTACGTTCCCGTTGAAGAATAGAAAAGGAGATGAGAGATCGATTTGATCATTGGATTGCTATTGGACTTGCAGCCCACGCCAGAGAAGAAGACTGCTGCCGTCGCCAGAGCCCCGCGCCACCTCACGTCACCAGCCTTGCTTGATCAGAGAAGGAGAAGACAACAAGGCTCGTCTCCGCTGTTGCAGAACCCAATCGAGGGGGAATAAGAAGAACCCATGGTCTTTGGGTTTAGTTCTTGGTTGGGTCCAGTCCAGGTCGATCTGACTCGTGCATAAGAAGCCTAGAAATAAAGCCGCAGTGACGTCAGATCAGTACGGTCAAGACTGATTTGACTGAATCGAAGGTTGAAGATTGTTTTCGCTATATCTCGACGATTCAAATTCTGAGTGGAGATCCGTTTGAACCTATAGACTAATTGAGAGCACATTTACGCAGTTGTGGAAGAAGATTGGTTGTTTAACGATCAACGAAGGAGATTGATTGATTGGAGTACAAAAACTTATTTATGCGATATCTTAGCCATTCGGAGTCGGATTCCAGATCCATCTTTTCTAGTATGCTCGTAGTGACAAGACCTACATAGGCATTGTAAAAGATTCGCGGAATGGCTGCGAAGTTTGAAATTGAGAAATTCAATGGAAACAACGACTTCAGTCTTTGGCATTTGAAAATGCATATTTTGCTAGTTCGGAATGGGTTGCATAAACCTTTGAAGAAAAAGAATACTCTGTCTAAAAAATTAGCAAATGAAGAGAATGATGAGTTGCTGGAAAAGTCGTACGGTCGGATTCTGCTATTTTCGAGCGATGGTATACTGCAAAAGGTTGCACAGGAGAAAACTGCTGCTGGCATATGGCAGAAGTTGGAAAACTTGTACATCAAGAAGTCTCTCACGAATCACTTGTATATGAAGATCGATGCAGTTGTTTACGTTGCAAATGCAGGAAGGTAACGTCTATTGTAACCCACCTCGATTCTTTCACAAAAGCTATTATGGATCTAGAAAAAATATCAATGTTGAAATTGATGATGAGGACCAAGCTATTAGGCTTTTCTGTTTGTTGCCACCCTCATATGAACATTTTGTTGATACCATGATGTATGGTAGAGATACTTTGTCGAAAGCGGATGTAGAGGCAGCCTCGAACTCTAAGGAGTTGAAGAAAAATGTTGCGGCTAAAAATGATGGTTCGGGTGAGGGTTTGGTAGTAAAGGGAAAGCAAACGACTCCAGTAGTATGGGCAAACATAGATCTAAATCTAAATCCAACAGGAAAAACATCGAATGTTATTATTGCCGTATGAAAGGGCACACCAGAAAAAATTATCCTGAAAGGCAGAGAAAAGGGAAATAAATAGAAGATTCATCATCTGATGATTCAGTCAGTGTTGCAGATTGAAGATCAGATTATGGTTCTGATAATGGACTTTCTGTGATTGAATATGGAATTTGTCGTCATGATGAATGGATTTTTGATTCAGGTTGTTCCGACCACATGTGTACCAATAGGGATTGGTTTATCACTTATAGAGAAATCAATGGTGATAGTGTCTTGATGGGCAATAATGTTGTAGGTAAGACGGTTGGAATTGGAACAGTCAAAATCAAGATATATGATGGAATCATCAGATTGTTGGCAGAGGTTCGGCGTGTTCCTGATCTGAAAAAAGAATCTTATTTCTCTTGGTGCCTTGGACTCCAACGGTTGTAAGTTCTCAGCTAAAGGTGGAGTTATGAAGGTTGTGAAGGGTGCTCTGGTTCTTATGAGAGGCAATAGAGTTGGAAATTTGTATGTTTTGTCCGAAAATACTAATATAGGTGGAGCTGCAGTATCTTCTTCAGATGACCATGAATCTGTCTCAACGCGTTTATGGCACTTGCGCTTGGGTCACATGAGTGATAAGGGATTGGCAATACTGAGCAATCGAAATTTGCTATGTGGCACGAAGACAGGCAAGTTGGATTTCTATGAGAAATGCATCTTCAAAAAGCATCAAAAAGTCAGTTTCAAGACATGTATTCATTGCATGAAAGGTATCCTTGATTATGTTCATTCAGATGTATGGGGGCCTTTTAAGGTTTATTCCAAGGGCGGGTCCCTGTGTATGTTAACTTTTATTGATGATTATCCAAGGAAAGTCTGGGTTTATACTCTAAAGATGAAGGAGCATACCTTTGTTACATTCAAGCGATGGAAGGCAATGGTTGAGAAACAGATTGGCAGGAATGTGAAGAAGTTGAGCACAGATAATGGCAAGGAGTATAGATAGACAGAGTTTGAGAACATTGTATGGATCATGGCATAGTTCGACATTACACCACTACAAAAACTCCACAGTAGAATGGAATTGCAAAGAGGATGAATAGAATGATCTTGGATAGAGCTCGTTGTAAGTTGTTTACTATAGGATTGTCCAAGGACTTTTGGACTGAGCCAGTAAATATTGCAGGCTACTTGGTAAATAGGTCTTCACACACAAAGATTGGTTGGAAAACACCGGAAGAAATGTGGTTAGGTAATCCAGCTGATTATTCTAACTTAAGGGTTTTCGGTTGTCTATGCTCAATTGAAAACCGATAAGTTAGAACCAATGGCTGTGAAGTGCATCTTGGTGGGATATGCTTATGAGGTGAAAGGATACAGGCTGTGGTGTACTGATCAAGATTCACCAAGATTTATCATCAGCATGGATGTTACATTTCATGAAGATGCTTTACTCAATGCGAGAAAGGAGGTGGAGAAGACGAAAGTAGGTAGCAGCAGTGACACCGTTTAGGTGGAGTCCGATGTCTTAGTAAGGAAGGAGAGTGCATCCAACTCCTCTCAGGATACAAGGGATAGTCAGAGTGTACAGCAGACGCGGCGGACAGAGTAGCAGATACTGTGAGGCCCCACCCCTGGGGGGCCCTCAATTTGAATTTGAATACTATATATTAGGCTAAGTATTTTTAATTATACTAATTATGGGGTTTAGATAAGGGTAGTTATGTATTTTCCTAGGTTTAGTCTAGTTGTGTAATTAGTAGAGTCAATAGGGTGTCTTTTGTTAATTTTAGAGTTAGTTAGTTTGTTAGAGGCCCTAGCTAGAAATTTGTGTTTACTATAGGGGGTTTGCACCAAAGAATCTTCTAGAAGCCCACCTAAAGACCTAAGTACCCTCTACCCTAACCCTAATCCTATTTTAACCCCAAGGGCATTTTTGTCCCTAACCCAAAAACCCAACCTATTTAACCTAAACCCTCCCTGCCCAGGCAATCACTGTTCATCTCCTCTCTCTCAATTCCCATCTTTTTTCTCTCTTCTTCTTCCCCACTTCTCTCCAATGAGCCCTCATCTTCCCTCCAGTTCCTATCTCTCTCCTTCTCTCTTTCTCTCCCCAAAATCTCCAATAGAAGGCCAACCCCTGACTGATCTGCAACGGAGGAGCCCTACTGCTGAAACCCCTGGTTACTAATTGGTTCTCTATTGTTTTCTCTCTTTTCCTTCTACCTTCAATTAATCAGGCAAGTGCCCTATGTTGATAGTCTAGATTGCATGTTTTCCTTCTTTGATTTGCAATTACAATTCCAATTGCTGTATGTACATGTTAGATCCTTATTGAGCCTGTCTGTTGGTTTTTCGTTGGCCATTGATGGATGAGGTCACCTCATTTGGATGATCAATGGTCCGGTTGATCGATGGTTGATATAGAAGTGATTTTTCTTCTTTGATTATGTTTCTGTGATGGTTTGAGGAGAAGTCCAGGGGGATTGGGGTCATTGTACCAAATTCCCGGATGGGGGAATTGTGAAAACCCATCTTGCTGCGTCGAGATCGGGACTGAGGTGGGACCACCTTTGGTAAATCAGGACCCCACATCTGTTTGAGGGGCCCTGGGCGACCATGAGAGTGAATTTTGATATAATCTGATCAAGCATGGAAAAGTGGTCCAGTGAATTTGTGGGGACCAGGTAGATCCCTGATTTCAGACCTGGTCCAGATATAGGATCATGAAATTCTCCTCAAACCCAGAGCTCATCGATGGCCGAGCTCAGCATTAATCGAGCTCATCGATGGCCGAGCTCAGCATTAATCGAGCTCAGCGATGGCCGAGCTCAGCGCTGATCGAGTCCAGCGATGGCCGAGCTCAACACTGGCAGAGCCTAACGATTGCCGAGCTCAGCATTGGCGGAGCTCAGCGATTGTCGAGCTCAATACTGGCCGAACTCAGCGATGGCTGGATTCAACACTAGCCGAACTCAGTGTTCTGCCGAGCACAATGCTCAGGTTGAGATCCGCGTTTTAGCCAAACTCAATGTTTAGGTCGAGCTCAGTGTTTAGGCCGAGCTCAGTGTCTAGGCCGAGTTCAGTGTTATGGCCGAGCTCAGTGTTAAGGCCAAGCTCAGTGTTTTACAGAGCTCAATGCCAGACCGGGCTCCGTGCTTAGCCAAGCTCAGCGCTTAACCAAGCTAAGAGCTTGACCGACCTCAATTCCTGGCCAAGCTCAATGCTTTACCGAACTCAGCTGGGCGACCGAACTAAGCTAGGCACTTTGCCGAGCTGAGCTGGGTGACCGAGCTGAGTGTTCAATTGAGCTCAAGTGCTTAGCCGAACTCCGAGATGGATTTTGAAAAGGCAGGATTCCAACAAAGGAGACTAGAACCTGGGACATTCTCTTCAGCCAGAATTCTTAGTGTGCACGGCCAACTACCCAGGCCAGGGGGTTAGTCGAACTCACAGGAAGTTCTGGACAATCAGGCTTTGCTTGTAGGGTGTTGCTTCTCTGATCCCAGTGTGCCGAGCTGACCGCCCAGGCCAGGAGGTCGGCTGAGCATACTTGTACAGTGATACTTCCCAGATTCTAATTTCTATTGTTGTAACCATATGTGGGGCCCATTAACCATCCAAATAGAATTCTGTTGATACTAAAAATGTCACTTTGCCTCTTCAAGATCCAAAAAGCTACATGAAGTCGCAACCTGCCATAAATAAGCAATGCTACTTCCAAAAAATCAAATCTTGTCAGAATCAAACAAAAATTGCAAGATTCTTCAAGACAACCAAAAGAGGAGTACACAAGAAGTTTCGGGCCATTTCAAAATCATTTGGCCTAACTTCGCTTCTCCGGCAGCTGAAAAGGAGCTCCCGGCAGCGAAAGCATCGGAGACATCAAATCTTCGATCAGAGCCGATGGATGGTCTCAAAATACATCCAAAAGGCTCCACGTCAAGTTCCGAGTCAAACCGACAATGTTTGACCCTACATCAACCCTCGAACAGCTAAATCAAGCCTCTCGGCGGCGAGAACCACCGAGGCCATCAGTCATCAGATAGAGCACATGGACGGCTTCAAAATGTTTACAAAGGGCTTCACGTCAAATTTAAGGTCATTTCGACAACATTTGACCAGACTTTGACGCTCGGAAGCCAAATCAGGCCTCTCGGCAGTGAAGCTCCCCGGGACTGTGGTTTCCAAGACAAAGCCTATGGATCATCTTAAAATGACTCCAATAGGTTCCCTGTCAAATTTCAAGTCAATCGGACATCGGTTGATCGCATATCAAGCCGTGACATCTTCATCGCGATAAAAGCAAGTCTACTGGTGATAGGACCCCAAACGGCTTCAAAACTCAAACAAAAGCCTATGGTTGGTCTTATTTATTGCTCAGCAGGCTTCACACTAAATTTCAGGTCATTCCGACATCGTTTGACCCAGTTTCAGCTTCTGACGGAAAAATCGGCAGCTCTGCGCGACAAAGTCTTCGGCTTTCTCAGAAAATTGGAAACTTTGAAAAATAAAATGCAAGGATTCTCATCAGATTTTCTATAGGGAAATGAGGCCAATAAATGATCAAAAATGTCAGGGAAAAATACAGAAGAAAAAAGAGTAAAAAAACAGCAAAAACAGACTCAAAACGGGACAAAAGGGGGGAATTTCCCCAAGGGTCACCGGCGACCCTGGGGCCCGAGATCACCCGGTGGGCCCCGGAAACCCCGTTTCTCGCCTTTTTTTCGCAATTCAAAGCGTCCGACCTCTGGTATTTTCCAAAATTCATACTTTTGAGGCACCAAATCCTCTGACATCCGTAAAAAACACGGGTCAATCATCAAGAGTATAGAAATCAACATTAATCGCCAACCGGTCAACCAAAAAAAGTGTGCTTTCTACCCGACCGATCGAGAAATCGACAGGACAGATGGCACCGACCCGCTGTTGGCAACCAACACTTGAAGTGACATCGTCATCCGATGTCGATCTACATGAAGATCCATTGATTAATATCGCCAGAAGAATCCCAAAAGACGCGGCACGGCCCGCGACTCTTCAACTGCTCGGCGACCACTTAATGCGATTAATTGACTAGCTTTATTACAGTCATTAATTCATTTCTTTGGACGGCCCAATCAGAAGCAAGCATCCGGGAGTTACAAGTCAAGAGATTCATGACATTTAACCCATGAAACTCCTCCCATCATGGCGATTAAATGTCCTCAATCTCCTCCGGCCAATCAGAAGCCAAGAAAAAGGAGTTACAAAATAAAGGAATTAAATCCTGTAACTCCTCCCATTATGCGGCTTAATGACAATAAAAGCCCATAAACCCTCCTAAATGGCTACCAAAAAGCCTATAAATAGGAGAGCACTCCAAGAAGAACAGACAGCACAGACAGCAGAGAAAACACACAACAGATTGTAGAAATCCAGAAACTCAGACAGAAAAAGGCATCAAAGAGAGAAAACTTTGCGGAAATTCTACACCGACCACCGCTACAAGGTGACAAAAGTCCCTTGGGGGGGTACCCCACCCCCCCCAAGGTCCTTGCATTCTCCTTCTGCCTCCAATGGCTTAGACGTGGCTTTTCAGCCCGTCTACTTGGTTTTTTATTGGACATAGGACCTCCTTTTGGTCTTTGTCCTCTAAAAACCTGAGGTTATAGCCAAGCCAAGCGAATCAATAGCATCCTCTGTTCTCATCTGCATGGATGATGACGAAGTCCACATATGGCTTGCGACCATCAATCTAAACGGGTCCCCCGCAATCTCCTAAGAAGTTAGATCCTCATTTTCTTGCTTTTCATTGTAGTTTGTATTTTTTTAAAAGAGACAAAAAACGCAACTCTTGTCTTTCATTATTGATAAGGATTGTAAATCGGCTAAAAATGCCAAAAAACGGCTATAAACACCAAAATCAGCTAGAAATGCCAAAAAATCGCCTTTCACGGCAAATCAAGAAAATGTCTCTTTTCTTAAATATATGTTCAATGGAAAACTTGAAAGAAGTTGATTTCCTTTTTACTTGCGAAAGTTGATCTCCGGATCACCACTTGCAATTCCAAGTAAAATAGAAAATCTGGCACACCCACACAAAAAAAATGTTGATGCACGCCTCTGCCCCCCGGTTACGAAAGGGTCGGACCCAAACAGACTCCCATGTCTGCCGACCTCGGTAGGACCCGAGCGGAAGCGCTGTTCCATCAACTTCCATCACTGTGCCAACCACGATTCAATGGTGTGGCTCTACCTTGACTCGTATGGTCCACTAATTACGGTCCAGGTTATGTAATCTAAGATGATTCGACCTTTATACGTTACCAAGTGATGCACATAACTTCTGAGCACCAAACACAGTATTCTTTAGCATCTGTGGTTTCACTTAAAGATCGAATTACCTGAGATAGACCTGAATCTGAAGTGGATCATTTACTTAGGTTGGACTGTTGATATCTCCCATTGATTTTTGTACTTGGAGATTCATCTCCCTCATATTATTACTATCACTCTATTCTCCTTATTATTGCTTATACCTGTTAATTAAATGGAAAATGGAGGACCCGAACCTAGGACTACCTAGAGGTGACCCGGTAATATGATTGGGTGAACATTGACCCGTGTCTGTGGCTAGGTGGGCCCTATTATGGCCTAAGTTTGGATGAGAATTACCCTAGACCGGAGAGGTTAGATTGTATGGGCTTGTGACCCATTATGGATGTAAATGGATCATATGTTATTGAACATGGACTTGTATCTCATATGGACTGTTATAGACCAGGCCATATTTTTGGTGGGCCTTGGTATGGATCCATTGACTGGACTTGGACCTGGATTCTGATCCATGGATGCTTGGACCTCTTAGGGACTTTGTTAGGATCTTGTTCACGCAAGGCAAAGCCTAGACAGACACAGACCTTTATTGTTTCCTGAGTCGGCATAGACATTCACTCAGTTGATCTAAGCTCAGCCAGTTGGACTGATCATCACTGGCAGGAGCTATTGAGAGTGTTGTGTGGTTATCATGATTAGCATTGCTGGAGACGGACGGTGCGATACCGAGTCCGGTCTCAGCGTGTGTTGATGGATGATGTTATTTGCGGGGCTAGATAATCCCCAGCACTGTGAGATTTTCCCTGCCGCAACTGTGTTCAGTATGGGAGGGCCGCGGCATAATATCCCGCGGTATCCAGCTTGTGTGAGTGTGACATTTTGTGTATGTTTATTATATTATGTTTTTCTTGGTTCTATTTGTTTATCTTGCCTAACTGCCTACGATCTGTACCATTGCTATTCTCCTAACTTTACTACTGTCTCTACTCATTTGATGCATACATTCTATATTATTAGCATACTGTGACTTGCCAGATCTTTAGATCTGATCCACTCTTGGTGCTTAGGTCTTGACCCCGAGTTCGAGGGCGATGCGTATGCACTCGTTGAGGTGCCTGTAGTAGGTGACTACGGATGGGGACCGGCTGACCAAGAGGTCGAGCCGGAGGGTGGAGAGCCGGCACCAGTGGCAGGGGCTTGAGTGTCTGTTTGTTTGGGATTTTGAGAGTTTTTTGTGGTGAGCTGGGTAGTTAGGCAAATATGTAATTAAACTTTGGTTTTTATCACTTTACACTTTAGGCTGGACTTCAGCCCATTTACATTTGATATATATATGATGATACCTTATGCTTCCGCTATCTCTGTATTGCTTCTGCTTATTTCTTTATGCTTCCGCAATATTAACTGTTGTTATAATATTGTTCAAAAAGTTTTAAATTGGACCTCACTGCGGTCCTACGATCTTGGAAGTTCTCAGATTTTTCGGGAAGTAGCGCGCCAATTTCGGTACTTTGACGATTTACTCGGTATCCGGAAATGGGGCGTTACAGATACCACAGACAGGTAGACTGCAGAGAGAAAGGAAAGTATCAGTTAAATACAGTTTTGAGGATATAAAGATCTACACGACAACATTAGACAGTGGCCGTGATGAGATGGTTGCACACGCATTGACGGCTAAGTCTCTTGAATTGATGGAAGGGCTGGAAAGTACTCTTCAGGCAGCAACTATGCCTAAAGAGATTGAGTTTCTTGTTCTAAAAGATCAGGCCATCGGATGCAAGCCGTTCTACGAGAAAAAAGGTAGGAACTTTCAGTGCATGTGAAGTACAGTTTCAGGTTCCTGATCATGTATGCAGTTCGAAGAAATCATTGTACGGGTCAAAGCAAGCTTCTGGAGAATGGTACAAGCGATTTGTTGCATTCATGAAGAAATGGGTTAAAGTCAAGTTCAAACATTGCTTGGACTTGATCGGTGTGACCGGTACCTGAGTGCCCTAAGGGGCAGGTGGAGACGATGAGATGTGTTCTATCTTATGAGGACCAACTTCAATGTTTGCCAAGGTGGAGATTTGTTGACTTGTATCGCTCAATAGAAGCCGGTGATATTGAGTACGAAGTTAATAGTCTCGGTTGATCAGGCCACGATATAATGCTTGTTCTACTGTGATTAGAAGTAGGTCTATTTTAGGTCTCCTGCGAGTAGAAGTAATATGTTCTGGGTGTACCAGGATTTTGGGGCCGATATTATAAATAGAGGCTAGGAGCCTTTATGATGTACACCTCTTCTGATTGTAAAGTAAATTCTCCCGTTTTTTCGTAGACGTAGGCCAAAAGCCGAACCATGCAAATCTCTGTGTTCTTGTGTGTGCTTGATCTCCTCTCGTAGGCCCTAGATCACAACATCAGGTATGAGTTTCTTGTCGTTTTCATTTCTACTAATGTTGGTTGTAAATGACTCACACCGCCAGGTAATTCTGCTCTCGCTCCGGCAGTCCTTCTACAGAAAACCCTCTTTTCTTCTTCCCCAGGTCTGCAATCCTGTGCTCACATTTTGTATGGCTGTGGTTTTTTTTTATTTTTTATTTTTTATGGGTGTATCCATCCTGTGATGGTGTTGGTGTAATGGTGCGGATGGACAGATGAAAATGGTTTAGATGATAGAAATGGGCACGCCATCTTAATATACATGATAAGTTATAAAATGTATTTTTTTTGGAAGAATAGAGATGCCATTATATCTGCAGAATGTGTGTTACTATTGTATGCTTGTTACAATGAGTAAGGTGTTTGATAATATGCCTATGTGAAAGCTGATTTGAAACATGGGGTGCTGCCAAGATATAGTAATTGGGATTGAAAAAGACATGATTTAAACAATTTAAAGATGGCTGAATGTGGCAACTTAGTTATGGCTGAGACATGATTTAAACAATTTAAACAGTAATTGGGATAAATTTTAATACATACAATTTTTTTTTTCAAGCCAAGCCCATGTGGCAACTTAGTCCTGTTAAGGATGGCTGAGATGTTTATGTAGTATTAACAAGTATAATACATTAGCTTCTCTATAATGTTGAAAAAAATTCTAATATATGGGTAGTGTTCGCAGGCTGAGATGTAGCAGTCACTCATTTACAAGTGGCATGTATGGAGTTGATACTACTTTTCTGAGAAAATAAAATTGATTGATTTGTCAGTTAAAAGTGGTTGAACTAGATGTCATCATCTAATTCCAGGAACACTAATTGGGCTCCAAAATGCCGGTGTGGGAGTGAAGACATGAGATTATTTACAAGTGATACGGAGACCAATCCGAATCGAAAGTTTTGGAGATGTCCATATTGGAATGTAAGTGAGCTATAAAAGATCCTATTCGTTGTAATTACTGAAATATTCAATTTGTGATTCAAATAAATGTCATTTTGCTATAAAAAAACTCACTTGATTGCAGGATGACAATGAATGTGATGCATTTTTTTGGAAAGATCAAGTCTCATGGGAGATTCCCCAAACTCCCTAGATGATGCTCGAAAGATATGCTCGGTCCAAAACACATGTTTCTTCACATGATCCTCTGAATCTGATTCTATTGAAAAAACTAGTGATCGACTTGTTTTTTTTAGCTGCTTAAAATGTTCATGTAACCTCTGACCATCTTTGCCCATGTTATTCATCCTTTTGTCTCTACCATAATTTCGGACATCTTTTTCTGTGAAACCAACCAAGTCAGGACGACCACCCGCTTGAACTTCAATTATATTCATTTGACCATAGGTCCGTATATTTGCGGCAATAAATGAATCTATCAAGTTTTTCTTTGGTGCAGTCACATCACAGTGTGATCGTAACATATGAGTCTTTCGAGGAGAACTTAAATTATGACAATGTTCCATAATAAATTTTTTTACAAACCATTGCCGCAATGCATTTCTCCTCACTTAAAACTCAGCCACATAGTTCTCTCGAATATCTGTAACACGCCTCTGTACGACATTTACATAGCACATCTTCTCTACATTTTGGCCTTTTTTGGAACACACAAACTTCTTCCAAACCACTTCGTTTTTATGTCTTGCATCAGAGCTGTTTCTAACACTTGCAGCCCTAGCATAAGTATTATAGAGTTTGTAAGCCTCCTCAATACTATCCACCAACATCCCTACTCTTGGTATTTTTTTCTCTTCTACATCTGGAACAAATGATCTAATTGTTGAAGATGCGCTTGATTCTTTCTAAACAATGTTCCAGATGTACACCGAAATAGAAAGAAAAAAAATCAGATGAGAATATAAGAAGCACATGTTATTAGCTGAAAATATAAGAAACTAAACTTACTTGGCTTGCAGTACTAGTGGATGAATGTTGCACATGTTGCGATAAATGGACAGGCATCTGAACTGAATGGGACGAGGAATCCGTGACAGCAATGAAGGGCATTTGTTGTGTCGTTGGATGTTGCAGGTATTGTGACGAATTCATGATCGGCATTTGCTATGAGAAATACATCACAGGCATTTGAACTGACTGGGCCAAGGAACTCGTGACAGCGATGACGGGCATTTGCTGCGGCATTGGATTTTGTGACTGATGTGATGAATACATGATTGGTATATGTTGTGAGAAATACATCATGTGCATTTGAACTGATAGAGGCAAAGGCTCCGTCACAGCGATGTTAGCTAATTCCTTCTAAATGATGTTATCAATTAAGAACAAACTTAAGCAATAATAAAACATGCGAAATAACTAAAAAATCGCACACCATAAGCAATAATAACCCACATCAAAAGGAATAGAATAACCCTTCAACCATCACATTTTTTTTTTGCATAAAAAGATAGGCTTTGGGATACTTCTTTTTTAGCTGCACCCAACGCCTAAGGAAGTAAATAAAGGAAAGAATGAAAAAAACTGATTTCCTTGTATTTCTCAATGCCAAAAATATGCTTGTATTCTTAATTTTTTTGGTTTTCAAAGAAATAAATATATTTTTTAAGATTCATAATGGTGAATATTCAACCACAATCACTTGCCAAAGGAAGTGACGATCCAAAGAATAAACCACATAACTTGAAGTGTAAACCTCTCCATTTCTTCACTCATGACAACGAATCCAACCGAAAGTAATGACCGAAATCCCACACAAATAGTATAGTAATGAAAGTAATGATCGAAATCCCACACAAACAGAACAGCAAAATACACTAATGAAAGTTGAAAAGGAAGAAACAAGAAAAAAAAAACCCCAAACAAACAGTACAGTAATGAGTAATGACTAAGAAATAAGAAAAAAAACTGTCCAAAACCCACATAAAACCAATTACCGAAAGAAAACTCACCTGACAATCTTGAGTCCAAGAATCCATCGTCGGCGTTGGAGGAAATGGAGTGGTGTAGCGTCGTCGGGCTTCGCAGAGAAGAGAATGTATCATCACGGCATCATCAGGCTTCACAGTGAATGGAGATCGCTCCGGCAATTTTCATAGGGCGTTAGAAACATGGTCGGGTGGCTTCGAAGCGTCGTCGGTGAATATCAAAGAAGAGAATGGAGGGGTGCAGCGGCTTGAACACCTCCATATATATATATATATATATTAGAACAACGCTCTCCTAAGCTCAAGCTTAGGATAAAATATCATAGCTCATGCCAGTGGGGCCGACCCTTGGTCTAGCCAAATGGACCAAACACACGGCCCTCTTGAATTGCGCGTCTCCACTAACTTTCGGTCAGATTTAAATTTACTGGACCGTTGGATCAACCGTGTACAGATCCGAATGGACTATTCACTATTAAATTTTTGGGGCCCAAATGGAGATGTAGAAATCACGGTTGTGGCTATTTTTTTACAGAGAGGAAGGCCCTAGGGACTCCTTGAAATCCCTCTCATCCCCATCCCCAAGTGGGCCCTACCACACACTTGAGCTTATCTTATCCTAACCTTGAGGTTAGGAGGGCCGCCCCCATGTATGTATGTATGTATATATGAGGATGACTCCCCCAAGTTGCAACTTAAAGGAAGATCAATTGATCCATGCGAGTTGCACGTATTGGCCCGCAAAAAAAAAAAAAAAAAGAAAAAAAAATCAGCCCGCTTGTCCTTTTGTTTCATGTTTTACTTTCCCCCCATTACAAACCTACCTCCCTTTCCAAACCTAATTGGAACTCTCCCACTCTCGTCTCTTTCTCTCAGTCTCTCCTCAGTTTGCATGAGCTCTCCCGGTCGTCATCTTGTCGCTCGATCTCTCCGACGTCTCTCCCAGTCGTCATCTCTTCTCTCTATCTATCCCAGTAGCGCGAGCTCTTCGACGATTGCAACCCACTTCTCTGTCTCTCAATGAGTCACTATCTATCCCAGTCGCGCGACCCATTCGCTGCAACTCTCATCTCCTTTCGTCTCACTATCCTGGTGTGACGCAAAGGGAGAAGAGAACCAGACAACTACTTCGCTGCGATCAAATTAGGCTGCAATCGATGAAGCCTCTCTTTCCCTCCCAGGACTGCAGAGCCCAACTGATGGACCGCGCTCCTGCCTGGTCCTACCGAGGTCGGCGGACGTGGGAGTTCGTTGGGTCCGACCCTTTCGTAACCGGGGGGCAAGGGCGTGCATCAACATTTTTTTTGTTTGGGTGTACCAGATTTTCTATTTTACTTGGAATTACAAGTGGTGATCCGGAGATCAACCTTAGCAAGTAAAAAGGAAATCAACTTCTTTCAAGTTTTCCATTGCACATATATTTAAGAAAAGAGACATTTTCTTGATTTGCCATGAAAGGCGATTTTTTTGGCATTTATAGCCCATTTTGGCGTTTATAGCCGATTTTTGGCGTTTATAGCTGATTTTGGCATTTATAGCTGTTTTACAATCCTTATCAATAATGAAAGACAAGAGTTGTGATTTTTGTCTCTTTTAAAAAAATACAAACTACACATATATTTAAGAAAAGAGACATTTTCTTGATTTGCTGTGAAAGGCGATTTTTTTGGCATTTATAGCCGATTTTGGTGTTTATAGCCGATTTTTGGCATTTATAGCCGATTTTGGCGTTTATAGCCATTTTACAATCCTTATCAATAATGAAAGACAAGAGTTGTGATTTTTGTCTCTTTTAAAAAAATACAAACTACAATGAAAAGCAAGAAAAGGATGATCTAACTTCTCAGGAGATTATGGGGGACCCGTTTGGATTGACGGTCGCAAGCCATATGTGAACTTCGCCATCATCCATGCAGATGAGAACAGAGAATGCTATTGATTCGCTTGGCTTGACTATAACCTCAGGTTTTTAGAGGTCAAAGACCAAAAGGAGGTCTTATGTCCAATAAAAAAACCAAGTAGATGGGCTGAAAAGCCATGTCTAAGCCATTTGGAGGCAGAAGGAGAAGGCAAGGACCTTGGGGGGGTACCCCCCAAGGGACTTTTGTCACCTTGTAACGGTGGTCGGTGTAGAACTTCCGCAGAGTTTTATCTATTTCTTTCTCTGAATTTCTGTGCTTTTTTCTGATCTGGGATCTATCTTCTTTTTCCGATCTGGATTTCTTTGGAATGCTCTCCTATTTATAGGCTTCTAGGTAGCCATTTAGGAGGATTTATGAGCCTTAATTGTCATAAAGCTACATAAAGGGAGGAGTTACAAGATTGAATTCTTTATTTTGTAACTCCTTTTTCTTGGCTTCTGATTGGCCGGAGGAGATTGAGGGCATTTAATCGCCTTTAATCGCCATGATGGGATGAGTTTCATGGGTTAAATGCCATGAATCTCTTGACTTGTAACTCCCGGATGCTTGCTTCTAATTGGTACGTCCAAAGAAATGGATTAATGACTGTAATAAAGCTAGTCAATTAATCGCATTAAGTGGTTGCCGAGCAGTTGAAGAGTCGCGGGCCGTGCCGCATCTTTTGGGATTCTTCTGGCGATGATCATCGATGGATCTTCATGTAGATTGACATCGGAGGACCATGTAACTTCAGGTGTTGGTTGCCAACAGCGGGTCGGTACCATCTGTCCTGTCGATTTCTCGATTGGTTGGATAGAAAGCACACTTTTTTTGGTTGACCGGGTGGCGATCAATGTTGTTTTCGATACTCTTAATGATTAACCCATGTTTTTGAAGGATGTCAGAGGATTTGGTGTCTCAAAAGTTTGAATTTTGAAAAATACCAGAGGCCGGACGCTTCGAATCGCGAAAAAACGGCGAAAAATTAGGCTTCCGGGGCCCACCGAGCTCTATCTAATTGATCATTTATTGGCCTGATTTCCCTGTAGAAAATCTGATGAGAATCCTTGCATTTTATTTTGCAAAGTTTCCAATTTTCCGAGCAAGCCGAAGACTTTGTTGCGCAGAGCTGCCGATTTTCCGTCAGAAGCTGAAACTGGGTCAAACGATGTCGGAATGACCTGAAATTTGGGGTGAAGCCTGCTGAGCAATAAATAAGACCAACCATAGGCTTTTTTTTTTCAGTTTTAAAGCCGTTTGGGGTCCTATCACTAGTAGACTTGCTTTTGTCGCGATGAAGATTTCACGGTTTGATGTGCAGTCAACCGATGTCCGATTGACTTGAAATTTGATAGGGAACCTATTGGAGTCATTTTAAGATGATTTATAGGCTCTGTCTTGGAAACCATGGTCCCGGGGAACTTCGCTGCCGAGAGGCCTGATTTGGCTTCCGAGCATCAAAGTATGGTCAAATGTTGTCGAAATGACCTGAAATTTGACGTATAGCCCTTTGTAAGCATTTTGAAGCCGTCCATGTGCTCTATCTGATGAGTGATGGCCTCGGTGGTTCTCACCGCCGAGAGGCTTGATTTAGCTGTTCGAGGGTTGATGTAGGGTCAAACGTTGTCGGTTTGACTCGGAACTTGACGTGGAGCCTTTTGGATGTATTTTGAGACCATCCATCGGCTCTGATCGAAGATTTGGTGTCTCTGATGCTTTCGCCGCCGGGAGCTCCTTTTCAGGTGCCGGAGAAGCGAAGTTAGGCCAAATGATTTTGAAATGGCCTGAAACTTCTTGTGTACTCCTCTTTTGGCTGTCTTGAAGGATCTTGCAGTTTTTGTTTGATTCTGACAAGATTTGATTTTTTGGAAGTAGCATTGCCTATTTATGGCAGGTTGCGACTTCATGTAGCTCTTTGGGGTGTCAACAAATGCCCCCTCGAGGTACAGCGACGAGTTGCTTATCATTTGTAGTCGATGTGCCTCGAAAAGATTTATGAAGGAGAGCCTGTGACTTGACCAAGAGTCTTTGAGCAGTCTTTCTTTTCGGTATTTGTAGCCTTTTGAGCTTCCAAGGGAATCACATTCCATCTCAAGGCAAAGTTTTGAAGATGACATCAGGGATGTGGATTTGGGTTTTGACCTTGTGACCTAACAGGCTGTATGTGGTAGGTAACGGGGTCGGATTTGGTTTTGACCGTGTGACCCAACAAACTGTATGTGGAATGTTGGGGGAGCAGGATTTGGTTTGATTTTTGTGAAATGTCAATTTCAAGATTTTGGCTCGATTTGGTATATGAGGCTGGATGGTTTGATTTTTGGAAGCTCATGGGGCTTGGAATTCTTTTTGTATGGTCGAATCAACTCAAAAGAGGCATGGAACCATTTTTGTATACTCTTGGTAAGAGGGATTTCTCTTTGACTAAAAGCCCAATTTTTTTTTTAGATGAACGGATCCCTCCAGTCGCCGATTGAAGTTTGAAGGATTGAAATCCGACTTCCAACCACTTGGTGGCATTCAGCAATAGCTTGGTGTGTGTTAAGAGGAGGAAGGATTCTTCTTTCGCACACTGTGATTTGCATGTTTTCCCCTTCCTGGATTGCCATGGATGCGGCAAGTCCAGGTAGGGCATCTGCACGTATGTTTTCACCTCTACGAATGTGGGTGATCTGACAGATGTTAAACTTTTGCAGAAGTGATTGCACCTTGTTGTAGTAAGGCAGCAAATCTGGCTTCTTGACTTCAAATTTCTGATTCATCTAGTTGACGATCAGTTGAGAGTCTCCAAAGACTTCCAGCATGGTGATACCGGATTCAATGGCGGGTTCCAATCCTAGGATCAGAGCTTGATATTCAGCTGCATTGTTTGTGCATGGTTCCAGTAGCGAGAAAGCGTGTGGAATCATATATTTGTCGGGGCTAACAAAGAGGATGCCAACTCCCGAGATCAGCTGTCTTTTTTCATTTGTCCTGGTTGCACGGTCAAAGTACATGTCTCAGGAGGCACTTTGTGAGAAAGTCTCCACATTATAGACTGGTTCGTCTAGGAGATCATCTCTGAGTGGAGAATCTTTAGGCAATGGATGCTCTGCGAGGAAGTCCGCTAGAGCTTGCCCTTTGATTGGCTTTTATGGTACATACCTAATATCAAATTGTGACAGAAGGATGGACCATTTTGCCAGTCGAGCATTGAGAGAACCTGCCTTTGTGACAAGGACCTTCAAGAGGTTGACTCTCGAGACCAGGTATACTGTGTTGGAAAGCAAGTAGTGACGCAGCTTTTGTACGGCGAACATCACTGCAAGACATTCTTTTTCGACTGGAGAGTAACGATGCTCTGCTCCTACTAGCATGCGGCTAAGGTAATATAGAGCAGCTTCTTTTCTTTGATCATTTTCTTGCGCAAGCAGAGCTCCCAAAGAGTGATCAAGGGCTCTTGGGTACAAGATAAATGTTTTTCCAGTGGTAAGAGCAGCTAACATTGGAGGTTTTGTCAGGTATGACTTGATGTCTTGGAAAGCAGCTTCACAGTCAGCATCCCAGACAAAGTTTATACCCTTTTTTATCAATCGGGAGAATGGACAGCATTTCCCCGAAAGATTGGAGATGAACCGTCTGATGTAGGCCAATCTCCCTTGAAGCCCTTTGAGTTCTCTCAAGGTTCTTAGAGAGGGCATTTCTAGAATGGCTTTGACTTTTATGGGGTCAAGCTCTATTACAGCTTTCCGAACTAAGAATCCGAAGAACTTACCCAACGAGACGCCGAAGAAGCATTTCAAAGGATTCATTCGCAGTTTGTGTTTGCGAAGCCGGAGGAATACTTCTCGAAGGTTTTCGAGATGATCTTCTTTTCTTTTGCTTTTGACGGCGAGGTCATCAACGTAACATTCAACCGTCTTGTGCTGCATATCTTGGAATATTTTCATCATAGCCCTCTGATATGTGGCACCAGCATTTTTCAGACCAAATGGCATGACAGTGTAGCAATACACGCCAAATGGGGTCCGAAAAGATGTATGTTTTTCATCCTCAGGATGCATCTTTATCTGATTGTAGCAAGAGAAACCATCCATGAATGTCATTCGCTCGAATCCACAGGTATTATCAATCATTACCTCTGGTATGGGGAGTGGAAATTCATCTTTAGGGCATGCGCCGTTCAGGTCTCTACAGTCAATACAGACCCTGATCTGCTCGTTTTTCTTTGTCACGGGGACAATGTTGGGCAACCATTCAGGATGTTGTTCCTCACGGATGAAGCCGACGCTTTTGAGTTTTTGAACTTCTTGTTCAATTTTATCCATCACATCTGGACGGAATCTTCTTTGGCCTTGCTTGACAGGCTTGATATCTTCTTGAAGATTGGGTTTGTGAACCGCTATTTTGGGGTCTAAGCCAGGCATTTCAGGGTAAGACCATACAAAGCAATCAACGAACTCACGAAGAAAGGCGATATACTCGGGTAACTCAACATCCTTTATATTCTTGCTTATAAATACAGGACGTGGGTTATCTGGTGTTCCCAAGTCTATCTTTTGAACAGGATCTTTTGTTGGAAGGTTCGAAGGTGGTTCCTCCACAATATTTTCGGAGGCTTCCAGCTCAATGAAACCTTCTGGGGTTTCAAAGCCATTTCTAGACCAAGGTTTTGTTCCTTTCCACGGGTCTTCTTGATCGGTAATTTTCCTAAGGCTTGCTATGAGATGATTCCAATCGCCTGTTGAAACCGGGTCGAGTAGGCTACTTCTTTTGGAGATGAGGGTTCTTCTGGGTCAGAAGACCAGATGTCTGTGCCATCGGACAACTCCTCTTTATTTTCAGAGAAATCGTGCCAATTGGATGAGCTTCCTGGATCTTTGTCAGGTGACTCATCAAAGAGATATCCAGGGAGATCGATGTCTTCATGGACTAGAGATGTTAAGGCTTGGTCAGTATATTGACTTTTAAGCCTTTGTGTCAACTATCTCAGGGGAGTGTCGGGATCATACCCTAACCCGTGTGAATACTTTTCTACATAGCCGTAGAGTCTCCAATCTTCCAGCTGGCTTTTGGTCAAGACGGGCCCCAATGGCGTGAGAATACCGCGTCTTTCTCCCAAACAGACTGGGTTTTGAGCGTCATAGCCCATTTTCTTCATAATAGCTTGTGCCACAGAACTATATATGGATAGTTGAGGCATACCTTTATTTTGGAAAGGTTCAAGCATGGAGTTTGATGAAGAAGCATCCGATCTATGGAAGAAGATCGGCTTTTCCTTTGCTGAAGTTGCTGGAACAACGAAGGAAGCTGACGTAGGATCTTCTATGTCAGAAGTTGTCTCCATTGGAGTAAGAGCAGGCTGAACTTGCTGAGTGTCAGCTTGGCTTGACGATGTGTCGTCTTTTGGCTTTGAATCCAAATCCGTGTCTTGCATGATAGACACGAAAGAGACAACAAATTAGCCCCCAGGCTTTTGCTTTGCCTTCTTCACTTTAGTTGTGATGACCAAAGGCTTTGAAAGTTTGAGGGAGATGATGAAGGGAGTTTGAATGCTCTCTTCGGATTTACCGGATGGTTTGTTTTCTTCCGGTGATTGTTGAGGAGCTTTGACTTTATCTTTCTGGAGATTTTCGGCAAAGGATGCTGTGTGCTTATCCTCTTCTTCTTTTTCACCTTCATACATCTGTGAGTCTGCGAAGTGGACTTCTTTACCATTGAAGGGTTTTCTGTCCGCAAAGACTCGATGTATCATGCCGTCGTCGCCAACAAACTTGATGCATTGATGTAGAGTTGAAAGGACAACACCATTCTCGTGGATCCAAGGGCGTCCGAGAAGGATGTTATAGCATGAAGGGGTTTTTATTGAATACACTGTGACCTCAGAGATAAGATCACCAATTTGCAACTTGAACCTAATTTTGCCGATAGGCCTTTGAGTACTCCCATCGTATCCAAAGATAGATACAAATGTGTGGCTCAGTTTGCTGCGTGGGATGCCCAACTCTTCGAGAGCTGACGTGGAGATGAGGTTGAGTGCAGAACCTGGGTCGATCTGAACTCTGTGCATAGGCATTTCCTTGATGTACCCTGTGAAGTACAGGGGTTGGTTGTGCCTGGTTTCGCCAAGTAGGAGGTCGTCCTTTGTGAAGGCGATGGTTGCACTGGTTGCTCTTTTAACCGAGAGGCATTCAATGCATGATCCCTCAGTTTTCTTCTTTTCTCCCTTTGAGGAGGCTTCTGAGTTTTTAACCCGGTAATCCATTTCAATTTGGAGGACTTGCGGGGCATGTTTGTCGACATCCTCATTCAGCTTTTGTAATTCTGAGATGAGATTATCACGAGTGTACGGAGACATTCGCAACAAATCTAGGATGTGCAGACGTGCAGGTATGTGCTTGAAGTGTTCAATCAAGTCAAACTTGAAAGCTTCCTTAGGGCCTGCATGTTCATCATTGTTGCCACTAGGGGTGCTTACAACATCTTTTCCTAAAGGATTTACATATGTAAAGGAAGATTGGTTGTAATTTTTGTGGTAGTCCCGGCCAGAGCGGGTGCCTCTACCAACTTCGAGAGCTTCTTGAGAAAGGTCTTCATTTGGAAGATTGTCTTCAGGATCAAGAGGCTGTCGTTTTTCATTTGCTGAGGATGTATCAGCAGCAGAGTTGCCATCCTCAGTGATTGTGTTGCACGGAGCATTTTCTGGGAACAAGTCCTGAATAGCATCCAGCAACCTTTCTTCTTCGTTGACTAATTCATCGTCCCAAGCATCAATAACTGGGAATTCTTCAGTCAGGAAGGGTGTGAACTTTAAAGTCACAGTCTCAGGAGAAGAAACCCGAGAGGGTGTCATCTCAGTGAAAGTCACGTGAGACG
Source organism: Litsea cubeba (assembly GCA_012931725.1). Classification (NCBI taxonomy): domain Eukaryota; kingdom Viridiplantae; phylum Streptophyta; class Magnoliopsida; order Laurales; family Lauraceae; genus Litsea; species Litsea cubeba. The sequence goes on along the minus strand of CM022954.1, from coordinate 29,781,584 downwards.
AGGTGGCTCCAGAAGATACATTGCTAGGCGTCGCCGGAGTGTAAGTGCTCTCATCAGACGATGCTTCGGAAGAGCTATAATCCTGAATTATCACATTACAGGAAGCTCTGACGGGAGACGTTGCCTGATCGGAGTCAGACTCATCCTCGGATGTAAGAGGATCGTCTATCCAGCAATTTTCTCCATTTTCAGGAGTTAAGGGAGGATGTACCTGATGGTCTTCAGGGACTTCAGGCTCTGGATTGTGAGGAGGCTCGTTGACGCATTCTTGCTCTTGTTCTAGAGCGAGACGCTGCAAGATCCTTGCATATTCTTCAAGATCAGGAATGGGAGCCAAATCTTCTTCTTCATCAACTCTTTGTGACTCAACATGGTTGATTTCCACTGGAGTAATGAGAGGTGCTGGGTCAGCAGCATTTTCTTGTACAGCCTCTTGGTCTTCTTCATCATCAGACTAGGATCCTTATGGCTGTAGAGGGTTATACAAGATTACTGGCATAAGATGAGACTCAGGAACCCATTCTTCATCGGAGAGATATTCTCCTGTTTCAAGGGACTCCTCCCACTCGTCTGTGTAGTTGGATTCAAATCCATCATCGTTGTCGCTGGACTCGTATCCATCAATGGAGAATCCAACTACCGAATTGCAAGAGTATGATACCTCCTGCGAGGCTTCTTTGAATTGAGGTGGCATGAAATCACTGAGAGTGGATTTTCTTACCCCCTTTGAAGTCTCTGGAAGGGATGTTTTTGTTGCCTCCAGTGAAGCGGTAGAGGAAGCCTCTGCCTTTTCTTTGACTTCTTGTTTTGGCTGGGTCCTCTCTTGCCGTTTGAGCTTGAGGAGATGCTTCCTAGCCTGCCTTCGCTGTTGAGCTGTAAGCTTTGTTTTCATGACCTCCCAATTTTCATCTTCCAGGAGATCGGGATGTACCCATATGGGTTGTCCGTCTAGTGTCGGGTAAGGAACCAGTTCCTCGGACGCTTGGATTGAGTTTATCACCTTGAATGAAGTAGTGATCTTCTTCTTCGGTGATTTTGATGTTTGTCCACATGTCACCATGTTGATGGAGGAAGGCCCATAGTTTTTGTCAAAGGTGATGACTCCGTTTTTCCACATCTCGTTTATTTTCTCCCTCACAACAAAGTATTGATTGAGAGGATGCGAGATCATCTGGTGGTATGGACAGTACCAAGGATCGTTGGTTTTGCCAATATCACCCGATCTTTTTGGTTCAGGCAAGGTGAGCTTGCCGTTTGCCACAAGAGCCCCAAAGATTTCATCAACATCTTCATCAAACGGGTATTTCTTCTCTACTCGTTCTTTGAAGATATCTGAGAGTTCAGGTCTCTTACCCGCAGCTTTGTCTTCAGCTTTCTTTGGTGGCTGAGGAGCTGACTTGGTCTGCACATTGAGGACCTCTTTCTTCTTTGGTTTAGAGGTTGCAACGGCGGTTGGCTCTTTTCTTGATGATTTCTGACTGTTGAGGTCTTTAATCACCGTTTCAGCTTCAATGGAAGCTTCTAGAAGTTCTCCCAGGTTTTTTGATTTGTTGCCGATGATCATGGAGCGGATTCTGGCTCTCATGTTGTTTCGGCAGATGTCGACTAGCGACGCTTGTGGCAGTACATCAGAGCATTTGTACGCCATTGCTTTCCACTTGTGAATGAAGTCATATGTTGACTCATTCTCCCCCTGTTTGAGGCTGCACAGCTGAGCCATAGTAGTGGGATGATCCTCACCTTTGAAGTGAGTCAGGAAGCGTGTCTCTAGCATGACCCAGTTTTGGATGGAGTCCTCCGGCAGAGTGGAGTACCAATCGAAGGCCGTACCTTTTAGGGTACTTGCGAAGAGGCGGATCTTGAGTGCATATTGATCCACGATAGCTCCTGTCAGGATCTTGAAGTGGATGACGTGCTGTCTGGCTGATCCTTTCCCCGTATATGTTTGGGGAGTAGGATGCTTGAATTTGGTGGGGAACGGGACCGAGGCCATCCATAAGGGATATGGTGGCTTGATCCCATGCTCCTTGAGTGTATCCTCTTCTTTTGCTTTGGCGAGGATACTGTCTACGTCCTTTTTGGTAAGGGCGCGTGACTCATTTTCTTCTCCATTTACCTCATCGTCTTGATGATTCGGAGGAGGTTCATTGTTCGCCTGATTTTGGAAGGCGAGGAGAAGGTTTTCCATCAGAGTTTCAATCCTCTGCTAGCCTTGTTCCAACTGCTGGATGCGGGTGATCGCATCATCTTGAGGTGGATTGCGGGGTGGTGGCTCAGAATTTGTAGCCAAGACGTTCATCCTTCGTGATTCGAATGAAGACACTGTCCTGGTGACAGAGCTGGGGCTCATTCTTTTTGAAGAAGAGCTTGAGGAAGGATTACTCTGTCGTCCTTTGCTTGAAGGAGCAGGGGATTCTTCTGAATGTCTTCTTGTCCTGGAGACGCTACGGGTCATCGGACGTCGGACATGGATTTTTGTTGCTGACTTTTGGCGTCTTCTGGTTTTTCCAACCATATGGACGGCAGCAACTTGGTTCGGTCTATCTTTTTCGACCCATTTGGGAGAGACTTGAAGCGTAGGAGGCTGGGTCCTTTGCTTCTCTAGTCTCTTTTGTTTATACGACGCGTGGCAGCGTATGCGACGAGCAATTTGAGCTTCGGTCAGCTCTGGCTGGGCTTTGACGATGAAGGATGTGCTCCCTCGGGCGCAGCAGCCGAGCATGTCTTCTTTGTAGCTGGGCAAGGACAGGATGCGAACCCTGTCCTTCGCCTGTTGCAGCGAAGCTTTGGATTTTTGGAGTTCAGCTCCTATAGAGATGACGGGTCAAACTGCAGGTTTATAGGCCTTAGCAGGTGCTTGCAGAGGGCTTGTGATGCATGACTTGATTTTGGGCTTGTAGGAACAAGCCGGCTCATGCTGGGTTGACTTGGGAGTCGGGTTGGAGATGAGTCTCTCCTCTTTCATGTAAGCAAGAGGATAGAACTGGTTCTCCTTGAGTGGGGCCAGGAATGCTGGCTTAGTGGATGTTTGGGACCTTCTCTGTTTTGGTGAAGGTCTTGGGGACCAAGTCTTGGGATAGACCTGGTCGTTTGTTGGTCGAGGCTTCGTGGGGCTGCTGGTGCTCGCCTTTGGCGTCACGGTAGTGACACGTTGAGAGGCGAGTTTCTGCTTCTTGGAAGGAGCAGTTTGTTCCTCGGGAAGTGGGAATGGTTCCAGCGTCCCAAAGACAATAGTCTGGGGAGTCGAGGTCGACCCGGAGTTCAAAGAGTTGCCGAGAGAGTTGACACTTTGGCAGCTGATGGGGCACTTGTAGGTGCGCGTAGTTTGCTTCTGTTGAAGCATGACTTGGTGCTTGCTCTCATCGAAAGTAATGGTAAGCGATGCTGCCATTATTAGTTTTTTCGAAAAAATTTCTGAAAGAATACTACATCCATTCGTAATCACAAGAATATAATGATCATAAATGAGAAGTTCTATGGTTTTGTCTTTTCAAATTGCTTGAGGAAGATGACCCAAGCAATATGAAGAAGGCAAAACGCCATAGAGGGTACAATTGTTCTGATCGCAGGTATGGTAAGCCCAGAATGAGCATTCCAGTGACTGCTAGAAGCAATTGTGAGCTTAAATTTGACTTATCGAGAAGCAGAGCTTGCTCAAGGTAAGAAGAATATAAAGTTGGAGTTACAAATGTGCCTGTCGCAATACAGTAGACCCTGAAAGGGCATACTAGTACCGCTAGACACAAATGTTTTGAGACCGCATCCATGAGATGAAATTCTCTATTTTGAAAGGTCAAGATTGGATTCATCAAAGAGAGCAGATGGTATTCCGATCTGAACACGGGCTCAGCGATTTCCGCGAGCGCCAGTGCTCAGAAAGAAATGAACCATAATTTCTCGGATCTGTATCCAAAAATGACTAGTTTTTTTTTAAGGCCAATATCGGGTTCATCAAAGAGAGCAAAAGGCACTCCAATCTGAACACGGGCTCAGCGATTTCTGCGAGCGCCAGTGCTCAGAAAGGAGAAGACCAAGATTTCTCCAATCTAAACCCAAAATGACGGAAGTTTTTTTTTTTTTTGAAGATTTTTTTTAAAAGAAATCTTTTATTTATTTATTTTTTGAAATTTTTTTTATATTTTATATTTTATATTTTATATTTTAAAATTTTTATTTTTAAAAATTTTAATTTTGAAGAAAAAATTTATTTAAAAGACGAGATAGTACACATAGGCCTCCTAACCCGGTCTTATGAAATCTTGATTGATAGAATTGCTCCCAGGTAAGGGTAGGATTACTTAATGAACCCGTTTGGAGGACCCTTGCCTAGAACAGTCAAGCTGTCTCCACACTCTGGATAAGGCTTTTCTTGAATCAACCATGATCAAAGAACACAGTTGGTTTAACCTTAGTAGTCTATGGATTTATATATATATATATTTTATCTTTAATGAATTCATCGAAGAGAAACGATGGCCCAAAACCTTAGTCGAACAGGCTCGACATTTCTGCAAGCGCGATGAACGATAGGAACGGATCTAGGTTTCTCATTTTTGAATCCAAAATGAGAAATCTGAGTTTTTATTTTTTTATTTTTATATATATATATTTTAGATCTTTAATGAATTCATCGAAGAGAAACGATGGCCCAAAACCTTAGTCGAAAAGGCTCAACATTTCTGAAAGCGCGATGAACGATAGGAACGGATCAAGGTTTCTCAATTTTGAATCCAAAATGAGAAATCTGATTTTTTTGTTTTTTTTTTAGATCTTTAATGAACTCATCGAAGAGAAACGATGGCCCAAAACCTTAGTCGAACAGGCTCAACATTTCTGCAAGCGCGATGAACGATAGGAACGGATCAAGGTTTCTCAATTTTGAATTCAAATTGAAAAATCTGATTTTTTGTTTTTTTTTTGAAAAGAGAAAAAGTGGAAATAAATTCAAAGAATTAGAAATTTCCAGAAAATCTCATCTCATTTTTTTAGATGCGGAATCCAACATGGCCACCAATCAAAAGTAGCCAAAGAATCAAGAAAAGAAGTATAAGCATAGAGCAATAGATATGATATGCAAATATTTCATTTCTAGCATCGTGTTCTCAATTGAATGGGTCCCACCGGGTGTGCCAGCTTGATGGACCGCTCTCCTGCCTGGTCCTACCGAGGTCGGCGGACGTGGGAGTCCGTTGGGTCCGACCTTTTCGTAACCGGGGGGCAAGGGCGTGCATCAACATTTTTTTTGTGTGGGTGTGCCAGATTTTCTATTTTACTTGGAATTATTCCTCCGGCTTCGCAAACACAAACTGCGAATGAATCCTTTGAAATGCTTCTTCGGCGTCTCGTCGGGTAAGTTCCTCGGATTCTTAGTTCGGAAAGCTGGAATAGAGCTTGACCCCATAAAAGTCAAAGCCATTCTAGAAATGCCCTCTCCAAGAACCTTGAGAGAACTCAAAGGGCTTCAAGGGATATTGGCCTACATCAGACGGTTCATCTCCAATCTTTCGGGGAAATGCCGTCCATTCTCCCGATTAATAAAAAAGGGTGTAAACTTTGTCTGGGATGCTGACTGTGAAGTTACTTTCCAAGACATCAAGTCATACCTGACGAAACCTCCAGTGTTAGCTGCTCCTACCACTGGAAAGCCATTTATCTTGTACACAAGAGCCCTTGATCACTCTTTGGGAGCTCTGCTTGCGCAAGAAAATGATCAAAGAAAGGAAGCTGCTCTATATTACCTCAGCCGCATGCTAGTAGGTGCAGAGCATCGTTACTCTCCAGTCGAAAAAGAATGTCTTGCAGTGATGTTCGCCGTACAAAAACTGTGTCACTACTTGCTTTCCAACACAGTATACCAGGTCTCGAGAGTCAACCTCTTGAAGGTCCTTGTCACAAAGGCAGGTTCTCTCAATGCTCGACTGGCAAAATGGTCCATCATTCTGTCACAATTTGACATTAGGTATGTACCACAAAAGGCAATCAAAGGGCAAGCTCTAGCGGACTTCCTCGCAGAGCATCCATTGCCTAAAGATTCTCCACTCAGAGATGATCTCCCAGACGAACCAGTCTACAATGTGGAGACTTTCTCACAAAGTGCCTCCTGGGACATGTACTTTGACGGTGCAACCAGGGCAAATGAAAAAAACACAGCTGATCTCGGGATTTGGCAACCTCTTTGTTAGCCCCGACAAATATATGATTCCACACGCTTTCTCGCTACTGGAACCATGCACAAACAATGCAGCTGAATATCAAGCTCTGATCTTAGGATTGGAACTCGCCATCGAATCCGGTATCACCATGCTGGAAGTCTTTGGAGACTCTCAACTGATCGTCAACCAGATGAATCAGAAATTTGAAGTCAGGAAGCCAGATTTGCTGCCTTACTACAACAAGGCACAATCACTTCTGCAAAAAGTTTGACATCTATCACATCACCCACATTCGTAGAGGTGAAAACATACGTGCAGATGCCCTAGCTGGACTTGCCGCATCCATGGCAATCCAGGAAGGGGAAAACATGCAAATCACAGTATGCGAAAGAAGAATCCTTCCTCCTCTTAACACACACCAAGCTGTTGCTGAATGCCACCAAGTGGTTGGAAGTCGGATTTCAATTCTTCAAACTTCAATCGGCGACTGGAGGGATCCGTTCATTGATTACATTATGTTCGGAATCCTACCTGAAGATCCAAAAGAACGGGTAAGCATCCAAAGGCGAACCCCAAGCTTTCATTTGGATATTCCTTCAAAAATCCTTTACAAGAAATCCTTCAAAGGAGTACTTTTACGTTGCTTGTCACAACAAGAGGCTGAAGAAACACTCATAGAAGTTCATGCTGGTCTTTGCGGAGCTCATCAGGCTGGTCCCAAGCTCTATGATCAGATAAAAAGGTTAAGATATTACTGGCCTACCATGGTAGTTGACGCAATGCAATTTGCTAAGCACTGCCAACAATGCCAAGTTCATGGAGATTACATTCACATGCCTCCAGAATGGCTGCATCCTACAGCGATTTCATGGCCTTTCGAAGCCTGGGGTATGGACATCATAGGTCCTATTTCTCCCCCTTCGAGCAAAGGTCATCGCTTCATCTTCGCCGCTGCGGATTATTTCTCCAAGTGGTCAGAAGCATTTGCATTCAACGAAATGAAGACCTCATCAGTCCTTCAGTTCCTGCGCACCAACATCATTTATCGTTTCGGCATACCCAAAAGATTCGTCCATGATAAGGACCACAATTCCGGGATCATCGATTCTACAGGTTCTGTGATAAATACAAAATCCAAAGCTGTCCTTCGACTCCATACATTCTGGCAGCAAACGGGTTAGCAGAAGCTATCAACAAGATACTCTGCAAAATCCTCAAAAAAATGGTCTCTAGTCACAAAAGAGACTGGAGCGACAAACTGTCTGAAGCTTTGTGGGCCTATCAAACCACTGTTCGAGGACCAACCCATAGCATACCATTCTCCTTGGTCTATGGATGCGAAGCTGTCGTGCCCTTGGAAGTACAAATTCCTTCCTTGAGGGTATCCTTACAAAATGACATGACTCAAGAAAACAATGTCAAATTGCGACTCCATGAGCTGGACAATCCCGATGAGAGACGGCTCGAAGCTCAACAAAGCATTGAACTTTACCAAGCATGCATGGCAGGATCTTTCGACAAAAAGGTCAGGCAACGCGCCTATAAAAAGGGTGACTTGGTCCTTGCGGTAAAAAGACCAATGGTCTTCGCTCACAAGTCCAAAGGCAAATTTGAGCAAAAATGGGAGGCACCCTACGTGATCGACAAGGTTTTCTCCAACGGCGCATACGCACTCCTAAACATGGAAGGTGACAGATGTATGCTGCCCATCAACGGTAAGTTCTTAAAGCGGTACTACCCTTGAAGACTTACCCAACTGGGTAAGAGCAATGCCTGTACGGCCAAAACCGGTTTCCAGGTACATGCTCGCTAAACCCACCTTTTTTTAGAATTTTCATATCAAATGTTGAAATTTCTAGAAATTTAAACAATGCTTACTTTCATCGTTTCATTGTTAAAAAAAAAATAATCCAAGTTTAGGAATCTTTCCCTAACTTGACCAAAATTTTCAACCCTTGAACCCAAAATTCATGGTTTGAAATAAAATCCGGATTTAGGGATTTCCACCCTAGTCCACCCTACCTTTTACCGCCTAAATGGTTTTAGGTCAAAACTTATGACCCTCGTGTCTTTAAACAAAAAAAAATGATTTTTCAAAAAGCCGCGGGGAAGCGACGCTTAGTCGATACTCGTACAAATCGAAAGCATACGAACCACGTTCGACACTTCCAAAATTGCAGAGAAGCGACATTTCGTCGATACTTGCAAAATCCAAAACCGTGGAGATGTAACATTTCAGTTGATATCCACAACCCAAATTTCAAAGGTTCGAAAAAACCTAAAAAAACCGTGGAGACGCAACATTTCAGTTGATATCCACGACCCAAATTTCAAAGGTTCGAAAAAATCTAAAAAAAAAACCATGGAGACGCAACATTTCAGTTGATATCCATAACCCAAAGGTTCGAGAAAACCACAAATTTCAAAAAAAATCATGGGGAAACGACATCAAGTCAGTACCCGCAAAACCAAAATTTTTGAAAAGCAAGGATGCGACATTCCATCGATACTTGCACCCAAATCCGCGAAGATGCGACATTCCATCGATACTCGCAACCGAATTAGCAAGGATGCGATATTCCATCAATACTTGCAAGAACATTCAGCAGGGAGGCGGCTTTTAGTCGGTACTTGCATTTTTGAAAACCAAACCGGCTATAAATGCCACAAACCGGCTATAAATGCCATCAAAACAGGCTATAAACGCCACAAAATCGGCTATAGATGCCACCAAAACACACCGGCTATCAATGCCACAAACCAAAAACCTTGGCTTTCAAAAAAAAAACTCGGCTATCAATGCCGCCAAAACCGGCTATCAATGCCACAAATCGGTTATCAATGCCACAAAAAAAAAAGCTGGCTCTCATGCCAAAAATCGGCTTCCATGCCACAAACAAAAATCTGGCTCCCATGCCAAAACAATCATTTGACAAAAAATTTTCACAAAATGACAAGCTTTTGATCAAATCCCATTTAGCAATTACTTTTATCACAAAAAGATTTAAGTAAGCGTAGGGAAAACAAAAAAAAAGGGCATCCCATTTAGCAATAGGGAAAACAAAAAAAAAGGGCATCCCATTTAGCAATTACTTTTATCACAAAAAGATTTAAGTAAGCGTAGGAAAAATAAAAAAAAAAGGGCATCCCATTTAGCAATTACTTTTATCACAAAAAGATTTAAGTAAGCGTAGGGAAAACAAAAAAAAAAAATAGGGCATCCCATTTAGCAATTACTTTCATCACAAAAAGATTTAAGTGAGCGTAGGGAAAACAAAAAAAAAGAGTACCAAAAAAATACATGTGGTACAAAAAAAAAAAGAAGTGTTCACAAGCACTACAAACAAAAGAGTACCAAAAAAATACATGTGGTACCAAAAAAAAAGAAAGTGTTCACAAACACTACAAAAAAAGGGGAAAAGTACCAAAAAATACAAGTGGTACTAAAAAAAAAAAAGAGAGAAGGATGGTTTCTGTTAAAAATATTTTTTTTTTGGAGATGACATCAGGGATGTGGATTTGGGTTTTGACCTTGTGAGCTAACAGGCTGTATGTGGCAAGTTAGGGGATCAGGTTTTGGTTTTTGGTTTTGGTCTTGTGACCTAACAAGCTGTATGTGGCAAGTTAGGGGACCAGGATTTGGTTTGATTTTTGTGAAATGTCAATTTCAAGATTTTGGCTCAATTTGGTATATGAGGCTTGATGGTTTGATTTTTGGAAGCTCATTGGGCTTGGAATTCTTTTTGTATGGTCGAATCAACTCAAAAGAGGCATGAAACCATTTTTGTATACTCTTGGTAAGAGGGATTTCTCTTTGACTAAAAGCCCAAACTTTTTTTTTTTTAAGTGCCTAGGTGGTCAAACCTGGCTCATATGGGCTAACCCATGGACCTTAAGCTTTTGAAATGGCTTAGATCTCAAATGGTGTCATTTTTGTAAAGAATATCTAAAAATATCTCCTTTGGATAGAGAATATCTAAGAATATCTTTACTTTGAGAGAATCTCTCATGTTCCCTTTATTTTGGGAGAGAATATCTCAAGATAACCTCCTTTGGGAAAGAATCCTTCATTGATCCTATCTTTTAGGAGAAAATCTCTCATTGATTTCTTTTTGGGAGAGAATATCTCAAGATATCTTTCTTTTGGGAAAGAATCTTTCTAATCTCTTTCTTTTGGTAATGTTACTAATTAGTAACTCTTACCTCTTTCTTCTTTCCTTCTTTGGTTGCTCTCTTCTATAAAAGCAAGGAGGAGGTTGGATCTCTTGCTCTTATTGCTTTCTTTTGCAACAATCGCAAGAGGGCTTTAAGACCAAGAGTCAACAATCGCAAGAGGGCTTTAAGACCAAGAGTTCTTCTTCTTCAAGATCTTCAAGACTTTTCTTCTTCTTCTCCATCAATGGCTTCAAGTAAGTTCCCTTTTTCAAGAAAACTTCATTGTAGGGAAAATAAAAAGTTCTTTCTTTTTTTTTTGTTTCTTTCTTTTCTTCTTTTTTTTTCTCCACGTGCTTTTTCTTTGTTTTTTTTTTACACGTGTTTTCCCTCTTTTTTTTTTTCGTGTTTTCTCTTTTTTTTTTTTTGCACTTCTTTTTTTTTTTGGGTCGTACGGATAGACCCGTATGGCCACGTGGCCTGTGGGCCATCCTCCTATTTTTTTTTTGTGGGCCGTACGGACAGATCCGTACGGATATGGCCGTATGGCTACGTGGCCTGTGGGCCATCCCCTTTTTTCTTTTCTTTTGTTTTCCCTTTTTTTTGTTTTCTTTCCCTCTTTTTTTTTTTGAGAACGTTTCTTTTTTTTTTTGCTCATCATGATGTGATAGCATACCTGGAAGTTTTCGCAAATTTGGAAATTTGGAGCTCGCAGCGATGTTGAGCCCTTCCTGATTTTGCGGAGACTTTGAGGTTTCGAAAGTTTGGAGTTTCGGAGCTCGCAGCAATGTTGAGCCCATCTTCAAGCTTTCTATTTCTTTCGGGAAAATTCCTTTTTTTCGGAATTGCCCCGTTATCATGTCAAAATTTCGCCAGATTTTTTTTTGGCGAGATTCTGTCATTTTGATGTTTGATCTTTTTATTTTCCATCCTTTTCAGGTGGTTCCTCCAGAATGAACAAGGGTAAAGAGCCTGCTACCAGCATACCTCGTCGATCTGCTAGATCTTCTAATCCGACCGTTCAGCAGGCCTTTGAGAAGGTCCAGTATGTTGAGAGAAATCTGGAAGAATGCGACTCCCTCAACAGAGATGAGATGAGGCAGCGACTGATCACTCTCAAGGGAGAGGGATTTTATAAGATCATGGTAAGCAGTCGTCCATGGGTGATGGGAGATCAGAGTGTTTTACCCAAGCCTACCTTCTTCTTTGGTGATGCCGTCCCTGATGATATGACATACCAGAGGAGATGTTTTCAGTTCTCTTTCACAGCTGATGGTGAGAAGAAGACTGTTGTTACCCGGTCGACGTTTGATCGCACCGTCTCGATCATGAGCCTTGCCCCCACGTGCTCTAAGAGGGAAGATCCTCCAAGCTGGGTGAGAAGGACAAATGTAATCAAGACCGGGGTTTTTGTTGGCGGTTCTCCTGGATATACGGAGAGGTCGCCTGTTGACATTGACCTGTTGATGCTATCCAGCGGCTACCAGGGTTCTGATTATCCGTCGGTCGATTTGAGACCGGTGGGCCTTGGTATTTTCAGCGGTGACGGCATCAATTGGATAAAGCCTATTCGACTTCGTGGCCGTTTCAATGCTGACTCCGAGTGGAAGTCGTGGACTGATCGCGTCCTGCTGATTGGTGGCATCGTTTTGAAGGAAGCCGGGATTTTTGATGCGGTTCGTGCCTTTAGGGAGACCGTGATCTTTTCCAACGAGGCCTTCATGGCTATGCTGGAGTCATTCATCCCACAAACCAATACCTTCGTTGTGACGAATGGTGAGATTGGTTTCTCTTTGAAGGAGCTGAGCGCCATTACTGGATTGCCCATCCTTGGCAGACTCTATGAGGAGTTTATGCCGATTGACAGCATCCTTGAGGGGCAGTATGAGGAGTTCAGGCTTCTATACTTTCAGCTCGTCGCTTTCTATATTTTTTTGAAGGAGAAGGAGGGTTTGAAAGTTAGATCCAGCAGTTGGAAGAGTTCTAGCTCTTCGTTCCCCAACTTTTTTGATAGCAGGGAGTCTTCTGATAGTGTGACCCAGGAGGCCAGGGCCCAGGATCCAAGTTCGAAGAAGATCTTGGCTATGCAAGAAGAGTTGAGAGATTTCTATGCGAGTACAAACGCCATGTGTCCTGACAGAGAGATCTCGCTTTTTACCTCACTTATTGGCTTGGTGAGGCTATTTTTGATGGAGGAGTTGGAATGCACATCAGGCCGCACTGTATTTTTCCGGCTTGTCAGATGGCGTTTGGAGAGCAGCTTGCTTTGGTGCCAGCTCTTTAATCCTACCTGTGTACCGAACTGCAGGCTGCTACTTTTTTGGTTCGGCTTGGGCTTCCCATGAATAGGGTATTTTCAGCCCATATCTTTTATTCATGGTACGTGTACCACTGTCCTGGCTTCCACCGGCTGGGTGCTACACAGGATGATGATCCTCCGATGATTCGGCTGGCTAAGGGCAAAGCCGTGTCTGAATCACTTTTGTTTACCCGCATGAGGATCCGACGGTTTAGGGATGTAGAGATGGGTCAGTCTTCAGTGAAGCTTTCTCCGGAGTTGCGGAAGAAGGCTTTTGATTTTGGTGCCTCCTGAGACTCTACCAAGGCGGGGTCGGGAAGGCATTACTCCTTGACGAATGCAGAGAGAGAGTGGCTTTTCAGTATACGTGTCGGCACGATGGTGTACCGCAGACATCTTTTCGTGGACATCCAGCCGTATGTACCCTCTCGCTTTGCTTTGCAAATGGGCTTTTCTCAAGGCGTTGTTGGAGTGCCTTCAAGCATGGTGAAGCGCTTTGGAGGTTTACAGGACGGGAGAAATGCATGGGCTTTCTATAGTGCTGAAGACACTACAGCTATGATCTCTTATCCTGTGTTGTTGACTTCCAGGACTGCCGGCTTTGTGAAGTGCTTCGCGGAGAGCTTTTCGGCATATCGGGGGCTTTCCAAGAAGGAGCTTGATGTGAAGCTGGCATCTAGAAAGGGCCTTGGAAAGTCGGATGGCGTCCGGCGAGAGGAAGTCTGGGCCTTCCTTTCTAGAGAGAAGCACAAGATAGGCTTTCTCGGTGACCAGGGCGTCATTGGTTCTGAAGCTGTTCGAAAAATACCTGATGAGGCTTTAGAGCAGCTAGAACAGGAGGAAGCCGAACTTGGTGCTTGGATGCAAGCGGCACAGAGGCAAGCTTCCGTGGAGTCTACTGGCAAGAGTAGACCATCCAGTGAGGAGTCAAGTGGGAAACCTGACTGTGGCAGCGGGGCAGGTTCCTCTAAGAAGCGAGCTCGCAGGAGTAAGAGGAGGACGAGTCATCATCGCAGTAAGGGGCAGCATGAGGACTCTCTTGACTTGGAAGTTCCTCTTACTATCAATGAGGATGTGCCAGTGGATGCTGACGAGCCTCCAGAAAAGAGAAGCCGAGAAGAAGAGACCGTCAGTGAAGGTATGATTCTTCCTCTTTTTCTTTCCATTTCTTTTCATGGGATTTTTCCATGTTCTGATTTGCTTCTTGTTTCTGCTTTTTTTTTTCTTTTTTTTTTTAGCAGAGGAAGGCTTGGTGATGCCTGAGGTTCCAGTCGATGAGGTGGTGACGGATCCTGTCGGGGCACCTGAAGAAGAACCGAGAAACTCTGGAGTGAATCGAGAATCTCCAATTGGTATGACTTCTTTTGCTTTTTTTTTTGTGTCTGTGACTTGGTTTGCTAACATTTTTCTTGCCAGCTAACTTGCCCCAGGATTCCGATGACTTTGAACCATCGATGGATGCAAATGTTGATGATGCTTCCGATGAGCTCATGGAGGAAGAGAGTCTTCCGCCAGTCGTCGAAGAAGGTATTTTGTAGTAATAACCCTGATAATGATTTTCAAACAGGATTATATTCATACCTTTTTGTGTTTCTTTGGCAGGTTTTGAAGTGACAGAGGAGGGTCCGTCGCTTCCTTTAGAACCAGAGCAAGGGATGCCAGAGGTTGAGACTCCTGGGACATGTTCTGACAATGTCGAGGAAATACCTCGTGCTGAGATTCCTTCCCGAGCAGGAGCAGCTTCAACTGGAAAGAGTTCTTTTGTTACTCTTCCAATGAGTGATGACATGAGCGGTCGACCAACGGAGTTGGGCGAATCTTCGGCGGGGCCATCTCTTCTTTTTGCGAAGAAGGTTGTGGTGCGGGTTTTGAGCTCTTGGATTGAGACTCTGCTTTCTGGGCACTTAGATGCCGGATTTGGGATGATCCAGCATGTGCGTGAGATTCTCGGTGATGCCGAAGAGGCTGGTCTGGATGTCACAAGTGCCAAGGCGATCGTTGATAGGATCATTGAGCTGGGTGACAGGTGGTTTGAGACCATGGGTTTTCCTGACGACCAGTTCTTCAAGGAGATGTTCCTGGACCCTGCGGATAAGGCTCAGTCTAACCTGGATGAGGCTACACAAAGCAAGAAGCAGGTAGTCCGAGAGAAGAACTTAGAAGAGCTAACCATCATTAGGCTGACACATGACCTTAGCATCCTTGATATGGACGTCGATGAGGCCAGGAAACATCTTGAGCATCTACAGGCACAAGTCGCTGCCAAGTGGACTGCAATAACAGAGGCTCGTGATAGGGAGAGTGCTCTGACTTGCCGGGTTGTAGATGCCGATCGAGTTCTTAAAAGGAAGTCTGAAGAGAGCAAACAATGGCAAAACTGCTCGCGGGAAGCTTCCCGGTGCGATAGAAGGGTTACAACCCACCCCAGCATCTCATGGCAGGTTCCTGAAGAAGCGTGCCTTGGAATCCCTGACGGCTGAGGCCAAAAGTTTGCTTAAGGAGCTGAACTCTTGGCTGGAGACCATTTTTGATTGAGCTCCTATTTTTCCGAGCAAGCCGAAGACTTTGTTGCGCAGAGCTGCCGATTTTCCGTCAGAAGCTGAAACTGGGTCAAACGATGTCGGAATGACCTGAAATTTGGGGTGAAGCCTGCTGAGCAATAAATAAGACCAACCATAGGCTTTTGTTTGAGTTTTGAAGCCGTTTGGGGTCCTATCACTAGTAGACCTTCTTTTGTCGTGATGAAGATGTCGCGGTTTGATGTGCGGTCAACCGATGTCCGATTGACTTGAAATTTGACAGGGAATCTATTGGAGTCATTTTAAGATGATCTATAGGCTCTGTCTTGGAAACCATGGTCCCAGGAAACTTCGCCACCGAGAGGCCTGATTTGGCTTTCGAGCGTCAAAGTATGGTCAAATGTTGTCGAAATGACCTGAAATTTGACGTGTAGCCCTTTGTAAGCATTTTAAAGCCGTCCATGTGCTCTATTGATGAGTAATGGCCTCGGTGGTTCTCGCCGCTGAGAGGCTTGATTTAGCTGTTCGTGGATTGATGGAGGGTCAAACGTTGTCGGTTTGACTCGGAACTTGACGTGGAGCCTTTCGGATGTATTTTGAGACCATCCATCGGCTCTGATCGAAGATTTGGTGTCTCCGATGCTTTCGCCGCCGGGAGCTCCTTTTCAGGTGCCGGAGAAGCGAAGTTAGGCCAAATGATTTTGAAATAGCCTGAAACTTCTTATGTACTCCTCTTTTGGTTGTCTTGAAGGATCTTGCAGTTTTTGTTTGATTCTGACAAGATTTGATTTTTTGGAAGTAGCATTGCCTATTTATGGCAGGTTGCGACTTCATGTAGCTCTTTGGATCTTGAAGAGGCAAAGTGACATTTTTGGTGTCAACACCAACCTCGGTCTGATTTTTTAAAATTTTTTTTCGTTCTTTTTGATGTGGGTTCTGATGCATGTTTCTTTGGATTGAGATGGAACTCGAAGACTACATTTCATGGGATTGTTTTACTGTTGATGTTGACACTGATTTGATCCATTAAGTGTCAGCATCAACAGTAAAACAATCCTACAAAATGCAATCTTTGAGATCCATCTAAATCCAAAGAAACATGCATCAAACCCCACATCTGAAAGAAAAAAAAATAAAGTCAAAACATCAGACCGAGGTTGGGCTCTGTAGTCCAGTGTAGTCCAGAGAGGGAGAGAGAGGCTTCGTCAATTGAAGCCCAGCTCGATCGTAGTGAAGCAGTTGTTTGGGTCTTTTTTCCTTGGCGTCACACCGGGAGAGAGAGACGAGAGGAGTTGAGAGTCGCAGTAAAGAGGTCGTGCACCCCGTTGAGAGAGAGATGAGAGAGGGAGAAGTGAGCTGCAATCATTGGAGAGCTCGCAGGACCGGGAGTGATAGAGAGACGAGATGACGAGCGGGAGAGACGTCGGAGAGCTGGCGCGGACTGGGCTGCCTTCGTCGGAGTGATCGAGCGACGAGATGACTACCGGGAGAGCTCGCGCAAACTAGGGAGAGACCGAGAGAGAGACGAGGGTGGGAGAGTTCCGATTAGGTTTGGAAAGGGAGTTAGGTTTGGAAAGGGGGGAAAGTGATAAGTGAAACAAAATGGCAAGAGGGCTGTTTTTTTCTTTCCTGGGCCGACACGTGCAACTCACACGGATTAGTTGATCTTCCCCTAAGTTACTTAGGAGAGCCTCCTCTATATATATATTAGCCAAAATTATTTAAATCCCCCAAGATTTAAAGATCATTAGCGATTTATTATTTATTTTAATGGTCATAATTCTCATAAAAATAAAGTATTTTAGCTTGGATGTGGGCCCTATTATTTACATTGTAGGTTTCCAAGCTTGTTTAGGTTGGTTTTTATCAAAGAGCACTCTGTCAGAGACTGCTAGGTTTGGGTTGGGCATAAGGCGTCTTAGAAAATGTCTGTGAGAAGGGTTCTTCATCAGTCGAAGTCAAGTGAGTTTAAGTCCTTGTCGAATATTTTGGTTGACATTTTCTTATGCAGGAACTTGGCAGGTTCTTGCATTTGGAAGCCTAATTCTTCGGGATATTTTCCCTCGAAGCCCTTTTACAAAGAATTGGATCCAGTTGAAGAAGTCCAATCTCCTCGTGCCTCGATTTGGATGGGACTTACCCCACCCAAAGTGGGGGCATTCTGTTGGTTGGCAGTGGTAGGCAAGATCTCGACGAGAGAAATATTCTCTAGAGACTTTTGAAGAGTTGTGTTGCTAAGTACTCTAGAGAGCCAGGTTCTTCTGCATCCCTTCTAGAAGATAATTTTGTTACGTAGAAGATTTGAGGAGTCAAGCGCTGGATTGAGTCTGTTGCAATCAATGGTGTGAAGTCGTTGAAGCGTGAAGTGACACAAGGTAACTTCAGTCTTTAGATAGGGGATATCTAGGGAGGAAATCTGAGTTTCTTGTAATTGCGAGATTCCTAGTGTTTAATTTGATTCAGTTCAAATCGGTGGTTTTTTATCCGATTAGGGTTTTCCACATTAAATTTGGTGTCCTTGTGGTGTGTGCTTCTGATTTTATTTCCGCTGCGTAGATTATTATTTTTTGTACACTTTTGGTTTGATTGATTGGGTGGACCATTCTAGAGATCTCGCACCCTAAACCTTCAATAGTGATAGTTTACAAAGCCATCATCGAAGACAAGAACCACACTGATCAAAATGCATGAATTCTTGAAGATTGTAAACTCATACGCGTATCAGATGTCCTTTTTCACAATCAAATTAGTATGTAAATTAGGGTACTAAAGTGAAAACCCTTATGCAGAGGGCTAATTCTGGACAATCACAATCAGTGATCGTAATTATGTGGGTGATTTGAAGGCATCATGCAAACATAATACTTCCATCAACGTCATGCGATTTTACAAATTAACAATGCAATGAAACATAATAAACAAGCAGTTTTTTTCCTTTTGTTAATTAGTGATAAAATAGCTTGATTGACCATCAGATAAGGTGCATTGAGCCTGATCTTATAATCGTTGATTGCTAATCATATGGTTTAAAAGGAGATAGATCAATTTTGAATGGTGTAGACCAATCTAAAGAACAAAAAAGGATTGTCTTAAGTTGATCATCTCCCGCAGGAGTTACAATTCTTAGAAGAAAAAAAATCTAATGATATGTATTTAGTTTGTTCCAAAAATAGCTCCAAGATCTTTGAAGATCCATTTGAGCTCATTAATAGGTCTAATATGGGCCTCAAAATCTAATAAAAATTAGGTTCCAGTTCAGGTCTAACTCAGGCACTAGTGTCAAGGGGGAAACATTGAAAGAGGTGCGGCCCACAGTGCTGGGCTGTATTTGCAGTTCCTCACAGGAGAGAATTTTCCCTGCATTTTGTGGATCCAACTGAAATTCCTTCACCTCACACCACCTTATTAAGCCTGCATTGAACTCATTTTTATCTTGAATTCTAAGGCACTCAACCCACAGAAACATATTTCAGACCCTAATAAATTTAGACCCTAATAATGAAAGACAATCACTCCTCACTCTATAACTCGTTGGGTTCCGCCACACTCATAAGCCATCTCCACTAAGTAAACAATACAGTGTGGTAGGTTACCTTTCTCTTTGACTAATGGTCTTTTTCTTTATTTTTTTGGGTGACCCAAATGTAGGATTCTGCATCTTCTTGTCTTGTTCATGTTGCTAGACTCTTTTGTCACACGTGTAAATGTTTATTTTCTTCTTTGGCAATTACACCACTCGGTAGCATTTCTCATACTAGTGTGCAATCAAATGTGCAAACAAACCCATTCTCTTATTCTAGAACATTAGGAATCCTCCTTTCCTCTCTAGAAAATTAAAAGAAACTGGAAAAAAGGGAGACTCTCTACCATATTAACAAGAAAGTGACAAAAAAAATTATGGGTTTAACAGGGGCGCATCTCGAGTGGGTCGGGTTGAGTACTAGCCTAACCCATGACGACGAACACAACCCAACCAAAACCTACATGGGCAAATCGTAAACTCCCTGCCAGAGAGCAATTCATGGAGCTACTCAAATTACTTCAATTCAGACAGGGTAGCAAAGATTTTTGTATTTACTTTGCTTTTGAAAAGGTGGAAAACTAATTAGAGAAATGGATATACTTCATATAAGATAGTGTCATTGTAATATCTATTTGTTCATTGTGGATCTTGATCTTCTACAGCTTCTGTACCAGCAACAAGGGGGAGGATTAATTTGGATATCTAACACACATATAAATTCCCAAACACAACCTGAATTCCATCTAGGTTCCCAAATACACTTTTCATCAGGCAGGGCCATGCAGGTTTGGATTTTGCCCAACCCATTTTGCCAAGTAAAAGCTCTTCTTCACACACCATAATATCAAATTGGAAAAATTGAAGACGCGGCCAGCTCACATTTCCGTGCATGAAACCCAATTACCCAATACACGCTATCCACATGCAATTACACATAATAATATCATCTACTCATCTTCCACAAGAAAACAAACGTTCAAACCCCCACACTAACGCACCCTATCTCCTCATAGTCATATTTATACCCCCACTCACCACACCCACTTCCACTATCCATCCAAGTACTCGATCAAATTCAAACCTCTCTTCATGGAAGCCCTGACCCTCTTCTCCATAGTCCTCGCCTCATGGGCCTATCTTGTTTGGTTCTACTTCCTCTCCCGCACCCTGACTGGCCCAAGGGTCTGGCCCTTGCTCGGCAGCCTCCCCGGTCTAATATCGAACCGGGCTCGCATGCACGACTGGATCGTCTCCAACCTAAAAAAAACCGGGGATTCACTCACATACCAGACATGCATTGCAGCTCTCCCCTTCCTAGCCCGGAAACAAGGCCTCGTGACCGTCACGTGCCACCCCAAGAACATCGAGCACATCCTCCGAACCCGATTCGACAATTACCCGAAAGGACCCATCATCCAGGCTGCCTTCCACGACCTCCTGGGCCAGGGCATCTTCAACAGCGATGGCGACACGTGGATCATCCAACGGAAGACCGCTGCCCTCGAGTTCACCACCCGGACCCTCCGCCAAGCCATGGGCCGCTGGGTCAACCGCTCCATTAAGCTACGCCTCTGGCGCATTTTAGCCAAGGCCGCCGAAGATAACTCCGCTGTCGACATGCAAGACCTTCTCCTCCGCCTCACCTTCGACAACATCTGTGGTCTCACCTTTGGGAAGGACCCGGAGACCCTCTCCCCCGAGTTGCCAGAGAACCGTTTCGCTGCAGCGTTCGACTCGGCCACCGAGTCGACTCTGCAGCGGCTCCTCTACCCCGGCTTCTTCTGGAGACTGAAGAAGCTCTTCGGGTACGGAACAGAGGGGAGGTTGAGAAAGAGCCTCCAGATCGTCGATAATTACATAACGGATGCCATCACGGCGAGGAGGAAAGCTCCGTCAGATGATCTCCTCTCTCGCTTCTTGAAGAAACGGGACGCTGACGGCTACTTCTACACCAGCTCCGTCCTCCGTCGGATCGCCCTCAACTTCGTCCTAGCCGGACGTGACACGTCATCCGTCGCGCTGAGCTGGTTCTTCCACCTCCTCATGCAGAATCCACGTGTCGAGAGCAGAATCGTAGACGAGATATCGACCGTCCTCCAAGAGACACGTGGCGATGACAGGTCCAAGTGGACGGATGAGCCTCTGGACTTTGAGGAGCTGGAGCGGCTCGTCTACTTGAAAGCCGCGCTGGCCGAAACGTTACGGCTCTATCCGTCCGTTCCGCAGGACTCCAAGTATGTCGTAACGGGTGATGTTTTCCCCGATGGAACATTTGTGCCGGCCGGTTCTTCCGTTACGTACTCGATATATTCGGTGGGGAGGATGGAGTCGATATGGGGTGAGGACTGTTTGGAATTTCGGCCTGAACGGTGGATTTCGGATGGCCGATTCGAGGCGCCCACGGACAGTTACAGGTTTGTAGCGTTTAATGGAGGGCCGAGGATCTGTCTGGGGAAGGAACTGGCCTACCTACAGATGAAGTCCGTGGCCTCGGCCATACTGTTGAGGCACCAACTGCAGCCGGTAGCGGGTCATCGGGTGCAGCAGAAGATGTCGCTGACCCTGTTCATGAAGTACGGGCTGCGAGTGACCGTGCACCCAAGGAATCTCATGAAAAATGTGGTGGAGACCATTGATCATCCATAATTAACCATGCTGTTCTCAGAGGTGTGGTTTCCATTTTGGAGTTTCGGGGGATCGTCACATTGTTGATTTGATTGTAAGAATTTGTCATCTTACATAATATTGTCGTGTGATTCGTGTTACATTGTGTAAGGAGTATTGTTTTCATTGTATTGTTTGATATACGTAGTCGGATCAGGAATTGTAACAGTTAAGTATCAATTGCAATGCTTGGATTGGTTGCGAGTATAATATCAATGCAAATTCTACCCATTTATGAATCAATTTGAAAATGTCTGCCTGAATCCAATTTGGAAGTACAGAGGTTCAGACCCTCCATCGAAATCAATAGGTTAGGTTCGGGTTGGGTTGATGGGTCAAATAGAAATTTAATTAAATCAGCCCAAACCCACTGCATTTATGGATTAAATGGAATAGAGCGTGGCCAAACGAAACTTCCGTACGGGACAAGAAATGCTGATGCCTGATAGGGTTGTTCATGTGCGGGGTTAGGTCAGGTTGAGGTGTATCTACCTCTGCCCAAGCCCACCAAGGGCTGTAAATGTTAGGCCCAAGCCTGCCTATTTAGTCCATCATGTTGGAGGAACCGGGCTTCTATTATTTTTACAGGCTTCCTTAATTCACAAGTACTCCTTTTGCGAGCCAGGCTTTGGGATTTTTATTACTTATTCTAATCACGTCCCAAATATTAAACATGTTCAAATTATATATCCAATCCAAAGCAAGCTGGGACTGACTTGGGTCAAGCTAGCCTAGCCCATGGGCACTCCTAGTGTCCTAGGTATGAATTAAAAAAATAAGATGGTTTACAAAACTAGTTCTCAAAAAGAAACTGGTAATAAGTTATTAAAACGAAGGGTGCTTGGGTGAATTTGGCTGAATATTTTCACTTTTTTATCAACCACTAGCAAAATTGCTTGTCGTGAGCCAAAGCCGAGCATTTAGTAAAAGCCAGCCCAGTCTGATTTTAACATTTGAGTCCAAGCTCATGTTTACAAAGGGAGAAGTGGGAGTGATTGAAAGTCCGGGATCCTTACCCTAGAGGGGGGGAATAAGGTGAGCTATTACTTGTTGATCAATTAAGACCAATTTGGTGTGGGGGGATAAGGTGAGCTATTACTTGTTGACCAATTAAGACCAATTGTAACTTCTTTAAAATTAACTAGTCAACAAGTGATGATTAACAAACAAAATGCGGAAGTTAATAAAATCAATCACCATAATATAATCATTTATATTGGTTTGGCCTCAATGCCTACATCCACTACCGGCTTGTGATCGATTTTCACTATCTATGCTTTTCAATAGGCTAAGCAATAACCTCTACAATGTTGTTTTTTTAGGCTAAACAACAACCTATACAAGATGCTTTTCTAGGCTAAGCAATAACTTTAACACAATGCTTTTCTTAGGCTAAGCAATAACCTTTACAATCAAATGATTCTTCTTTCTCAAAGAAGTGTCTACACAAACACCAGAAGAGAAATAGTTTAAGCTCAATTACAATGCCTCTAAATAGGCGGATTTGAAAGTGAAAAACAAATTCACACAAACACCTATATGAATGCTTATGATGTGTGTGTGTGTGTGTGAAGATTTCAATCGAGTTTAAAAATAAGTACAATCAATATATGCTTAATGAATTTAAAAGTTTAAAGCACATAAAAAATTTGATTGAAGTGCATTGCAAATCACATGTAAAACTATTAACTTGTTAATGATATGAAAACCAAAAGTTCACAAGTCGTATGAAACTAATTAAGTCTAAACATGTGATGCATGTGCAATATTGTTTCCAAAAACAAAATAGTATAACTAAGGTTTTAAAGATTGAAAACAACAATGAAGATTCAACCAAGTAAATGAAACATGTTATAAAAGAAATCAAAGGTTTTGACGAAACATGATTTATAAAGTTTTAAAACAAAACTTGGTTTCAATCAAAGTGAAGAATCCTATAACTTAAATCAAAGATCAAATGAAGTAGAGGATTCAACAAATCATAGTTATCATTCTAAAATCATTTACCAAAGATTTAAAACAAAGCATATAACATATGATTAATGTCGCGACCCTGGACCGAGTTATGAGCCTAATCCGGGATCCAACTGTTGATGCCGCGCCACGTGCATCTCTAAGTTGGCTAATCCGCACAAGGAATTATGAAAAATATTTATCCGTGCACGGGATTTCCCACAGGGTTCCGCGGTGAGGATTACACATCCCATTCATTTACATATAAGCTTATCAAATACACATTCGAGATTTGCGAAAGCGTGTAGTAAATCAAATTAGTATCATTCCATTCCATAAGTAAAACTGATTTATAATTGATATGATAAGATATCAGAATGAGCAATGATCATTAGCATATTTCCCAAAAGTAAAGTTAAAGTTTATATAAAAGATCAGCTAGTTTAATTGCCCCAAAATAGTGGTCAACAAAGACCAATACAACCAAATAAATAAACCCAAAAGATGTTAATCATAACCCAAAATGTCGTTCTCAAAGCTAGATCTGATGTCTACATGACATCATCCACTTGCCACTCGATTACTCGCTACAGTTCATCAACTGCCTCCTCAGGCTCCTCCTCAAAGGCAATGGATTCGAACCTGAGTACCAAAATAAATGGGTCAGACACGACGGTCTGGCAGGTGGGTGAAAAGATATAATAATACATTTGAAATAATGATACCTTAGGAAACATATTGAAAACCTGTATAAATAATGAGTTTCGTAAAAGACAATGCATCATTTATTGAACAAAGGCATGAGCAATACAAAGTAATAAGGGTACCAAGAATAAGGAACTGTCAAGATGGCAACCACACAAAGCTAAATCATCTCTCACAAAAGTGATGAGAGCACATACCCTACATGATCATTGACCTCGGTCACACAAGGTGAGGAGGGATAATGATAAAATACTATAATATACATATATATACTCTGTGGGACCACGGTAGCGAACCGGGTAAATACTATGTGGATTCCAGACTACAGCTGACTAAACAGGAGGGGAGGGATCTCCAAGTCGGTAGATCAGACCGACTAGGTTGTCCAAGCTTAGTGGTGCCGACTCATAGGTCGAATGCGAGAAATCAAATCACATGCATAATAAGAAAACAGGGTGCCCCCATAGGCACAAATACACATTCATATCGGGTTGAGCATATACAGGTTAGCAAAAGCTAAACACACTTTCCAATACGGGACAAGTATAGTCACATAACGTGGATTTGAAATCAACGAGTAAAAGTTTGGTTAAAATCAAATATGAGTGGGTTCTCATACATTTCTGGGCTATACATTGAGGTTTCAAGATTTGGATCAGTGTGAATAGGGTTCCCTATGTCGGTTTTTTAAGAATTAGGGACATTCCGGATCCTTATATACATTGATAAGTCTAGAAAATCCTCAGTGAATCTCTATAATGGGATTTCTTCTTCCTTGAGGCTTCATGCGACGCCATACAAGTCCTTACATTGCATTGGGGCTCCAAATAGTACCTCCCTAAGCCTAAAAACAATATTTCAAGTCTTTAAGTATTGACCCGGGCATGACAGACAGTTCGCTCAGGCGAACTGCTCTCTGTTTGGGGTTCGCTCGAGCAGACCAAGGTTCGCTCGAATGGACCTGCTCGGATCAGGTTGGCTAGAGCGATCAGAAGGTTGGCTCGAGCCAACAAGGTTCTGTGATGGGTTCGCTCGAGCGATGTGTCAAGGTCGCTCAAGCGAACTTTCCAGAAACCTATTTCTATGTCCAGCTCGGCTCTTCTTCTTCTCCTCCTTTCATCCTCTTTTAAGCACCCTTTTTACATACATTTGAGGGTCTCAAATCCTCATTTAACCCCCATTCATTCCATCATTCAAACCTCCAACAACCACCCCATCAAAACATTTACTTCTCAATTACTTTCACTTCCATCAATGCAAGGCAAACTCCATTAATGAAAATTCATAAATGATCTTTTAACAGGACAATAATGCATATAATTTCAAGAAATCAATTAAAGAGATTAGCCTAATATGCATATTTTTAAAATCATTAATACTCATAAAGACAAAATAGGTGAAAACAATTAATAGGAGTTCAAATTTTATAAGCAAGAAATCATGAAATCAACTCATTCATCCTCTTACCTTAGGTCCAATGCTAAGCAAATCAAGCTACTAATCACCTCTCCAAGCTAACACACCCAACCTACACAAAACCCCCAAATACAAACCCTAAATATCAAAAACCAAATCAAAAGAAAGAGAAAGCTTCCAATAAAGAAGGAGGAGAGTTTCAAGGGCTAAACAAATGTAAATCTAGGAGATGAAAGCAAAAGCTTACTTGCAAGGTCTTCAACTAGGCAGAGAGAGTTCAAAAGAGGCTCTAATGGTGATGGATGCTCTCACAAATGGTATCAATGGGAAGTTCTTGAGGTGAGAAAGATGATCATGGAGTCCATTCCTTGATTGACAAGAGTTTAGTGGTGATTTGTGAGGAAGGAAGCAAGAGAAAAAGGAGAAGAATGGTCGTTGCTGGAACTCCTTCTCTTGTGTTGGAATTAGGGCAAAAGGAGAATGAAGAAGATGGGTTTCTTTATATACAAATAGGAGGATGGGTCCCACAACTTAAAGTTCTTGTCGGGCTAAAAACATGGCTTTCGGGGCTCCAAATGAATTCGACGAAGAAGGCAAAGTTGCTCGATGAAATTTCTAGTTTCCAAAAAGTATATGTTCTGCGGGTTTTGGTGACATTGAAAATCGTGTCCATATTTTGGGTAAAAAGACTGTTTTGCCCTCAAATTGAGAAAAGTCAAGTTTAGGGCTCTGGAATGGGAACGATGTCAATATGAAAGTTGTAGGGATTAACAAGATAAGTCAAATGGGATTAAAAACATAATTTTAGAAAATCATGAATAAACCCCCAAGCTCACGCAAATCCGTAACAAGAACCCCCAAAGGGACCCACAAATCAAGAAGGCTCTTAAAATTTTCCAAAGCTATTGTAAAAGCTATTCTAATCCCAAACTTAACCAAAAACCACTAAACACGCTTAAAGCTAAAGCACAACTTAATTAACACTAATCGTGGTCTCTTGGGTTGGGGTCTTACAATTAAGAAAAATAAAGCTTACTTGCTGATTTAACTTTACTAATCCAAGTTTTAGCCTTTTTTTTTCCCTTTAGCCTTCCTTAGTTCATTCCCCTTTGTTTGGGCTTCATTCCCCTCAAGAATGACTTAGAAGATCATCTCATTTGGCTTTGGAATGAACTTGCTTTTATAGAAAAAGCTGACCAACGGCTAGCTGTCGGTTAACGACATTCAGGGTTTGGTTTAGCCGAACTCCCAACGGTCACAATCCAACGGTCATATTTTTGAAAGTTAGCTGGCCGAAGTGCACTTTTCGGTTCGCGGAACTGGACTTCGGTTAACCAACAAGGTGACCGACACCTGACCGACGTTCCCAGAAAACACGGATTTCACATTTTGGATCCGAGACCGACAGCTAACCGAAGGAGGTTCGGTCCATGTTCGGTTAACCGATCCTTGACTGACAGGCTTACCGACAATGCAAATTGGTTCAAAAAATAGCTCTCTGGAATTCTAACCGAAAGGCTTTCGGTCAGCTTCTGAACCATGTTCGGTTAGCCGACACTTGACCAACAGGCTGACCGACAAAGGCCAGAATCCCAACTTTTTGCACATTTCAAAGTATTTGCTTGTGGGGATTTTTGGGTCATTAAATCAAGCATGGAATTATGATTTAAATCAATCTAAGTATTTTAAAATCATGAAACATAAAAAGCCAAAAATGATTCGAAACTTTAAAAACAACGGCTAGCTCGATTTATAAAAATTCTTTTCAAATTAAATGCATCTAAGTTTATAACCAAAACATGCATGAACTATAAGATTTACAAGATTTAAAACAATGCTTGAGTAAATCAAAATTTCTAAATCAATGCAAGTGTGAAAATTGAAATGATGACTAAAATGAATAATGCATCCATCAAATTGCAATATATAAAATTCCTAAAATCTCCCCCTTTGTAAGTTGATGGCAACTTACTCAACACCGAATTTACACACTAAGTCTTCAGCTCCTCCTTAGCTGGACAAGGCTCGAAATCTTCTTGGATGCTCCTTTGACTTGGCTTGGGCTCTAGGTCTTTTTTTTTTTAATTCTCTTTGATGCTTGGAGCTTGATTATTCTTCAAACTTTGTTTTCTTCTTTAGCCAAGCATCTTCTTTAGCTCCCAAGCTTTTTTCTTTCATCTCTCCCCCTTTGACCATGCATACTTTCCCTTTGGCAAGATATGCATTCTCACCCCTTTAGAAGATAATACAAGATCTCCCCTTTGACATCTAGAATATTCTCCTCCTAATTCTTTCCCTTTAGACAACTTGAACACTTTCTCTCCCTTTCACATTAAATTGCAAAGGTACCCACACACATGAATTAAGGAAAATACCTTTTAGTATCACCTGTTAACAAAAAAAATCAAAAATGAAATTCATAACAGGGTATCATGTATGAGTAATAAGCTGTAAGGGTAAAGAGCCAATACAAGGGTGAATTTGATCAAAGCTAATGCTTCCTTAGAAGGTTTACACTCCCCCTCAATCCATACTCTCCTTTTGTCAAACTTTTGACAAGAATATAACTATTGGGTGCAAGAATAAGATAGTTTAACCAATTGAGGGTTATCTTCAAGGGAAGGATTAGATACCAGTTGATAGCAATTGACTATAAAGCTCAATATTTACCAAAATAAAGAGCAAGGTCAAGAGGATAAGATATCGTGGATACCAATTGGAATTAAGGAAACCAATTGAGATCAAGGATAAGATCGTTAACTCAATCACTCTAAAATGGAGTTAAAAGAATATAACTACTAGGATTAGTCTAAATTAGAGCTATCCATGATATTATGAGATTTACTAAACATAGCATCAATCAATATATATAACTATGAAAATCATATGCTATGAATATCTTGAAATCATTTCATCCAATCATAAAGTGTGACTATTATGTGCAAGATGAGTGAAATGAAGTTCAAACATGAAGCCCGCCTCAACCATTAACCAACCAAGATTATAAACACATAAATATTATGGTCATGAGATTTGCCTATATGAGCATGAGAGGTGGCAAACATGAAAATTATGATGCTAAAGGAATGTGTCATGGAACAAAAACATATTACTATCAGGTTCAAACCAATGTACACAAGGTCTATCACATTCTCAAGATATGAGATCAATTGGATATGGCATCAATAGAAAATTATACTAATTGAAACTGATTGAATTTGACAACATGAATAAGAGCATGGATGTGACAAACATGAAATTCCATCAAGCATCATAAATGGATATTTATCACTTTTAATGATATAACTAATGACCATAGTGATGAACATGTTAAATTGTAAAAAAGTAAAAAAAAATTAACTTGGTAGAACATGCAATTTTCAAAGTGTCAAATCATACGAACTCAACATCTATTAAATCCATCAAAACAAGAGATATAACTATGAAATATAAGGAATGGATTTCAAGGAGGTTTATATGATTAAGAACACTATTATGAAGTTGAAACATGTATAAAGATGGCATCATTAAGAAAATACGCATTAATCAACATCATAACCATCCATTTAAAAATAAAGACTAGAAAGCAAAAGGATGGAATTGAGAGTTCTAGTATGGTATCTACAAATATAACTTAAGAGCACAACCATATATGGAACTATTTGACATTAGAATATAAAAAGAATGTAACCAAATGAGCAAAGATGCAAATAGTTTATAACAATATTCATTTCCTTTTAAGATAATATAACCAAGTGCATAAGAAAATGAGAGCATGGAACATGCTTTGATGATCATATAACTAAAAAGGTTTTCAAGCAATTCCATTCATACAATCTTCAAATCATTTCAATAAACAAAATCCAACAATGAGCATAAAGAGGAAGATTTTGAAGATAACTTGCATTTTAAATGATATAACTTATTTGAAACACATACAAGTTGATTTTTCAAAACAATAATTTTCCATATGAAGGTATAACTTAGAAATCTACGGATAATCCAAATTGATTTTGTGTTAACACCACTTTATTACCATTTGCATATAATGGCCAACAGCAGTTTGAGATTTTATTGATGGGCCGACTACTCGGACATTGGGATGGGCAGTCTGCATAGGATAGCATTCATGGCGTTGAATAGTTGGGAGCGGGCTAGAACCATTCAGCTATTTCCAGGACCGGAAGCTAGGATCCCATGGAGCCTGACTTTGGTATCAGTAGTCTGATTGGATTGTTACTGATACCCTGGGAGGTGGCTAGGACATCATCGGAGTCTCCCTTTTGATTCTTGCATTCACTACAAGAAAATACATTTTTAGCGGCGAACTTATAGCGGCGGCCAATAAAATTAGTCGCTATAATATACTTATAGCGGCGCCCAATCTGACACATCGCTGTAACACAATTTTTAAGCTACTTTTACCGGCGGCCTTCGAGTCGTCCGCCAAAACATTGATCTAATGGCACCAATAATTCGCGGCAAAAAAATTTATTTTTACCGACAGTCAAGTGTTGGATGTCGCTACAAATTATTTTTAGCGGCGGCCATAAGTGGCACCCGACGGTAAAAAGTGTAACCCACCTAATTTATCCCTCTCTCTCTCGCTCATCTCTCCCTCACGGTATCTCACTCTCTCAATCTCATCCCTCTCTCGCTCATCTCTCCCCTGCGCACCTCTCTCTCAACGTGTCTCCCCTGTGCATGCACCCCTCCATCTCTCTCGCTCTCTCACTCTATCATCGGTTGAGATCGCCGATGCATCCCATCCCCACTGACCATCATCGATCCCAACCCATCATCATCATCGCCCGGTGAAATCAGAACTCTTCTCACAGCCCTATTCTAGCCCGGTGAAATCAGAAATCAGGACATCTTTCTGGCCATTTTCCTCTTCTCACAGCCCTATTCTAGCCCATCTGCTACCCCTGTTCTAGCCCATCTGCCACCCCTGTAATCATCCGAAACCCACCCCCATCACCGTAACCAACACTCCATCTGTAATCTCCCTCACGGTATCTCACTCGCTTCCCTACTACTCTTCTTCGCTCACCGTCTCTCTCATTTTCTCGCTCATCTCTCCCCTGGCAAGTCTCTCCCCTGCGCACGCCCATCTCTCCCCTGCAACCCTTCATCTCTCCCGTGACCTCCACCAACCCCTCTCAGCATTTCTCCCACGACCTACACCTGGAAATACCTCTTCTCTCACCATCACTCCCACTCTCAATCTCATCCCTCTCTCACGCCGTCCTTTACAGCCGATCCGACTGAAATTCCTATCATTCGCCGCCGCTACCGTCGTGCCTTGACCGGAGAGGAAGGGAACAAGTAAGAGGAGAAAACTCAGGTATTTCCCCCTTTTTTTATGCACAGTCCTATCATGGTTTCATTGGGGGTTTTCACATCATCTTAACACTTTGAAACTTTGAAATTATATCATCTTAACACTCTGAAACTTTGAGGAGCATAATCCCCTATCCTTTAGATGTTTAAGAGCATCTGGGGTTTTCTTTAATTATAACTGAGATGATAATGATGGGGGTTATGATCCTTTTTCTTTACCTTTTTTTTCTTTTTAATTGATGATGACAGTGGTGATAAGGTATTAAAGTTTCCACTTCTTAATCTTTGTGGGGTTTTTTGTTTTCTCATTTTTGCTTCAATGATGATAATGATGGCTGCCTTATGCTATTAAAGATTTTATCCAGCCCCAAACCAGGTTAAGCAGAATGGGATAGGACCAACCTGACTCATTCACTGACGCCAGCTATACAGAGCAAGGAAGTGGAACAGATTCTGGCCCATGCAGGCTCTTTCGGACCATTGTTGGGCACTAATTACTAGCTAGCCTACAAGGGCAGGGCACACCCTTGGGTAGAGTACAGATTTACAAACAAGTGACCCTAACACCAATCCCATTTGGCCCCTTCTAGTCTACTGACTAATTCGATTTGTATAATCTCACATCATCCTATTTTTCTCTCCTCTAGTTATTGATGATCTGAAGATTTTCTCTCCTTGAAGTTTTTTAGTACAGTTTTTTGAAGTGTGATTGAGATCGATGCTACACTCAATATGTTGGATTCTTGATGCCCCTGATTCTAGGCCATGAATGGTGCACATTATTGGACATGATTTTCATGTCTGGCATGCCTTGTTGTATGCCTGACACCAAAATAAAAGAATAAATAGGTGAAGGTTTATGAGTGAAAAGATAACAATAATGAGAGGTTTACTTTCTCAGATTAAGCAGAGTTTCATCACTGTCTAGGAGCTGATGGACAGGTAAAACTGAAAATGTAGAAAGTGATGATGATAAGGGGTACAATGATGGAGGGAGAGTGACTGAAATAATGCATTATCTCTTATGTGTGTATTATTGTACTTCATTTCCATGTGTAGCATGTGTTACATACCTGATCAACACAAAAGAATGAAAAATCAAAACCCTTCATAAGTAACCAACCATTACCATACATGTTAGGGAAGCTCCAGTGTACTTCCTATCCATAAGAAAATTGTCAGCTTATCTTCATTGTGAACCATCCAAACATGATTACTGAAGTCCAACTTCCGATTTTCGGGCCCTATAGCAGGGTTCTTTTTTTTAACAGGTTGAGATATTACTTATGCATTGTCCATACTCCATATTGAAGGAATCCCTGGTTGGATCAAAAGTCATGAGCATCCAAAATAGTAAAAAGTGGCACACTAAAAATAAGCCAACAAGCCTTAGAAGATTCATGGGAAGTTGCAATTACTCATACATTGGATTTCAGCTTCACTGAAAACTATTAGCCAATTGATCCAAGGTTTCACTGAAGCTGCCATGGGTGCTGAGTGTGGTAGGGATGATGAAGGGTATGTGAGTGCGTTGCACAAACTGCAGGGGATGGTGAGATGGGAGATGGTCTGGGATTTAATAGAAACAGGGGGAGGTTCTGATTCAATTGTGCTGCTGATTTTCTTTGAGAGCGTGCGGCTCTCGGATGTGGCTGCATCATTATAATGTGTCTTTTGATTTTGTTATGATGGTTATTTCCTCTTTCCT
Source organism: Litsea cubeba (assembly GCA_012931725.1). Classification (NCBI taxonomy): domain Eukaryota; kingdom Viridiplantae; phylum Streptophyta; class Magnoliopsida; order Laurales; family Lauraceae; genus Litsea; species Litsea cubeba. The sequence continues at coordinate 29,749,150 of CM022954.1, read as the reverse complement.
TTCTTTTTACCTCTCTATAGCCCACATGAAGAATGGAAATGAAAGAAGATTTTGATATACCAAAATTCGAGCGAGCACCAGTCATATTCAATGGTTGGGGTGTATTTTATCATATATTTTGATTTGAATGGTAGGGTTGTGTTCTTCTCCCGGTTTTTCATATTCAATGATTGCGCTATGTGATTCTGTGTGCGCCATTTTGGGTCTGAGTTAGGCACGAGGGTAGGCAATGGGCACAAGCTTTTCATCATCAAGGTTGAAGAAGCCTTTCCCCATCTATACCCTGGGCCAGTAGAGAAATCTTTTCCACTCAAACCTTAATTTTCACTCCAACAACATTGAATGCATGAAATCAATACTTCTACTGGTGGAGGAGAGAAGACAGAGACAAGATAGAGATGAAGGTGAAGTGGCTGGCCGAGACCCTGCGTTCTATGGGTTGTGTGTGGGCTTGGATTATGGATGGTTTGCAAGTGGGAGAGATGGCTGCAACAATATATTACATGCATGTATGGCATAGATCCCATAAATGCTTTGTTTGATCTTTGTTTTTTTGTCTAAATCGTGGCTTGGTGTTACATGGTTCTATACAATGTTGTCAACTTGATTTGTGTTTTGCACGCCATCTTTAATGGTTAATGTCTAAGGCATCCATAAATTCCAAATCAATCTATTTCAAATCAACCTATTTAAAACTTGATCAAAATTAGATGGTTAATGTCTATTTCACAAAAAAGAAATTAGATGGAATTTATGGATGCCTATTTCGATCAAATCAACCTATTTGTTGAAGGATTCAGTAATTAGAATCTATTTCTCAAATCAACCTATTTAAAACTTGATCCATTTGAAACAAGGCCTAAGGCATGACTTTGTATTTAAGAGCGGCATTTGAGGGCTCATTACTTGAGCATCTATAAATTTAACAAAAAAAGAAAAGGGTATGGAATTCATGAAATTCCAAAAAGTCATTTGAGATGTTTTAGGTGAAAAAACAGACAGTAAATATAATCTTTCATCAGTTAGAAGCAAAGGTTCAGAGTACTTAAAGAGTTCTTATTTAAAACAATCCCCTTCAGTTCAGAATTAATCCCTTCTCTTTTATCTAGCCATGAAAGTTTTCAATTATTAACCAGTGAAAGTTTTCAGGTTAAAAAACTAGAGGCAAAAGAACAACAGGCAATAGCAAAGGCTCCACTAGTCAAAACTGTATCCTGTAATGGTAAGCTAAATGGATATATGCTTTGGACTTTTTCTTTTAAATGCTGGACTTGGAGCGGACCAATTCCTGTACAGCAACTCCCACCCTCATGAACTAAAACCAAGATTATTTTTCAATAGGGTCTATGTGTGGGGAGATTTCCAGAGCCACAGGATTACGCTAATCACAGCCATCAGATGAGTCTAAGCACTCTCACGTGCTATCCGCATGCCATCCATGTGGCACCAGGCTCACCCCGGCTGCCAGGACAGGAGGTCCGGCCGAAGTCAAGTAGCTCCGGGCCACTAGCGCCGAGTTCGGCCACCTCGTGTGCCCATCTCGGCAGAGAGCTCCACCTCGGCCGAAAGAGCCGGGACGGAAGCCGAAGTAAGAAAGAGCCTCCACTTGCGCCCTCATCCCCTCCCACGTCATCAAGCACGTGGAGGAGTAGGGGCGCGAGCTAGCGAGACAGATGCGACATCCAGCCGCTCACAATCTTCGCCAGATCACTGACGTGGCGGCATCCAGCGGCTGAGGCCACATCAGGACAGGGCCCGAGGGCAGATCCGATGGTACCCCTACCGCCAAAGGCGTCTAATACGATCTGGCGCAACAAGACGCGCATTAAATGCGACGTGGGCTGATCCGACGCGCATTTAATGCAAAGTGGGCTGGATTGGACCGCATTAATTGCAACGTGGGCTGATCATGACTTCCCATTCGAATCAAGAGACCCATGCCAAGATATCGTCCAAGATATCTTTCAAAACGTCTATAAAAAGGACTGCATTTCACATGCAAGGTACGCACAACCCAACTAAAAGAGCTGTTAATCTGCCTCTCTTCTTCCTCTCCTTCCATTGTTCCAGTTCCTTCACTGACTTTGGCATCGGAGAGCCTTGCGCCGCCCAGGCCAGGGTCCTCTGACCGTGTGTTCTTCTCTTTCAGGCTTTCGGACGGTACCCAGTCATCACCATTGCTGGATAAGTCCTCTAAGGCTCCCCAGTTATTGTGGGTCATTATTTTCTGCACCTACAATTGGCGCCGTCTGTGGGAAGGTAATATCCCAGCCTTCCCAACCTTCTCAACTTCAATCTCTCAGAAGCCATGCCTCCGAAAGCTAGGAAGGGCGTAGAATCCTCGAGAGCAGTGCTCGAGCTGCCACCACCGTCGACGGACGTCCCTCCTCAAGGGCGCTCCCGCACGGTGCATGGCACGTCAGCAGGCGAGGGTCGCTTAGGCTCGCAGCTTTTTGTCAAGGTCCCCCTACAAGAAGGACTCGAGACCTCGATCTCAGCAGAAGAAGTCATGCCACCCCGACGCGATGAGCGTCGGCACGAGCGTCCTCGTAAGGACAAAGCCGTGGCCGTAGGAGAAACGCGCCATGCTCAACCCCCTGCCACTGGAAGGGTTGTCGCAGCCCAAACTGCTCTCCTCCAGAGGCAAGAGCAGCTGATTCGCGAGCTCCAGCAGCAGTTGAGGGCAGCGCAAACCGCCTCCTTGAGGCAGGTCTCTGAGCCTCAAGGGAAGAAGGGGGACGCCCCCAGCAGGGCAGCCCAGCCTCCCCGCGAAGATCTCAGAAACCATCTGGACCATAAGCGGAGCCAGATTCGCGACGAAGGCTCGTGCAACAGCCGGAGTCATCATAGCCGCGATGGCCGAACTCGTAGCCATCGTAGCCCGAACCACTCCAAGCGAAAGCCAAGAACCCAGACTCCAGAGAAGGACGACGAGCAGGAGCGGTTCGACAAACGCGTAAGGCTGGCTCTTCAACACAACCTGGACGTGCGGGACCAGAAGCAGATCTGTGGCCACACTGATCTGGGGGGCTCGCCCTTCACAAAAGAGATCGAGCGCACCCCCTTGCCAAGAAAGTTCTCCGTCCCGCGGTTCGTCCCCTATGACGGACTGTCCGACCCATCCGCTCACCTTCGACACTTCTCCCAGAAGATGTCCATCTGGGGGAATGAGGGTCACCTGAACTGCAAAATCTTCTCCTCCAGTTTGGGTGACCTCCCCCTGAAATGGTTCTGTTCTCTCCCAGAGAAGTCAGTTTCTAGTTGGAAGGAGCTCCAGCTCTCCTTCTTAAAGAAGTTCCTAGCTTACACCGTCGTCCCCAAGAAAGAAGGGGACCTCCTCGCCCTGAGAATGAAACAGGGCGAGACCCTCGCCAAGTTCGCCCAACGATTCTGGGCGGTCTACAGCCAGATCGAGGGCACCAGGGAGGAGATAGCAATCTACGCCTTCCAGCATGCCCTGATCCCCGGTCACGACCTTCGGAAGGACTTGGTCGGGGACCCCCCAGAGTCCATGCCAGCGTTGATGTCCCGGATAAAGCGCTTCGTCGCCCGGGAGGAAGATGAGATCCGAGCCCAGGAAGAGGACGGGCGTCCGGAGCCCGAGCAGAAGAGCAGCCAGCCTCGGCAGAGAGGCGGGAGGCCCTTCCAGAAGCAGGAGCCCAAGCAGGCCTGGGTCTCCAATTCGGCAAAGCCTGAGTCGTCCAGGTCTGGGGGCGCCTGGAAGCCCAGACCTCCCTCCAGCGCCAGTCAGAGCGTCAACGTCGTCTTCAAGGAGCCGACATACCGCATCCTGGCCAAGATAAAGACCAAGCCGTTCTTCAAGTGGCCTCTACCCTTGAAGCACGAGCCCACCTCTGGCAGCCGGAGCAAGCTCTACTGCTCCTTCCACAGGGGTAACGGGCACAGGACCGAGGACTGCAAGTCTTTGCAGTGGTACCTGGAGAAGCTGGCCGAGGAGGGCCACATTCCAGAGTTCGTCAAGGCAGGAGATGCCGGCGGCAGCGAGGGCCGAGTTCACCAGAGCGCAGCCCAGGATCCAGACAGTGAGGATTCAGAGAAGATCATCAACGTGATCCATCTGGCGTCCTCAGCCCCCGCTCCCTCATCTCGGGGCAGCTCCCAGGCCCGCGCCGAAGCCAGGCGGGCTTCGCACGGGAAGGAAGTGATGAAAGTCGAGCTCGCTCCGGCATCCAAGAAAGCCCGCCGTGACCGACCCGCCGTCTCGTTCTCAGACAGAGACCTAGAGGGAATCCAGCTCCCTCACAACGACCCCCTGCTCCTCACAATGAAGCTGAGAGACTTCACAGTGAAGAGGATCCTCGTCGACTCCGGCAGCTCCTCCGAGGTCCTCTACTACGACTGCTTCAAGAAGATGAACCTATCGGAAGCAGACCCCACGGAGGTCCGTGCACCCCTACTAGGGTTGTCCGCCACGCCAGTCTACCCCAAGGGTAGGATCACCCTGGAAACCCGGGTCGGCGGAGCTTCCGTGTCGGCCGACTTCCTGGTCGTGGACGCCCCTTCTCCCTACAACGTCATTCTGGGCAGAACGTGGCTCCACAAATTAGAAGCAGTCCCTTCTTCCCTCCACCAGAAGCTGAAGTTCGTCCTTGAGAACAAGGAGGGCAAGTCGAAAGTGGTTACAGTGGAGGGAGATCAGCAGCAAGCCAGGCAGTGCATGCTGGCCGCAGTCCTAGCAGTGAAGGAGCCAGAGCGCGTCAACCTCGCCGAGTTCGAAAAAGGCCTAGATGAAATCGGCCGTGATCCCGAGAAGAAGAGCATCGAAGACCTGGCCGAGGTCAGGCTGAGCCCGGCAGACCCAGACAGGTTCTTCCTGGTCGGCACCCAGCTGCCAGACGAAGAAAGGGCCGAACTCTCACGGTTCCTGATGCAGAACGTCGACGTCTTCGCCTGGAGCCCAAGCGAAATGCCTGGGGTCGACCCTGAGGTCATGTGCCACAAGCTGAATGTGGACCCCGACCACAAGCCGGTAGTGCAGAGGGCCCGAAGGACAGGGCTGCAGCAGACAGATGCGGTCGTCGAAGAGATCGACAACCTGCTAAAGGCAGGAGCCATCCGGGAAGTCCAGTATCCGGTATGGCTGGCCAACACGGTAGTGGTCAAGAAGAAAACTGGTAAGTGGAGGGTATGCGTGGACTTCACGGACTTGAACAGGGCCTGCCCTAAAGATAGTTTCCCCATTCCAAAGATTGACCAACTGATCGACGCCACCGCCGGTCACGACCGAATGAGCTTCCTCGACGCCTACAGAGGCTACCACCAAATCCCGCTCTACGAGCCTGATGAGGAGAAAACGTCATTCATAACCCCCCGCGGCACTTACTGCTACAAGGTGATGCCCTTCGGGCTAAAGAACGCGGGGGCGACCTATCAGCGCCTCGTCACAAAAATGTTCCATGCTCAGCTCGGCCGAATGGTAGAGGTGTACATCGACGACATGGTCGTCAAATCAGTGCACTCCGGCGACCATCTGGCGGATCTCGGCCAAGTCTTCAACATCCTTCGCGCATACAAGCTCAAGCTAAACGCTTCCAAGTGCGCCTTCGGCGTAGCCTCTGGTAAGTTCCTCGGCAGCTTGGTAACGCGGAGGGGGATAGAGGCTAATCCGGACCAGATCACCGCGATCCAGAGCATTCAGAGCCCCTCTACCACGAAGGAAGTTCAGAAGCTCACAGGAATGGCTGCAGCACTCAACCGCTTCATCAGCCGGTCATCAGATAAGTGCAGGCCTTTCTTTCAGCTTCTAAAGAAAAACTTGAAATTCCAGTGGACCCCAGAGTGCGACCAGGCATTGGCCGCGCTCAAAACATATCTAATGTCACCACCCTTACTCTCCACCCCAACTTTGGGGGAGATTCTTTATTTGTATCTTGCGGTCTCGGATCACGCAGTGAGCTCCGTCCTCATCAGGGAGGACGAGGGAATTCAAAAACCAATTTATTATACGAGCAAGACCCTGCTTGATGCCGAGACCAGATACCTTCTATTGGAGAAGCTTGCGCTGGCCCTCGTCAGCGCCTCTCGCAAGCTCTCCCATTATTTCCAATCCCACACCATTGTCGTAATCACGGAGCATCCACTCCGTTCGGTGTTCAAAAAGGCTGACTTTTCAGGGCGAATATCAAAGTGGGCAGTTGAACTGGGGCAGTATGATATACAGTACCGTCCCCGAACTGCGATCAAAGCCCAAATCCTGGCAGACTTCATCGTTGAGTTCGTCTCGCCCAATTCGGCTCCGACCCAGCCCGGAACGGCACTGGGGGGCAAAGGGCACAAACCAGAGCTGACTGAGGTCGAGCAGCCTCCCACCTCGGCATGGAAGATCTTTGTCGACGGGTCATCCACCTCCAAGAGAGCTGGTGCCGGCATAGTCCTCCAGTCGCCAGAGGGTCTGGTCATAGAGCAGGCTTTCACTCTCAACTTCAAAGCGACAAACAATGAGGCAGAATATGAAGCGCTGATAGCAGGGTTGAACAGCGCCCAAATCCTCGGAGCCCGACACCTGGTGATCGTCAGCGATTCCCAACTAGTAACGAGCCAGCTCGCCGGAGACTACCAGGCCAGGGACGACGGGATGGCGGCCTACTTAGCCCTTGTGAAAAAACTGCTGTCTCATTTCCAGAAAGCCGAGGTCAGGCAAATATCCCGAGATACCAACACGCATGCAGATGCGCTTGCAAACCTGGCCTCCGCCGTCGAAGCAGGGAAGAAAAGGACCGTCGAGGTCGGGTCAGTATCAAGGTCAAGCTTAGAACTCCATTCATCTCGGCTCGTCCTCTGTGCTGATCTCGGCCCAAGCTGGATGGATCCAATCGTCGCCTACTTGAAGGATGACTAGCTCCCTGAGGACAAGGCTGAAGCTCACCGGATCAGACTCAAGGCAGCTCGATTCTGGCTCTCTCCCGAAGGCAAACTGTACAGGAAATCCTTCACAGGTCCATACCTCCAGTGCGTCCATCCGAGCAAAGTGGACGACTTCATGTATGAGATCCACGAAGGAATCTGCGGCAGTCACATAAGAGGCCGATCCCTGGCTTACAGAGCAATAAGCCAGGGTTACTGGTGGCCCTACATGTAGAAGGACGCGCAGGTGTACGCCAGGAAGTGCGAGAAGTGCCAGAAGTTCTCCCACTCTCTCCACCAGCCAGCACAAGATCTGAGTCCCCTCACTAGCCCATGGCCCTTCGCTCAATGGGGCCTGGACATTGTGGGGCCTCTTCACCGAGCTCCAGGAAACAAGAGATGGCTGATAGTCGCCACAGACTACTTGACAAAGTGGATAGAAGCTGAACCGTTGTCCTCAATCACGGACAGGGACTCCAGGAACTTCGTTTGGAAAAACATCCTAACGAGGTTCGGCATCCCCCGGACTCTGATTTCAGACAACGGGACTCAGTTCGACTCCAAATCCTTCAGAGACTTCTGCCAAGAGCACGGTATCAGGAACCATGACTCCACTCCGGCATATTTTTCAGAGTAATGGCCAGGCAGAAATCTCTAACAAAGTGATCCTGGACGGTCTGAAGAAGCGACTGGACAAGGCAAAGGGAAGATGGACAGAGGAGCTTCCGAGCGTGCTATGGGCATACAGAACGACTCCAAGGAGATCCACCTCGGTAACACCTTTCTCTCTGGCCTACGGGATGGAGGCGGTCATTCCTTTAGAGATCGGCCTTCCCACCCTGAGGACAGAGCTGGTCGACCATGGCCGAAACGACACAAACCTGGCGATGGAGCTGGAGCTGGCAGACGAGCGACGAGAAGCAGCAGCCCTGCGACTGACCGACTATCAGCAGCGGTTAGCCAGGGCATACAATCAAAACGTCAGAGAAAGGAGATTCTCCGTGGGAGAGCTGGTTCTAAAGAAGGCCCTGCCAGCTGACAAAGAACCAAACGAAGGGAAGCTGGCTCCGAACTGGCATGGCCCATTCAGGGTGGTCTCACTAGCAGGGAAATCAGCCTACAAGATCGAAGACTTAGAAGGCAAGCCGCTGTCGAGACCGTGGAATGCATCCCACCTAAAGAAATTCTATTTCTAAAGATGTAATGAATCCCGAATCAATGAAAGCAGCTTTTCGCCTTGTCTTCAACCTATCGTCTTTCACTGACTCCGGCAACTACAAGGGTTCGTAGCCCTGGAAGGAGGCCTCGAGTTCGAACACTCGGCCGAATTCCTAAACTCAGGGATTTATCCCACTCTACAAGGGTTCGTAGCCCTGGAAGGAGGCCTCGAGTTCGAACACTCGACCGAATTCCTAAACTCAGGGATTTATCCCACTCTACAAGGGTTCGTAGCCCTGGAAGGAGGCCTCGAGTTCGAACACTCGGCCGAATTCCTAAACTCGGGGATTTATCCCACTCTACAAGGGTTAACAGCCCTGGAAAAGGCCTCGAGTTTGGACACTCGGCCGATTCCTAAACTCTGGGTTTTTACCCCTCTACAAGGGTCTACCGCCCTGGAAGTGGTCTGGAGTTCGGACACTCGGCCGTTTCCTAAAGTCCGGGTTTATACACCCCCCAAAGACCATGCCGAACTCATGCTTTCATAGCCGAGGTCAGCGAAATGATGAATCCACCTCGGCGCAAGTGGATCATCTCGGCCATGGTCAGTTTCCAAAGCCAGCCATTTCGGCCAAGGTCAGTGTCTCAGAAAGAAAGAGCTGGGCCAACACTCAAACACAGAAAAGCAGCACAAAAACACAAGTGTTCCAGAACAGTACAAGGAAAGTAAAAGAACAGAAACTTTATTATAAGAGTTACAGAACAGAAAAGAAAAATACAGAAAGGAGGATCGCAGTCCTCTAAAAACAGAAAATAAAGTGAAAGACTGAGAGACTCTGATCTTCACCGACTCTTCAGGCTACAGGTTCGAAGACGCCGGATCGTTACCTGGAGGTTCTAAGGGATCTTGAATTTCACAGAGCTCTATAATACACTTTGGCTGGTTAGACCAAAGCATTCAGGACCCCCTCCAGTTCGGAGGCCCTGGACCTCGCTGAGCTCTTCAACACCCTCCGGTCAGTGAGACCAAAGTTTGAAGAGCCCCCAGGTCCAGCGGGCCTCAACTCCACCCTTAGTCTTACGATCCTGACACGGCGCATGGGGCTCGTAGGGAGCTCGATGCGACATAAGACCCTGCAGGATCGCCAGACACCCAGGACCCGACCATCCCGCAGTTGCAGAGGATTCCCCTGCAACCTGACCAGGGACGGTCGGCCATGAACCCGCGTTCAGAGAGCGCGTGGTCCACGGGGAGTTCCTTCAGAGAGCGCGCAGACCACAATGGGCTTCCCCCCTTGGAGAAAGCCACCCGCAGGCGCAGGGGTTCCCCCCGGATCGACTGCTTCTGAACACCCGCTGGGCATGGCTCCTATGTCTATGTGATTTAAACTATCCCATGTTCTGTTCTTTTCATCGCCCATGTCGAGCCTATCGCCCCTACTTATAGGAAGAAGAAGGGCTCAATCTCCGAAGGAAGTTAAGGGGCGAAGTCTCCCATGCATTATTTGGGGTGCACGACTGGTGACCAGCGATCCCTAGGGCGCCACGTGGAGACGTCCGCCCGTTTCCCTCGTCGGCAGTAGCACCATGTTTACTGCTATTTATGATCTCCAGAATACGGAGAATCGGCACAGACAGCTATGAAGACCGTGTGACTCTCTCTACCTCGATGGTCATGCGTCGCAGTAAAGGCATTCAATGCTATTCAATGTTACATCCAAAAACAAAAGAGAGCAAACATTCAAGTAAAGGAGCCCGTTTTTCATTGATAATAGAAAAGTATTACAAGGCAGAAAGCAAAAATATTACAAGCTACTGTGGTTTCGGCGACTCCACCAGGTCGATCACCATATCTGCTGAACCAGCGGCTTCGGCCGAAACCGCGACCTTGCTTGGAACGTCGCTGGCAGAAAGGGCTTCATCCGGTACCTCAGCCGAAGCATGGGCAGAGGATCCCTCACCTTGAGGCACGGCCGAAGCATCGCTCGAGACCGGGGCAGCGGGAGCGTCGTCGGCAGTAGGAGCGACTGCAGGAGCTTCAACTGGGGCACTTTCGGCTGCAGGAGCGGAGCTCGGCTCAGGAGCCGGGTCCGAGTACTTCGGCAGGTCCCGGTAGACAGGGTGATCTTCAGGGACCCCCGCACGTCTCAGTGCGGCCAGGCATCCTTCCTCGAACAGGATTGCAGTGATCTCCTCCACCTGCTTCTCGTATAGCTCAGTGGCGTGATCCACCCCATCTTGGAAGGCGGACTGGGCCTCGGACAGAAGAGAGGCCTTCTCTTTCTCCAGCTCGGCATTCGCCGTCTTCAATTTCGCTGTTTCGGCTTGCCCAGCCAGCACTTCCCCGCGCAGCCTCGTCCCCTCAGCCGTCGATTCAGCCTTTAATCTGGCCAGCTCCGACTCCAGCTCGGCGGTCTTCTTGTTCCTTGCCCAGACCTCGCCCTTCAGCTGGTTGGCCTTCGCCGTAAGTTCGGCGACACCAGCCAGAGCCGACGCCAGCCGAGCAGCCTCCTCAGCGCTGGCCTTCTTCATCCCCTCCATTCCCGTCTGCAGCTCCTCCAGCTCCTTCTTCAGCTTGTCCCTCTCGGACTCCAGCTGAGTGACCCGTGCAGCGTTCCTATCACTCCGCCCCACCACGGTCAGGAGCCTCTGCACGTTCTGCGAATGGAGAAAGATGGGTCAAGCTGGGGCAGTCAAGCCAAATCACTTGGAAGGAAAACACTTAAAGCACTTACCAGGAGGTTAGCCTGAATCGCTGAGACCATCAGGCTCTCGTTATCGAACCTCTCGTGCGTCTCCATATCCCACGGCAGAGCGCAGACTTTGGCGAGAGCCCCGATGACATCGGCGTTCCCCAGCAGCCGATCCTCGACGTTCAGAGGCTTACCGGGCTGCGTTTCCATCCTCGGCTTCCATGGCGCTGGGGCAGTTCGGGGTCCGGAGGACGACCCGGATCCTTGCCCCGCCGAGATGGTGAGCTCGCGAGTCGTCCCGCCGGACGGCCTGCCGGCGGGCATGCTCTTCTCAGCCGGTGCACTCTTCTCAGCCGGAGCACTCTTTTCAGTTGGAGCCTTGACTCCGGGGGCCCGCGCAGGGGTTTTGCCCTTCGGAGGTTGTTCGGCCCCCAAGTCCTTCTCCCCCGCCTTGGACTTCTTCCTGGGCGGGGACCCCTCCCTCAGGCGCTCCGGCGAGCGTCACTGAACTCCCGCATTCGAAGCAGGAGCCGGAGCAGAAGCAGGAGCAGGAGCAGAAGCAGGAGCGAAAGTGGCGCCAGCACCTCCCGAGCTCGAAGCTGCTCGGGTGCTGGCAGAAGATGGCGTCGCAGAGGAAGAAGACCCCCACCTGAACTTGGCCGCTATGTCCTTGATGACTGGCTCCCTCGACCTTCCCGCCATATCTTCTTCCTAATCAGAAGAGTAAGCGTCCACTATCTGCCTCAGGTTCGACGGCTCCGAACTGGGAGTGGACGCCTCGGACCCAGACGCAGCTCGTCTCACGGCAGGATCGTTCAAGGGGATCCCGGCAGGTACAGCAAGGGAGACGGTTGGACGATCAGGGTGCGCTTCGTCCACCTCGGGTACCCCGGTCCTCTGGTAGTGGCCGCGGTATCTCGGCGTGTATCCGAGCAGCTTCCAAGCTGGCCTAGTCTCGTGCCCCTTGTACGTCTCAACCTTGTTAATGTCGTCGGGGTTCCTCCTCCAGCCTTCACTCGCAGCTCGGCGTCGTCTCGCACCTGCCTCTGCATAACAAATAATAGAGGAATCAGCTCGGCATCGTCGAAATCAAGCAAAGAAGATGAATGAAAAGGAGCGATGTTTACTTGGGACTGTCCCGGGACGGCGCGGGACCGTTAGCCTCCTACTTTCGCCAGCGCCGAACTCCCAGTCCCCGAAACACAGAAGAAGGCTTCTTCGGCATTCTTACTTGAATCTTCCAAGGCCAGGACGAAGCCTCTTCGCTGCGGCTTCACCCGGAGATAATATTTCCCTTCCCCAGCCTTGCAGATATCGTAGGTGTCCTCGATATCATGGACACCTAGGTCGCTCCCCAGAATCTCATTCAGCTTCGCCGTGCCCATGATGACCTTATAGCCATTGGGCATCAGCTGGCACGGGGTAAGGGACCAGGTACTGAGGCAAGCTCTAACTAGAGGGTGCAGGGGAAATCTGACCCCGCCCTCGATCACAGAGATCAGAGGGAACGGCATCCAGCCGCAGGACCAGCGCATCGTGGCATAGTCGACGGAGTCCGCCGGCTTGAGGAGAACTCCCTCTGGGATATCGAAAGCGGCCCTAAATCTAGCTATGCCCTCTTCGGTATCTAAGTTGAACCTAGGGGTGCCCATGTCTAGAGAAGGGGACAACAAAAGATAAACCCTAAAGGTTGCGAAACCCTAAGAAAAAGCTACACAGAGGCGCGAAGCAACTTACAGAGACAGAAGGGGCGACTCGAGTACAGGTCCAGACACGCCCTATGGTCGTCCTCGCTAGAAGAAATCTCGAGCAACAGAGCAGAAACTACAGATGAAGGCGAAGGCGAAGGCGAAAAGAAATCAGAAACAAGAAGGGAAGGAAACGACCCTCTTTATGGAAAACAAACCCTCGGCGCGCGCTGCTTTCGAAATTCGAAAGGGCGGATTTCGCGATCTGCGCCCATTCCATCAATAAGACAGCGCAATCAGTGAAGAGGCGACGCGTGTAACAGTCGACTCGCTTCCCAGTACAGACAGGACGGAGCATTCATTGCTTCAGGACAGTTGAAGCAACACTAGGCAATGACCGTCGCATCCCCAGACGAGTCTTCTAGCTTTCGACCACTAAAGGCCAGGGCGCTTAAGAGGTCAAAAGCTAGGGGGCAATTGTGTGGGGAGATTTCCAGAGCCACAGGATTACGCTAATCACAGCCATCAGATGAGTCTAAGCACTCTCACGTGTTATCCATATGCCATCCATGTGGCACCAGGCTCACCCCGGCTGCCAGGACAGGAGGTCTGGCCGAAGTCAAGCAGCTCCGGGCCACTAGCGCCGAGTTCGGCCACCTCATGTGCCCATCTCGGCAGAGAGCTCCACCTCGGCCGAAAGAGCCGGGACGGAAGCCAAATTAAGAAAGAGCCTCCACTTGCGCCCTCATCCCCTCCCACGTCATCAAGCACGTGGAGGAGTAGGGGCGCGAGCTAGCGAGACAGATGCGACATCCAGCCGCTCACAATCTTCGCCAGATCACTGACATGGCGGCATCCAGCGGCTGAGGCCACATCAGGACAGGGCCCGAGGGCAGATCCGATGGTACCCCTACCGCCAAAGGCGTCTAATACGATCTGGCCCAACAAGACGCGCATTAACTGCGACGTGGGCTGATCCGACGCGCATTTAATGCAAAGTGGGCTGGATTGGACCGCATTAATTGCAACGTGGGCTGATCATGACTTCCCATTCGAATCATGAGACCCATGCCAAGATATCGTCCAAGATATCTTTCAAAACGTCTATAAAAAGGACTGCATTTCACATGCAAGGTACGCACAACCCAACTAAAAGAGCTGTTAATCTGCCTCTCTTCTTCCTCTCCTTCCATTGTTCCAGTTCCTTCACTGACTTTGGCATCGGAGAGCCTTGCGCCGCCCAGGCCAGGGTCCTCTGACCGTGTGTTCTTCTCTTTCAGGCTTTCGGACGGTACCCAGTCATCACCATTGCTGGATAAGTCCTCTAAGGCTCCCCAGTTATTGTGGGTCATTATTTTCTGCACCTACAGTCTACTTATGCCACCCTCATGAACTCAAACAAAGATTATTTTTCAATAGGGTCTAGTTATTTCATCAAAAAAGGAAGAAGAAGAAGGTCTAGTTATTTTTGGTTGGGTATGAGTTTTACCATGACGTTTGTAAAACCTGACATGCTGCCACCCTCATGTGCAGGAAATAAAATTTGAGTGAAACCAAATAAACACAATAAGGTTTTGGGTCCTTGAGTATGAAATATTCATGGACCAGCTGGACCTGGACCTAGGCCTAAATATGTGATACTTAAGAATGTGGCTTTTTTTTTCAAAATATATATATTTCTGGAATGTGTTATGTCGACATGCCTGACTTGTTTTTACTTGAATGAATGAATGGGTGCTAATATTTATTTGAAGGAGCAGTTTGGATCTAATGGTGGAGATAGATGGGGTGTGGTGCATGTGTGATCTAATGGGCTGGGAATGGTATTGAATTTTAGACATATTGATGGCACAAGTTGTGTGATTCATCATCTGTATCCATCTTTTTATTTTTAATCTGATCTTATCTCCTCTTGATCTTTTCATATTTGTTTATTTCTATCATGTTTTTTACGAATTCCTTCTGATTCTTTCTATCATTGTTGTTTATTCTTTGGGTATGATGTCTGTTTTGTTCGATTCAATCCATGTTGTTTTCTTTTTCTGCAATTGCTTCTTTGGGTTTTGTTTTAATCAGTCGATGGTGATGATCCTTTTTATATGATGCAATAAATATGTTTGATCATTTTATCATTTCTTGAATGACCTGGCCAGAGGGTGCAAAATGTTTTACAAATCAATAAGTAAAAACTCATTTGTTGAAAATTTTTTCTGTCATATATGAATGAGGCTGGTTTCATGGTGGCTTTTAAACACTATATTGTTCCTGTTGTTACAGCTGAACATTAGAATAAGAATTGGAAAATGTAAGGACAGATATAAAATGCACAGCTATACTTTATATTATTTGTTATTTGAATTAAGGTATAGTGATCAGTTTTTTAGCGGATTTTAGCTAAGAAAAATTGTTGAGTGTTATTGCAGGCGATCAAATTTTGTTAAAATATTCTCTTGTAGTGTGAATGTAAAATCCTACTCTAAACTCACATCACATGTCTTGTGTGATTATGCGTTTTTGGTCGGTAGGAACTGGCTTGAACCGGATATTACGATGGACAAAAGTTGGATGCAAAAGTCAAGATCGAGCCCTGAGTATCTAAATGGTGTTATAGAATTCCTAAATTTTGCATTTGACCATGCAACGAATGATGACAAGATCCCGTGTCCATGCATTAAATGTTGTAACAAGTACTATAAGATTAGAGAAGATGTGCATGGTGACTTATTGTGGAATGGGATAATACAGAGATACATCAATTGGACGAGCCATGGGGAGGATATGTATGGAGGTGAATATATTAGTGATGAGTCTGAGGAGGGCGATGAAATGCATGAAATGTTACAGGATGCATTCGGAATGCCAAACTTAGATGGTGGGGAAGATAATGAATCACCGGAAGAAAGCATTCCGGATGTGCCCAACTTGGAAGCCCAGAAATTTTACAAACTTTTGAAGGATGCCAAGAATGAACTATACCCGGGTTGCACTAAATTTTCAAAGCTTTCTTTCATTGTACGGTTATTTCACTTGAAGTGTCTTAACGGATGGAGTAACAAATCATTCGACATGTTACTTGAGTTGTTAAAAGAGGCACTTCCTGTTGGTGAAATGTTGCCCAAGAACCACTATGAATAAAAAAAGATACTTCGGAATCTTGGCCTCCACTACATAAAAATAGATGCTTGCCCAAATGACTGTATGCTGTATTGGAAGGAATATGAGAATACGAATGAATGTACCGTATGTGGTGAGTCTAGGTGGAAATCGTCTGCTACTAAGCAGGCTGTAACTTCATCTACAAAAGATAAGAAGATAGCTGCAAAGATTTTGCGTTATTTTCCATTGAAACCGAGGCTTCAGAGGTTATTTATGTCTTCAAAAACCGCTGAGTACATGAGATGGCATGATCAGGGACGCATAAAGGATGAGGTGTTGAGGCATCCTGCAGACTCTGAGGCATGGTCAACTTTAGACGATGAATTCCCAATGTTCGGTTCGGAGCCTCGTAATGTTAGACTTGGTTTGGCGAGCGATGGTTTCAATCCTTTTAATACCATGAGTATTGCTCACAGCACATGGCCGGTCATTCTCATTCCATATAACTTGCCGCCATGGATGTGTATGAAGCAATCATTTTTCATGTTGTCATTGCTTATTCCTGGCCCTAAGTCTCCTGGGAACGACATCGATGTTTACATGCAACCATTGATAGAGGAGTTGAAGGAATTGTGGACAGATGGAGTCGAGACATACGATGCCTCTTCAAAATAGAATTTTCCGATGCATGCAGCAGTCTTATGGACTATTAGTGATTTTTCCGCATATGCTAACTTATCAGGATGGAGCACTAAAGGGGAAAAAGCATGTCCCTCTTGCAACAAGGACACTTGCTCAGTCAAATTGAAGAATGGACGTAAGTGGTGTTACTTGGGACATCGTCGATTTCTACCACTTGATCATAAGCTCCGACACAATAAGAGATCTTTTAATGGATTTAAGGAATTGAGAAGTGTGCCAAATGCATTATCTGGTGATGATGTACTTGATCAATTGTGTGACTATGAGCAAATCACATTCGGTAAGGCAAATAAGGATAATATGGGGAGGAAGAGAAAAATGGATGAGTGCAAATTGCCAAAGAATTGGAAGAAGAAGAGTATTTTCTTCCAATTGCCTTATTGGAAAGATCTTATATTGCGGCACAATCTGGATGTTATGCACATCGAAAAAAATGTGTGTGACAGTGTGCTAGGGACACTGTTGAACATGGAGGAGGAAACAAAAGACACTTTAAAAGCTCGTCTTGACCTAAAGTTAATGGGCATAAGGGAACATCTCCACCCAAAACAGGAAGGAAATAGGTTGGTATTACCCTCTGCATGCTACTCAATGTCTTTAAGTGAGAAAAGAAAGTTGTGTCAATGCTTGAAGGAGGTGAAGGTTCCGGATAATTATTCGTCGAACATTACACGATGTGTTCAAGTCAAACAATGCAAGATCTCGGGCCTGAAGAGTCACGATTGTCATGTTCTTATGCAACAACTACTTCCGCTTGCAATACGTTGACTCTTACCCAAGGATGTGTGTTCAGTTCTTATTCAATTCTCTGCTTTCTTTAGGCAGTTGTGTTCGAAGGTTTTGAAGGTCTCAGAGCTGGAGCAACTTCAATCCCAGATTGCTCTAACACTGTGTAAATTGGAAATGATCTTTCCACCGGCATTTTTTGATATTATGGTCCATTTGCCTATTCATCTCGCCGATGAGGCCAAGTTTGCAGGACCAGTGCAATACCGATGGATGTATCCAATCGAGAGGTTTGTATATATATATATATATAATATCAACTTGTCATTTCAATAATGTATTGGCAATAACATCAACAATTATATCCCCATAGGTACTTGCACACGCTGAAATCATATGTACGTAATAGAAGTCGCCCGGAGGGTTCAATAGCAGAAGGGTACCTTTCAGAAGAATGTTCGACATTTTGCTCCAGATACTTGCATGAGGTTGAGACAAGGTTCAATCGACCGGTTCGGAATTACGATGGTGGTGATGCTGAATCACATGAAAATTTTTCCATTTTCGCAGTGACCGGTCATGCCTTAGGGAAGGGAACCTTGCGCACCCTAAGTACGGATGAGTGGGAGCAGGCTCATCTATATGTGTTGAACAACTGTGATGAAGTCACCCCATTTGTTCAGTGCGATTGCTAGTTGCCAATCTAGTGAAACGATATATATATAGTAAACTTAACATTTTCCTCCTATTTGGATTATGCTAAATATGAGTTATTGTGCAGGACACATAAGCAGATGATTAAGGATGCTCATGGTGGTCGTATAAGTGTTAGGGATGTGGACCGCATTCATATTAAGGACTTTGGTAAATGGTTTGAACGCCATGTATGTATTGTATATAATATGCATTTTTCCTATTAAGTGTAGTCATAGTTGTGAATAATGTGATGGGGATGTATTAATTTCCTTGTCCAATCCAAATGGGTTTCACAGATGCAACTAGATGGTGAGCATGTAGATGAACAACTACAATTATCAGCTATGCCTCCACTTCGAGCAGTGAGGTGCTTCAAGGGGTACATCGTAAATGGCTTTAGATTTCACACAAAAGATCACGAGAGACAAAGGAAAACTCAAAATAGTGGAGTTTTCTTAACTGCTGAGACATCGAGCTTTGCAAGCGCAAGAGACTCGAACCCGATGACCGGCAATGTTGGCTATTATGGCGTCTTAAACGATGTTATGGAGTTACAGTATGTCGGTGGGAATCGGATTGTGTTATTCAAATGTGATTGGTGGGATGTAATGAACCGTGGTGGTAGGGGAATCAAGCAAGATGAGTATGGATTCACCTGTGTGAACTTCTCACGGACCGTAAATACCAACGAACCATTTATTCTTGCAAATCAGGCACAACAAGTTTTTTACATCCAAGACACCATCGATTCCAATTGGCATGTTGCGATAAAGATACGACCCCGAGACTTATACAATATGGAGTCGGAAGTGGATCCTTGCCAACAAATTGAGCTCGATTTGCACATTTTATCAACAGATATGGCAAACACCAATGATGGTGTTATCACTTGGAATAGACCTGAGATCGAAGGAGTGGTTCTTGATGCAAATATTGTTCTTCCTCATCAAACCAAAGAACATGAAGTAGATGATATCTTTATTGATGATGGTGAAGGAGATGATACCTCTACTGACGATGAGGATGGAGATGATATCTCTATTGCCGTTAGTGATGATTAAGATTGCTAGCAGGTATTGCAGTTGAGTTTAGATTCTCAAAATCCTCCTAATTATATATTAAAAAAATGATGCTTTCACTCTTATTTTATCCTTTTTAAATTTTTTTTCTTTGCTATCACATTCTAATGGAATTTAGAATCTTTTGTTAATACCTCTATTGAGCATGTATAATATACATGCAATCCTTTTAAGATGTCAATGCTTTTAAGATGTAAGAGTATAAAAATATGTTTTTTGTCACATTATTACCCATTTATTGTCTACTTATTTAATTCAAATCCATATTTTGAATTGATGGATTAAATTTGCTTATGTGATTTAGGTACTTAAATAGATAGCCATGATTCGTCGAAGCAGAAGCAGATCTAGCCAGAGTTCCTCCGTACATCCCCCTCCATAGCCTACAGAAGGGCCATCTGAGACCCAGAGCCAGCCTACCCCTATAGAGGTTGGGGGGATTGGCAGCAGTTCAAGTAAGATTACTTAAATTTGATAGATAAAAGTATCCATAAATTTGATAGATCAAAGATACCAGATTATTAATCTTTAGTATTGTATGGGTTATAAACTCTTCTTCTTTGGAAACAGATTCTAACATTGGGAAAAAGAGGACTCGAGGGAGCAACCGAGGCATTAAGTTGTTTAATAGGCGGCCCGATGATAAACTAATTGTGCAGTTCAATGCAGAAGGGCAACCTATAGGTGAAAATGCTAGGCCTTTCGCCACGCTATGCGGAATAATTGTAAGAATGCCTGGTTATGCACCATTACAAGTGACGAAATGGGCTGACGTTCCAGAGCAATCAAAAGACAAAATGTGGAAGCATATCCAGGTAAATAGTAATGAATACTTTTGCATACTAGTACATCTCCCTTCTTTAGTTAATCACTTCATGTGATCTTTATTTAATCTTGAATCTCAGGACCACGCGGTGGTTGATGATGAGAGGAAAAAGTGGGTTCTACAAAGTTTAGGGAAGAAATACAGAGACTATAAAAATGACATTAAGGAAAAGTACTATTCTTCGTGGAATACAGATGAGGAGCGACTTCAGCATTTACCCCCAGACGTTACTAGTGAAGATTGGGCCTGGCTTGTGCGATACTGGGGCTTTGCAGAGGCTCAGGTATGAAACCATTAAAAAAAAGTTTTAGTGAAAGAGTCCCATTTTGGCTTGTGTCATTAAATTATTACAATATTGTTGAATATATGTAGGCTATGGCTTTGAAAAATAAGGCCAATCGTAGTAAGCAAACACTTAAACATACAGGGGGGGGGGGGGGGGGGGCTAAGAGTTTTGCTCGACATAGAGATGAGGAGGTATATGGGAGCAACTTATATTATTTATTATTTTAGAATTTACTTTGACATACAACTTTGTAATGAAATTAACTTTGTACATGGATAGACTCGGAGCAGGACTGATGGGAGTATACCTTCTCGAGCGGATCTCTTCATTCGCACCCATAGTCGGAAGGACGGGACTCCTGTTGATGAGAAATCAGCGGAAATCATTGTACGTAAGTTGATAATTTTAATAGTAAACCTCAATTTGATCATAATGACACAAATTATTTTTTCCGTTCAGTCAAAGTTTAAGGAACTAAGTGCTACACAAGAAGGAGGATCTTCTAGCTCCATAGGTGATGAGATATATACTCAAGTGATGGGAGAAGAACGGCATGGTCGTGTACGTGGATATGGGCTAGGTCCAACACCCACTTCAGTCTTTGCATCCACGTCGCGCCAATCTCAAGCCGCTTTTGATGAGGTTGTTGGTGAACTAAGCTCAGTGCAAGAAAAACTCCAGCAAATGGAGGAGTGGAAGAAGAACAAAGAAGAAAAGCAGCGTCAAATGGAGGAGTAGAGGAAAAACCAAGAAGAAGAGATTAAGTTAAAAATGGAGGAGTGGAGGAAGAACCAAGAAGAAGAGAAGCGTAAACATGAGGAAGAGATGAAGTTGATGCATGCCATTATTGCTGAGATGAAACAACAATTTTCTACCCAGCGATAGGATCCTTCCAAAGGGGTAAAAATACTTATTTATTGTTTACTTAATATTACCATGATTTTGCATTATATGATTTGTAAGATAATTTAATTATATATATTTTTTTGGTTTGTTTTGCAGGGAGCAGATGGATGATTCGGCAAAAGTGGTTTCATTTTTAGTTTTTTTATAATGATGTTAAACAGTGTTGAATTATGATGGATCTGTTTTAGTTGTTAGTTTGTTGTGGATGATTATGATAAAACTTGCTTGTTTAAATGACAATTATGAGGTCTGTTGTTTGCTTTAGAATCTCTTCTTTGTTTGCCTATGCCCTCAATGGACTTCTATATGCATTTATATTTCAACGTTTATACTATTTGATACTTTGAGTAATGTAAACATTCAATATCCTTAACTAGGTTACAAAGGTTATTAAAACTTCCTCTTTGATTATGCAGGTCTTTGTCTTGTTTAGTTGACTTATACGTCACTGTTTGAAATTCTTGCCTTGGCACTACTACTAAGAGGTATGCACAAACGAACGAAGGCTTCAAAATTTGAACTTTATGAACTTTCTTCCTATCTTCATGCTATCAAAAGATTATATTGATGATCTGAATTACTGAAGTTTCAAATATGATGTGACTGAATTGTATGTGTACATCTTGCAGCTGGACTTTTTACGTTCATGACCAAGCTGAGATGATGAATTTGAAAAGAAACAATAATTTAAGGATCTTCTTTTCTTATTCCAAGATAATAATTTAATGGTACCATTAGTTACTATCTGCTGCACTGTGAGTTTTCCCAGTTTAGTGACTTTAAAAGCCATCATGAACAATTTTCTTATTTTAACTGATAGGTAATGACACTCAAAATAACCCTGTGGTTTTGACAATATCTTCTAAATGTGGTTGCCCATGAACAATTTCCTAGAGATAATCATGTTACGAGGCATCTATTGACAAGAATACATGCCTTCAAAGAAAAATGTGCAAGTGTCCCCATAACCATGACAAAAACAAACTATTGCTTTTACTGGAGAGGTATCTGAAAGCCAACTTTTAGAGAAAATCTCTAATCCTCTTGAATTAACTCCATACATCTGAAAGCCAACTAACCCGCTAGACTTTCTAACCTGAAGAAGTAAAAGAAAGAAAATGCAAAAAAAAAAAAAAAGGAGCTAAGGGAAGCCTACTATATTCATTTAAGTGACAGCCCAAGAAATGTGACACTACTCTACATAAAAAAAAAATACATGTGTATCTCAATGAATATTAATCCAGTATCAATTATCAACGCATGGCCAAAGGAAATTCTCTACCACAAAATTTAATCAGTAACAAGAAAATAAATAAATAAATGTGAAATAACCCATGTCTTAAAACATGTAGTTACCTCCTTCATTTTCACTCCAGGATATGATGCCTGCAACACATACAGAAGTAAACATCAACTAACATCTGGCAATACTTCCAAGAAAAAAAAAAACAGTTCAATGGATGCACATATTGAGCTTTATAAATAATAAATACCTATCTAGAAGAAAATTAGTTTTCAATATAAATAACCAAAATAATTTAACAACATGGGGATTCATATCTGTGTGATATGTAGGATTTCATGATTCCTCAAATAGATGCTCATACATTGAAATTTCTACACATGTACACAGCCCATATATGTATGAAAAAGGAAACAGAAAATTATTTATGGCATTGACACTGCTGCAAGTTGTGAAAGGTTGCACAGTGGGGATTCCATGGCAACGTCGGTTTGGGTGGAAAATGGGCGTTTACTATTTGTAGTTGGGATTGATGGGATGATGGGAATGGCCATGATGGAAGTGTGGATCTCATTTTTTCTATTGATTACTGTCTTCTTCTTCTTCTTCTTGATGTTTTTCTCTTGTAAATGTGTATTGGATGTAATTGTTTGTGTTGTCTTCTTTTGATATCATTTTCTGTTTTTGTTCATGTAGAAATATGGACCAATTATACAATGAATAGTTTGTATAGTTCTCATATTTTACTGTTTGTGGTAATGTTCTTAACATTAATGAATTTTCTTATGTGGTCTAAGTTGGATGTTCAAATCAATTTGCAGTTTCATAAATCGGATTGCCATTATCCTATGCAGAGAAAATAGAATCCTGGATCATTAAAATTGCAAAAAAATGCAATAATGTTCATTCTTATGAAGCTGGGCTGAGAGTTAAGGTTTGAGAAGAATTGAACATTAGATATGTAAATGTATGTGAAGTGCCTTTGCAAAATAGGCATTTAATTTGAAACAAATGAATCATCTAACTGAACTATATGAATTGATGCCCACAATTTATTAAACTAATGATGAAGTGCTGAATGCGTTGAACTCACCATTACTGATATAAACTACAGATGGAATTATAACTGAATTGAACTACTGCTGGCCAAGTTGTTATGAACAGTTCAGATTCCTAATTTAGTTGATCCCAAAATTGGTATTTCATCAAGGGCAGTGTTGTTTTTGTTCAAGCATGCACATGGTTTTTGTTCAAGCATCAAGCATGCACAAGATCTTCAAATGTTGTTATTTGGATGTGTCATTTTTGCATTTTGTGTAATTTCTTATCTTTTTCCACCTGGATACTTGTATTTGTTGAAAGACTCGTGATAAAACTAGAGAAGTAGATTTTTATTCGACCTGTCTGGTGAAGTATCTTTTTTAACTAGGTTGTTGCATAAAATCAGATTGGCATGTTGTGTAGATGAATGAATTTTTATTCGTATTTTAGATGTATATATTGGTTCTAGCATTTTCTCTTTTCATGTCTTTAAATCTTTCTTTTGTTTGTCCTAGGGAGTTGGAGCCGCTTAATTTTTTGTATCACATGTACTGATTTTTTAGTATTGTTATTCTTATTTATTTTATAAGAATAAATCTTTTCAGTTTATGCTAAAAATTCTATCATGTACCAGGAAATGCGAGAAATAAAAAGGTTCCTCATTCAAACAATGCTGTGGTGAGAGATGAGCAACATTGACAATACCAAACATTATTACAAGTAAAAGCAACAAAGGATGCTCTGCCGCCAAGGAACTGATAGCCCAGTGGCGGTTGGCACTTAGTTTCACACAACCGCCCAGAGATTGGTCCCTGTGCAGGTAGGTTAATTCCAGTCCCACTGATCAGTTATATCGATCTAGTAAAAAAAACAAAAGGATGGTCTGTTACTGGGCTATATTAGTAGTGTGTGGGGAGATTTCTAGAATTACAGGATTACACTAATCACAGCCATCAGATGAGACTAAGCATTCTCACGTGCCGTCCGCGTGTCATCCACGTGGCACCAAACTCACCCCGGCTACCAGGACAGAGGCCTCAGCCGAAGTCACGCAGCTTCGGGCCGCTAGCGCCGAGCTCGGCTACCCCATGTGCCCACCTCGGCTGAGAGCTCCACCTCGGCTGAAGGAGCCGGGACGAAAGCCGAAGCAAGAGAGAACCTCCACTTGCGCCCCTCATCCCCCACGTCATCAAGCACGTGGAGGAATAGGGGCGCGAGCCAGTGGGACAGATGCGACATCCAGCCGTTCACAATCTTCGCCAGATCCCTAACAGGGCGGCATCCAGCGGCTGAAGCCACATCAGGGCAAGGCCCGAGGGCGGATCCGATGGTACCCCTACCGCCAAAGGCGCCCAACACGATCTGGCCCAACAAGACGCGCATTTAATGAGATGTGGGCTGATACGACTGGCATTAAATGCAGAGTGGGCTGGATTGGACCGCATTTATTACTTTGTGGGCTGATCATGACTTCCCAGTCGAATCATGGGACCCACACCAAAATATCCTCCAAAGATACGACCCAAGCCTCTATAAATAGAGCTTCATACCACATGCAAGGTACGCACAATTCAACCCCCAGAGCTGTTACTCTGCCTCTCTTCTTCCTCTCCTTCCATTGTTCCAGTTCACTCACTGACTTTGGCATCGGAGAGCCTTGCGCCGCCCAGGCCAGGGTCCTCTGACCGTTTGCTCTTCTTTTTCAGGCTTTCGGACGGTACCTAGTCATCACCATTTTGGATAAGTCCTCAAAGGCTCCCCAGTTATTGTGGGTCATTATTTTATGCACCTACAATTGGCGCCGTCTGTGGGGAAGTAATATCCCAACGTTTCTAACCTTCCCAACCTTCTCAACCTCAATCTCCCAGAAGCCATGCCTCTGAAAGCTAGGAAAGGCGGAGAATCCTCGAGAGCAGCGCTCGAGCAGCCAGCACCATCGGCAGACGTCCCTCCTCAAGGGCGTTCCCGAACGGTGCATGGCACATCCGCAGGCGAGGGCCGCTTAGGCTCGCAGCTTTTCGTCGAGGTCCCCCTCCAAGAGGGACTCGAGGCCTCGTTCTCAGCAGACGAAGTTACGCCACCCCGACGCGACGAACGTCGGCATGAGCGTCCTCGCAAAGATAAAGCCGTTGCCGTGGAAGAAACGCGTCGAGTTCAACCTCCTGCCGCTGGAGGAGATGTCGCAGCTCAAAATGCTCTCCTCCAGAAGCAGGAGCGGTTAATCCGCGAGCTCCAGCAGCAGCTGAGAGCAGCGCAAACTGCCTCGTTGAGGCAAGTCTCTGATCCTCGGGGAAAGAAGGGGGACGCCCCAAGCAGGGCAGCCCAGCCTCCTCGTGAGGATCTCAGGAACCATCTGGACCATAAGCGAAGCCAGATCCATGACAAAGGCTCGAGCAACAGCCGAAGTCATCGTAGCCGCGATGGCCGAACCCATAGCCATCATAGCCCGAACCACTCCAAGCGAAAGTCAAGAGCCCAGACTCCAGAAAAGGACGACGAGCAGGAGCGATTTGACAAACGCGTCAGGTTGGCTCTTCAGCGCAACCTCGACGTGCGGGACCAGAAGCAGATCTGTGGCCACACTGATCTAGGGGCCTCGCCCTTCACGAGGGACATCGAGCGCACCCCCTTGCCCAAAAGGTTCTCCGTCCCGCGGTTCGTCCCCTACGACGGACTGTCCGATCCATCCGCTCACCTCCATCACTTCTCCCAGAAGATGTCCATCTGGGGAAATGAGGGCCACCTTAACTGCAAGATCTTCTCCTCCAGTTTGGGTGACCTCCCTCTGAAGTGGTTCTGCGCCCTCCCAGAGAAGTCGATTTCGAGTTGGAAGGAGCTCCAGCTCTCCTTTCTGAAGAAGTTCCAAGCTTACAGCGCCGTCCCCAAGAAAGAAGGGGACCTTCTCGCCCTGAGAATGAAGCAGGGTGAGACCCTCACCAAGTTCGCCCGACGATTCTGGGCGGTTTACAGCCAGATCGAGGGCACTAGGGAAGAGTTAGCGATCTACACCTTCCAACATGCCCTGATCCCCGGCCACGACTTCCGGAAGGACTTGGTCGGAGAACCCCCAGAGTCCATGCCAGCGCTAATGTCCCAGATAAAGTGCTTTGTCGCCCGGGAGGAAGATGAAATCCAGGCCCGGGAAGAGGACGAAAGACCGGAGCCCGAGCAGAAGAGCAGCCAGCCTCGGCAGAGAGGCGGGAAGCCCTTCCAGAAGCAGGAGCCCAAGCAGGCCTGGGCCGCCAGTTCGGCGAAGCCTGCGTCGTCCCGTTCTGAGGGCACCTGGAGGCCCAGACCCCCCACCAGCGCCGGTCAGAGCGTCAACGTCGTCTTCAAGGAGCCGATATACCGTATCTTGAGCAAGATAAAGACCAAGCCGTTCTTCAAGTGGCCTCCGCCCTTGAGGAATGAGCCCACCTCCGGCAGCCGAAGCAATCTCTACTGCTCCTACCACAAAGGTAAAGGCACAAGACCTGAGGACTGCAATTCTCTGAAGTGGTACCTGGAGAAGCTAGCCAGCGAAGGCCACATTCCAGAGTTCGTCAAGGCAGAAGATGCCGGCGGCAGCGAGGGCCGAGTTCACCAGAGCGCGGCTCGGGAGCCAGACAGTGAGGATTCCGAGAAGATCATTAATGTGATCCATCTGGCTTCCTCAGTCCCCTCTCCATTCGTCTCATGGAGGCTCGCAGGCCCGCGCCGAGGCCAGGCGAGCGTCGCACGGGAAGGAGGTGATGAAAGCCGAGCTAGCACTGGCAATCCAAGAGAGCCCGCCGCGCGACCGAACCCGCTATTTCGTTCTCAGATAAGGATCTAGAGAGAATTCAGCTCCCTCACAACGCCCCCTGCTCCTCACAATGAATCCTAAGAGACTTCACCGTGAAGAGGGATCCTCGTCGATCTTCCGGCAGGCTCTTCCGAGGTCCTCTCTACGATTGCTTCAAGAAATGAACCTCTCGGAAGCAGACCTCACGGAGGTCCGTGCACCCCTGCTAGGGTTTGTCCGCCACGCCAGTCTATCCCAAGGGTAGGATCACCTTGGAGACCCGAGTCGGCGGAGCCTTCGTGTCGGCCGACTTCCTGGTCGTGGACGTCCCTTCTCCCTACAACGTCATCTTGGGCAGAACGTGGCTCCACAAGTTGGAAGCAGTTCCTTCTTCCCTCCACCAGAAGCTGAAGTTCGTCCTCGAGAACAAGGAGGGCAAAATGGAAGTGGTCACAGTGGAGGGAGATCAGCAGCAGGCCAGGCAGTGCATGCTGGCCGCGGTCCCAGCAGTGAAAGAGCCAGAGCGCGTCGACCTCGCCGAATTCGAGAAAGGCCTAGATGAAATCGGCCGAGATCCCGAGAAGAAAAGCATTGAAGACCTGGCCGAGGTCAGGCTGAACTCGGCAGACCCGGATAGGTTCTTCCTGATCGGCACCCAGCTGCCAGA
Organism: Litsea cubeba; assembly: GCA_012931725.1. Classification (NCBI taxonomy): domain Eukaryota; kingdom Viridiplantae; phylum Streptophyta; class Magnoliopsida; order Laurales; family Lauraceae; genus Litsea; species Litsea cubeba. Next base: position 29,721,716 of record CM022954.1, on the reverse strand, counting down.
CGAGGAGAGAGACGAACTCTCAAGGTTCCTGATGCAGAACGTCGATGTCTTTGCTTGGAACCCAAGCGAAATGCCTGGGGTTGACCCAGAGGTCATGTGCCACAAGTTAAATGTGGACCCCAACCACAAACCAGTAGTGCAGAGGGCCCGAAGGACAGGACTGCAGCAGACAGACGCGGTCGTTGAAGAGGTCGACAACCTGCTGACGGCGAGAGCCATCCGGGAAGTCCAGTACCCGGTCTGGCTGGCCAACACGGTGGTGGTCAAGAAGAAAACTGGTAAATGGAGGGTGTGCGTAGACTTCACAGACTTGAACAAGGCCTGCCCTAAAGATAGTTTCCCCCTTCCAAAGATTGATCAACTGATCGACGCCACCGCTGGTCACGACCGCATGAGCTTCCTCGACGCCTACAGAGGCTACCACCAGATCCCACTATACGAGCCTGACGAGGAGAAAACGTCATTCATAACCCCCCGCGGCACTTACTGCTATAAGGTGATGCCCTTCAGGCTAAAGAACGCTGGGGCGACCTATCAGCGCCTCGTGACAAAGATGTTCCAGGCTCAACTCGGCCGAACGGTAGAGGTGTACATCGACGACATGGTCGTCAAATCAGTGCGCTCCAGCGACCACCTGGCGGATCTTGGCCAAGTCCTCAACATCCTTCGCGCGTACAAGCTCAAGCTAAATGCCTCCAAGTGCACCTTCGGCGTAGCCTCTGGCAATTTCCTCGGCAGCTTGGTGACGCGGAGGGGGATAGAGGCTAATCCGGACCAGATCACCGCGATCCAGGGCATTCAGAGCCCCTCTACCACGAAAGAAGTCCAGAAGCTCACGGGAATGGCTGCAGCACTCAATCGCTTCATCAGCCGGTCATCAGATAAGTGCAGGCCTTTCTTTCAGCTTCTAAAGAAAATTTTGAAATTCCAGTGGACCCCCGAGTGCGACCAGGCATTGGCCGTGCTCAAAACCTATTTGATGTCACCACCCTTACTCTCCACCCCAACTCCGGGGGAGGTTTTGTATTTATATCTTGCGGTCTCGGATCACGCAGTGAGCTCCGTCCTCATCAGGGAGGACGAGGGAATTCAAAAATCAATCTAATATACGAGCAAGACCCTGCTCGATGCCGAGACTAGGTACCTTTTATTGGAGAAGCTTGCGTTGGCTCTCGTCAGTGCCTCCCGCAAGCTCTCCCATTATTTCCAATCCCACACCATTGTGGTGATCACGGAGCATCCACTCCGTTCAATATTCAAGAAGGCTGACTTTTCAGGGCGAATATCAAAGTGGGCAGTTGAACTGGGGCAGTATGATATACAGTACCGTCCCCGAACTGCGATCAAAGCCCAGATTCTGGCGGACTTCATCGTTGAGTTCGTTTCGCCCAACTCGGCTCCGACCCAGCCCGGCACGGCACTGGGGGGTACAGGGCACGAGCCAGAAGTGACTGAGGTCGAGCAGTCCCCCGCCCAGGCATGGAAGATCTTTGTCGACGGATCATCCACCTCCAAAAGAGCTGGCGCCGGCATAGTCCTCCAATCGCCAGAGGGTCTGGTCATAGAGCAGGCTTTCACCCTGGACTTCAAAGCGACGAACAATGAGGCAGAGTATGAAGCGCTGATAGTAGGGCTGAACAGTGCCCAAATCCTCGGCGCCCAGCACCTGGTGATCTTCAGCGATTCTCAGCTGGTAACTAGCCAGCTCGCTGGAGACTACCAGGCCAAGGACGACAGGATGGCGGCCTACTTAGCCCTTGCGAAAAAACTGCTCTCTCATTTCCGGAAAGCCGAGGTCAGGCAAATATCCCGAGATACCAACACGCACGCAGATGCGCTTGCAAACCTGGCCTCCGCCGTCGAAGCAGGGAAGAAAAGGACCGTCGAGGTTGGGTCCATATCAAGGTCAAGCTTAGAACTCCATTCATCTCGGCTTATCCTCTGTGCTGACCTCGGCCCAAGCTGGATGGATCCAATCGTCGCCTACTTGAAGGACGATCAGCTCCCTGAGGACAAGACTGAAGCCCACAGGATCAGACTCAAGGCAGCTCGATTCTGGCTCTCTCCCGAAGGCAAACTCTACAGGAAATCCTTCACAGGTCCTTACCTCCAATGCGTCCACCCGAGCAAGGTGGACGACTTCCTGTACGAGATCCACGAAAGAATCTGCGGCAGTCACATAGGAGGTCGATCACTGGCCTACAGAGCAATAAGCCAGGGTTACTGGTGGCCCTACATGCAGAAGGACGCGCAGGTGTACGCCAGGAAATGCGAGAAGTGCCAGAAGTTCTCCCACTCTCTCCATCAGCCAGCACAAGATCTGAGTCCCCTCACTAGCACATGGCCCTTCGCTCAATGGGGCCTGGACATTGTGGGGCCTCTTCACCGAGCTCCAGGGAACAAGAGATGGCTGATAGTCGCTACAGACTACTTCACAAAATGGATAGAAGCTGAACCGTTGTCCTCAATCACGGACAGGGACTCCAGGAACTTCGTTTGGAAAAACATCGTAACGAGGTTCGGCATCCCCAGAACCCTGATTTCGGACAACGGGACTCAGTTCGACTCCAAGTCCTTCAGAGACTTCTACCAAGAACACGGTATCAGAAACCATTACTCCACTCCGGCATATCCGCAGAGTAATGGCCAGGCAGAAATCTCTAACAGAGTGATCCTGGACGGCATGAAGAAGCGACTGGACAAGGCAAAGGGAAGATGACAGAGGAGCTTCCGAGCGTGCTATGGGCATACAAAACAACTCCAAGGAGGTCCACCTCGACAACACCTTTCTCTCTGGCCTACGGGATGGAGGCGGTTATTCCTTTAGAAATCGGCCTTCCCACCCTGAGGACAGAGCTGGTCGACCAAGGTCGAAATGACATGAACCTGGCAATGGAGCCGGAGCTGGCAGACGAGCGCCGAGAAGCAGCAGCCTTGCGACTGACCGACTATCAGCAGCGGTTAGCCAGGGCATACAATCAAAACGTCAGAGAAAGAAGATTCTCCGTGGGAGAGCTGGTTCTAAAGAAGACCTTGCCAGCTGACAAAGAACCAAACGAAGGGAAGCTGGCTCCGAACTGGCATGGCCCGTTCAGGGTGGTCTCACTGGCAGGGAAATCAGCCTACAAGCTCGAAGACTTAGAGGGCAAGCCACTGCCGAGACCGTGGAATGCATCCCACTTAAAGAAATTCTATTTCTAAAGATGTAATGAATCCCAGAATCAATGAAAGCAGCTTTCGCCCTATCATCAATTGTCATCTCTCTTTGACTGACTTCGGCAGCTCAAGGGTCCACCGCCCTGGAAAAGGCCTCGAGTTCGAACACTCGGCCGATTCCTAAAGTCCGGGTTTTACCCCACTCAAGGGTCTACCGCCCTGGAAAAGGCCTCGAGTTCGAACACTCGGCCGATTCCTAAAGTCCGGGTTTTACCCCACTCAAGGGTCCACCGCCCTGGAAAAGGCCTCGAGCTCGAACACTCGGCCGATTCCTAAAGTCTGGGTTTTACCCCACTCAAGGGTCTACCGCCCTTGAAAAGGCCTCGAGTTCGAACACTCGGCCGATTCCTAAAGTCCGGGTTTTACCCCACTCAAGGGTCTACCGCCCTGGAAAAGGCCTCGAGTTCGAACACTCGGCCGATTCCTAAAGTCCGGGTTTTACCCCACTCAAGGGTCCACCGCCCTGGAAAAGGCCTCGAGTTCGAACTCTCGGCCGATTCCTAAAGTCCGGGTTTTACCCCACTCAAGGGTCTACCGCCCTGGAAAAGGCCTCGAGTTCGAACACTCGGCCGAATTCCTAAAGTCCGGGTTTTACCCCACTCAAGGGTCTACCGCACTGGAAAAGGCCTCGAGTTCGAACACTCGGTCGTTTCCTAAAGTCCGGGTTTGTACACCCCTCAAAGACCGTTGCCGAACTCATGCTCACATAGCCGAGACCAGCGGTATTCTGGATCCACTTCGGCGCAAGCAGTTCGTCTCGGCCAAAGCTAGCCATTCGGCCAAAGACAGTTTTAAGAAAGAAAGAGCTGTGCAAGCACTGAAGCGCAAGAAAGCAGCGCAAAAGCACAAGTATTCCAAAGCAGTGCAAGGAAAGTAAAAAAGCACACAGGTTGAATAGTCACAAAGCTCTTCCTTTTTATTCATTACAAACTGTTTCATTACAAAGGTTACAGAACAGAAAACAAAATACAGAAAGGAGGATCGCAGTCCTCTAAAAATAGAAAATAAAGAGAAAGCTGGGAGACTCTGATTTTCACCGACTCTTCAGGCTGCAGGCTCGAAGACGCCGGTTCGTTGCCTGGAGTTTCTGAGGGATCCTGAATTTCACCGAGCTCTACAATACACTTTGGTTGGTCAGACCAAAGCGACTGCAGAGCCCCTCCAGTTCGGAGGCCCTGGACCTCGCTGAGCTCTTCAACACCCTCTGGTCAGTAAGACCAACCGAAGTTTGAAGAACCCCCAGGTCCAGCGGGGCCTCAATCCCACCCCTCGTCCGGCGGTCGCGCAAGACCGTGCCAGACGCAGAGGGCGCGACCATCCCACAGTTGCAGAAGATTCCCCTGCAACCGGACCAGGGACGATCGGCCATGAACCCGTGTTCAGAGAGCGCGTGGTCCACGGGGAGTTCCTTCAGAGAGCGCGCAGACCACGACGGGCTTCCCCCCTCGGAGATAGCCGTCCACAGGCACAGGGGTTCCCCCCGGATCAAAGGTTCCAAAACGTCCACTGGACATGGCTCCTACGTCTATGTGAATTAAACTATCCTAATTCCTCTTCTTTTCTTCTCCCATGGCGAGCCTACTACCCCTACTTATAGGAAGAAGAAGGGCTCAGTCTCCGAAGGAAGTTAAGGGGCGAAGTCTCCCACGCGTTACATGGGACGCACGTCTTCCTGTCTGTTGACCAGCGATTCCTATGGCGCCACGTGGAGACGTCCGCCGGTTTCCCTCATCGGCCGTATCACCATGCTTACTGCTATTTATGGTCTCCAGAATACGGAGAATCGGCACAGACAGCTATGAAGACCGTTTGACTCTCTCTACCTCGAGGGTCACGCGTCACAGTAAAGGCATTCAATACCATTCAATAGCACATCCAGAAGCAAAAGAGAGAAAAATGCAGGGAAAATGCATAAGTAAAGGAGCCCGTTTTTCATTAATAACAGAGAGTATTACAAGGCTGAAAAGGAAAACATCACATACAAAAGGCCAAAGATAAAAAGAAGCAAGGTTAATGTGGCTTCGACGACTCCACCAGGTCGATCACCGTATCTGCTAGACCAGCAGCATCGGCCGCGACCGTGACCTTACTTGGACCGTCGCTGGCAGAAGGGGCTTCAACCGGTACCTCAGCCGAAGCAGGGGCAGAAGAGGCCTCACCTTGAGGCACGGCCGACGCGTCGCTGGCGACCGGGGCATCGCTCGGGGCCGGGGCAGCTGGAGCGTCGTCTGGACCAGGAACGACTACAGGAGCTTCGACAGGGGCACTTTCAGCTGCAGGGGCGGGGCTCGGCTCAGGAGCCGGGTCCGAGTACTTCGGCAGGTCCCGATAGACAGGGTGGTCTTCAGGGACCCCTGCACGCCTCAGCGCGGCCAAGCATCCTTCCTCGAACAGAATGGAGGTGATCTCCTCCACCTGCTTCTCATACAGCTCTGTGGCGTGGTCCACCCCATTCTGGAAAGCGGATTGGGCCTCGGACAGTAGAGTAGCCTTCTCCTTTTCCAGCTCGGCGTTCGCCATCTTCAGCTTCTCCCTTTCAGCACGCCCAGCCAGCACCTCCCCGCGCAACCTCGTCCCCTCGGCCGCCGATTCAGACTTCGATCTGGCCAGCTCCGACTCTAGCTCGGTGGTCCTCTTGTTCCTCGCCCAGACCTCGCCTTTCAAATGATTAGCTCTCGACGTGAGTTCGGCGACATCAGCCAGAGCCGACGCCAGCCGAGCAGACTCTTCAGCGCTGGCCTTCTTCAGCCCCTCCATTCCCTTCCGCGGCTCTTCCAGCTCCTTCTTCAGCTTATCCCTCTCGGACTCCAGCTGAGTGACCCTCGCGGCGTTCCTGTCACTCCTCCCCACCACGGTCAGGAGCCTTTGCACGTTCTGCAAATGGGAAAAGTGGGTCAAACTGGGGCAGTCGAGCTAAATTACTTGAAGAAGAGCGCTGAAAACACTTACCAGAAGATTAGCCTGGATCGCCGAGACCATCAGGCTCTCGTTGTCGAACCTCTCGTGCGTCTCCATGTCTCGCGGCAGGGCGCAGACTTTCGCGAGAGCTCCGATGACGTCGGCGTTCCCCATCAACCGGTCCTCGACGTTCAGAGGCTTACCGGGTTGCGTCTCCATCCTCGGTCTCCATGGCGCTGGGGCAGTTCGAGGTCCGGAAGCCGATCCAGACCCTTGCCCCACCGAGATGGCGAGCTCGCGGGTCGCCCCGCCGGTCGGCTTGCTGGCCGGCGCACTCTTCTCAGTTGGAGCCTTGACTCCGGGGGCCCGCGCCGGAGTTTTACCCCGGCCAGGAACAGCCTCCGAGTCCTTCTCCCCCGCCTTGGACTTCTTCCTGGGCGGGGACCCCTCCCTCGGGCGCTCCGGCGAGCGTCGCCGGACTCCCTCGCTCGGAGCAGGAGCAGGAGCAGGAGCAGAAGTAGCGTCAGCACCCCCCGAGCCCGAAGCTGCGCGGGTACTGGCAGATGATGGCGTCGCAGAAGAAGAAGACCTCTGCCTGAACTTGGCCGCCAGATCCTTAACAACTGGCTCCCTCGAGCTTCCCACCATGTCTTCTTCCCGATCGGAAGAATAAGCGTCCACTATCTGCGTCAGGTTCGGTGGCTCCGAACTAGAAGTGGACACCTCGGCACCAGATGCAGCTCGGCTCGCAGCAGGATCGGTCAAAGGGATCCCGGCAGGCACGGCAACGGAGACGGTTGGACGGTCAGGGTGCGCCTCGTCCACCTCGGCTACTCCGGTCCTCAGGTAGTGACCACGGTACCTCGGCGTATACCCGAGCAGCTTCCAAGCCGACCTGGTCTCGTGCCCCTTATATCTCTCTACCTTATTGACGTCCTCAACGTTCCTCCTCCAGCCTTCACTCGCAGCTCGGCGTCGCCTCGCACCTGCCTCTGCACAATAGACAATAAAGGTGTCAGCTCGGCATCATCAAAATCAAGCAAAGCAGGTAAGAGAAAAGAAGCGATGTTTACTTGGGACAGTCCCGGGGCGACGTGGGACCATCAACCTCCTGCTCTCGCCAGCGCCGAACTCCCAGTCCCCCGACACACAGAAGAAAGCTTCTTCGGCATTTTTACTTGAATCTTCCAAGGCCAGGACGAAGCCTCTTCGCTGCGGCTTCACCCGGAGATAGTATTTTCCTTCCCCAGCCTTGCAGATATCATAGGTATCCTCGATATCGTGGACACCTAGGTCGGTCCCCAAAATCTCATTGTTCAACTTCGCCGTGCCCATGATGACCTTATAGCCGTTGGGCATCAGCTGGCACGGGGTAAAGGACCAGGTACTAAGGCAGGCCCTAAGCAAGGGGTGCAGAGGAAATCTGACCCCGCCCTCGATCACGGAGATCAGAGGGAACGGCATCTAACCGCAGGACCAGCGCATCGTGGCATAGTCGACGGAGTCCGCCGGCTTGAGGAGGACTCCCTCCGGAATATTGTAAGCGGCCCTAAATCTGGCTATGCCCTCTTCAGTATCTAAATTGAACCTATGGGTGCCCATGTCTAAGAAGGGTGACAGCAGAGTTAAAACCCTAGAAGTCACGAAACCCCAAGAAAATACTAGACAGAGGCACGAAGCAACTTACAGAGACAAAGGGGCAACTCAAGAACAGATCCGGGCACGTCCTATGGTCGTCCTCGCTAGAAAGATCTCGAGCAGCAGAGCATAAATCAAAGATGAAGGCGAAAGCGAAAAGAAACCAGAAACAAGAAAGGAAGAAGATGACCCTATTTATGGGAAGGGAACCCTCGGCGCACGCTACTTTCGAAATTCGAAAGGACGGATTTCGCGATCCGCGCCCGTTCCATCAATAAGACAGCGCAATCAGTGAAGAGGCTACGCGTGTAGCCGTCGACTCGCTTCCCAGGACAGATAGGGCAGAGCATTTATTGCTTCAGAAAAGTTGAAACGACACCAGGCAATGATCGCCGCATCCCCAGACGGATTTTGCTAGCTTTCAACCACTAAAGGCTAGGGCGCTTAAGAGGTCAAAAGCTAGGGGGCAATTGTGTGGGGAGATTTCCAGAACTACAGGATTACACTAATCACAGCCATCAGATGAGACTAAGCATTCTCACGTGCCGTCCGCGTGCCATCCACGTGGCACCAAACTCACCCCGGCTACCAGGACAGAGGCCTCAGCCGAAGTCAAGCAGCTCCGGGCCGCTAGCGCCGAGCTCGGCTACCCCATGTGCCCACCTCGGCTGAGAGCTCCACCTCGGCTGAAGGAGCCGGGACGAAAGCCGAAGCAAGAGAGAACCTCCACTTGCGCCCCTCATCCCCCACGTCATCAAGCACGTGGAGGAATAGGGGCGCGAGCCAGTGGGACAGATGCGACATCCAGCCGTTCACAATCTTCGCCAGATCCCTGACAGGGCGGCATCCAGCGGCTGAAGCCACATCAGGGCAAGGCCCGAGGGCGGATCCGATGGTACCCCTACCGCCAAAGGCGCCCAACACGATCTGGCTCAACAAGACGCGCATTTAATGCGATGTGGGCTGATCCGACTGGCATTAAATGCAGAGTGGGCTGGATTGGACCGCATTTATTACTTTGTGGGCTGATCATGACTTCCCAGTCAAATCATGGGACCCACACCAAAATATCCTCCAAAGATACGACCCAAGCCTCTATAAATAGAGCTTCATACCACATGCAAGGTACGCACAATTCAACCCCCAGAGCTGTTACTCTGCCTCTCTTCTTCCTCTCCTTCCATTGTTCCAGTTCACTCACTGACTTTGGCATCGGAGAGCCTTGCGCCGCCCAGGCCAGGGTCCTCTGACCGTTTGCTCTTCTTTTTCAGGCTTTCGGACAGTACCTAGTCATCACCATTTTGGATAAGTCCTCAAAGGCTCCCCAGTTATTGTGGGTCATTATTTTCTGCACCTACAAGTAGTATGCTAATATGGGTTTTTGGCCTAAACTCACAAAGGCGTGTAAGTTTTTCCATCATGTACAGTACTTAACAAAAGGCCCAGCCATGTACCAACTTTTCCAGGACTGGGTCAAGCTCCAAGCCCAACCAGTGTTGTACGGACCCTGTCTGCTTGGGTCATAAAATCAAACCAGTTTAGGCTCTTATGCATTTGGTTTCTGACCTTAATCTGAGCCTGATGTTTTATTGATTTTATGTCCCAGATACGGTCATTCTCCATTGGACACACCTGACTTTGATTCTTTTCATCTTTAGGCCGTTGCTTGTTTTGACTTTTGATTGCTAAAAGAATCGGATAATGGTGTGCTCAAGACCTAAATCGGGTCATTGGTTGCAATGAGAGCTGTTTATTTTTTCCCTTGTTTTCGCTGCATCGAAAGGGTTACACAGCAATAGAAAAAAAAAACCAGACAAAGTAGGGAAAGAAATGATGGGAACTGTTTTAGCCAATGGTATATAAAACTGAGTTTCAAACTCAAGTCATGGGTGTGTGAGTCGCGTGTGTGTGTGGTGTGGGCTCAGTAATTTCTTGAGCCCAAAGCTAAGTCAGTATTCAACTACAAAATTCATCCATTTGAAGCCTTTAAACCTAGCCTGGAAGGTGGTAGTCAGTGCTTCCCCATTCTCTGATTTTTTTTTTAATTTTTAATTTTTTTTGAAGTTGTTATATTGCCAGGCTTTGATGATCAAACCTTCTATCATACGTACAAGCTGAGGACCAAAAATCACTTCATTCATATGATTCTGGCCACTTGATTATTGGCCTTAGAATGGACATCTGAACGAAAAACAGTTCTTCACATTAGTAGTGAGGACAAATGATTAAAAAGAACAGCAAAAGTTAGTTAAAATTACAGAGTTTGGAGTCAGTCTTAGCACTTTCAAGGGCTAAGCTAGGTTCTAAGATCACTCTTTCTGATTTCACACATCACCCCCTGACCTACCTTGACACAAGAAAAGCACCAAAAGAAACAAACTTGCACCATTTTATTTCTTTCTTTCTTTTATGCAAGTTTAGTCCCATCTGTGAATCTCATTGACTTTCCAATAATCATTCAAGTGTTGTGGGTGACATCTAAAAGGTATCTAAAAGGTCCTTAGATTTGATGATGAAAAGCTGTAGAACTTCATTATTATTATCTGCATTAAATAGCAGTGGTCATTTAATTTCTTTGTTGACAGCGTTGTTTTCCAATGTATAAGTGAATCAAGACATTTTCCACTTTGATATAATATCTACTAACTTATGGTTTACATATGTGTTTATATACAGAGTAATATTTCAAAGAAATTTTTTGAAACACTCATGCAGTGATCCCTTCCATTTAAAGTTGTCATTCTATCCTAATTGTGTCCCTCTTTTTATTTCTTTTCACTACGTCAAAAGGGGCTATCAACGACTCCACTACACTTGATTAATCGACGCTTAATGCCTGTCGTCATAAAGCGACCCTTTCACTCAAATTAAGACTCACATTGTCCGTCATTTTTCAATAAACCAAAATGGGTCCCCAAGTCCCAGTTTCACTATCGTCGTTTTACATTCCCTCCCTTTTATTTCTTTCCCTCCATTCCCCGCCATTATCTTTCTTTCTCAATCGATTGGCGTCATTTCTCTTCCTCGGCTCTCTTCCTCATCTCTCTTCCAGTCTATCTCTCACACCAGGTTTCTCATTCCGATCTCATACACCGGCAACGACGCACTGATGGTATTCAGTTTGTAGAAATGAAGGTTGGAGAGGAGGGCTTTCAGTTTTCTTGGTGCAGGTCAGGTCTCCCTTTACTCACTGTTCTTTGTAATTGTTCTCTCCGCTGACTTCTCTCTGCAAAAATCTCAAGGTGAAATCTCACACCTCTGATTTATTTTCTATTTCCATGCTTTTGAGGGTCTCAAATCAGGGCAGGATTTTGGGGATTTTAGGTGTTTAGGATTTGGGTCATATGACTGCTCGTATGACATCTACTCCCTCCTAACATCATTTTCTCATTTTGGGGATTTTAGATGTTTTAGGATTTAGGTCATATGACTGCTTGTAGGTCATATCAAGCCACACACTTCATCGTTCAAGATCCAGTTCGGAGAACAGAGAAGTTCTTTGCAGCGCAGCAGCTGGAAGGTAATCTCAGCAGCATAATCACTACATGTGTTATACATTTTAAAGTTAAGGTCACTGTATTATATGGTGCTTGATCAAATGTAAATGATTTTCCTACTATCCATTAACTAATCAGTTGTGGTTTTTCAGGGCAGCTCATGATTCATCGGGTGGGCTCCATGTTATTTGGGTCACGTTGCCAAAGAGAACAAGAAACAGAACAGGGGAAAAAAAACCTCATGAAAATCTAGCAGCTTCCCTAAAATGAACTTTAGCCAACAGTTTGCATATATTTTGAAATAAAGCAAATGTTTTATGGCTAGGTTTTGTTGATGTGAGAGACTTTTAGGCAAGCGCAGCTCATGATAGGTCCACTTAATGAACAAAAAGGGTGGTGGCCAGCGTCTTAAAAAAAGCACACCAGCAAAGGAAGGCTGATAGACAAAGACAACAACCTCCATTTTATTTGCAACCAATAATCATCTCCTCATTCTCCAATACCTCTGTTGTTCATTCAATCCCACTCTTTTCATCTCTGAGCTGGTCATACAGGTACGTTTCCCATTAGATTTAATGAAGTGGGCTGGTTTTCTGTTGATTATATTGATGTTTATTAGCTAAAAAATTCTTTCTTTTATATTCCCTTTATTGTTGGTTTTCTGTTGATTTAATGAAGCTGGGCAAATAATTTTGTGTACTAGTTGAAGGTGTTGATATCTTTAATTTAAAATGGGAACTGGTTCTTGTACTTTCATTTGGGTTTTTTTTTCTCTGTTTTTCAGTTACATGGAATTGGATGTTTTTGATTTTTTCTTTGGAATTCAGCATTTCTGCAGTTGAAATGAAAATGGGTTTATTATAATTCTCTGAATTTATTTTCTTTGAATTTATTGTTTTATGTGGTATGGATAAATGGGTTTCTATATGTGTTTTCTTTGGGTTCAATGAGTGGTCGATGGTCATATGGAAAACTGGAAATTAAATTTCTTCTCAAATATATGGGGACACGACCTCCAAGCCCTCATAGCTCGTGTGCCTGAGATATTAGATAGTAAGGATACTAGTATTATTATCATTTGTTTTGGTACTACAAGTTATTTATCTTTCTGGTGAGTCAGGTTAGTCATCTCGACAAAGGAGTTTCAATGGACAAACTCTGCTCATGTTGAAAATCATGGTCCATTGGAAACATTTACTGGGCTTTGAGAAAAAAAAAAAAAACAAAGGTAGAAAAGAAAGAAAAATGTGCAAATGGGTATGGGATTCATAAGCTAGTCAATAACATGACAGGCTTGATGACAATTTTACACTAATTATGGATGAATCCAAATGTTGTGTTAGTGCTAATGACAATCCTTACACTAATTGCTCTTATGGGTCTTTTGATGCAATCACTGAAGCTTTATACCATCTATCTGGGATCACGGATGCACGTTCTTTTTTCCTTAAAAATAAGTATATATCTCTCTCTTGCATAATCAAGGACTTGAATTTTTTGTTAACCTCAATTCTCTGAGAAATGAAAAGTTCCACAAATACTAGCAAACAACCTTGAGTTTTATGTTTCCTCATATAGGGACTAAACCCGTGATACAGCTATGCAAACCTCTCATCCTATCTATTGATAATTAAGACTTAAGAACCTAGTTTCATAAGATCACAAGAGTATTTATCGCTTCAACTTGATGTTTTGGTCTGATAAAATAATCACATCTTGCTCAGAAGTGGCACAATCCTCTGGAGTTTTAGTAAATTGGTTTTTGTGGTCTAGTAGCCTACTTTCCTAGACTTTTTAGTTGCTTCTAACATGGGTTAGCTAGAAAAAATAATCCAAACCTGTTATTAGCATTTCAACCAGCCACCTCATCTTCTCCTGCTCTTTAGCTCAATCCCTCTGGCACTGGCTGCTGGAATCCTCAAGTGCCCTGCATCCCCCCTCCTGCTCTACCTCTTCTATTTGGCTTTCTCTTTCTAAAGGAAATGACTTAGCTGGGAGGCATTTCATGGCTTCAGTTTTTCTGTCAGTCCTTTATGCTATCTGGAAGACCAAGAATGTAGCCATTTTTTAAGATCAACACCTCTCCCTTAATCAGATCTTAGCTAAGCTGCACGATGATCTTTGTCTTTCTCTGAAGAGGATATCCAAACCTTTTGGCAGCCATCAACTCACCTCTCTCTTCAGATTTTTGAATATACAATTACAGCTCCAACTGATTTCTACCTGGCTCTTTTCATGTTTCTCAGGGTCTTTTTGCTCTTTCTTTTCATGTATTTTCTCTTTCTTTGAGGCCTTTTTTGCCTCTGTATTCTTTCTTCTCATTCCTTAGTACAATTACCTTTTAAACAAAAAAAAAGAGGTAATGTCCTATATATTATAAAGAAATAAGAAATGTGATTCAGATAATGAATAAATAAATCCAGAACACTGACTGGACAATATTATTTCTTGACAAAGAACTGAATAGTTTAGTTGATAAATCAGTTAACTTCAAAGAGAAATGACCCAATCATATTAATTTAAGTATACAAATGGGGCACATCCTTCCTGAATCCAACACTTTCAATAAAACCCACCCCACCCAAGATTTAAAAGTAGCCGAACATTGCTCTGATTCATGGGTGGTGGGTTAGATTGAACAGTTTTGATTCATGCAAGGTAGCACGAGGTGATCATTTCAACCAACACTGGATGACTTCTCAATCTAAAAATTACGAGGTTTGCTAAATTATTCGATAAAATGTTGAAGAATATTTCACTATCTCCTATATGCATAGTTACTAGATAAAAAAGTTGACGAGTTACTGATATCCCATTGATGTATTGAATTTCTCAAGATTGGCTTGGATATTCAGAAACCAAGTGCAAGACATTTAAAAAAAGTTTATGCATTTAAATAATTTGAGTTACCATTAAGTCACATTTGTTTGTTCTTTGCATTCAATAATTACTGATCACTAGAGTTACACTAACTTGTACTCAGTCGGTTGGCAACCCCGCATCTTATCCAAAACAGTGGGGTTTTGGTGAAAGCTATAACACCTTGTAGGGCAAGCACCAAGGACACAAATCTTGTTAATGAAGAGCTCACTTATTATGGCATCAACAAACAAATCTTACTGTTGGATTACCATGACTTCATACAAGTAGTATTCAATTGTGATTGGGTGCGTGTAGAAGATGCACATGGATGTAAAGTTGATCCAGAAACGAATCTAATATATGTTAATCTAGGGAGGATTCAAAGAAATACAAAAGAAGATGTGAACCATTTATTCTTGCTGCTCAAGCAACTCAAGTCTTTTATTGTAAAGATCATAGTAGGCCTACAGAAGAATGGCATGTTGTATTGGAAGTTCCAAAAATGTTGAATGGAGATGTGGATGCTTTTGAAGATCTCTTATTCTTTTCAGAAAGAACAAATGAAAATGCCTTAGCATCAGCATTACGAGATGATATCATTGGTGATGAAGTTTATCAATAACATTGTTGTCGACCCATGTATGCATGGTATCATTGTTTTTTATTGTTCAAATCTTTTCCATAAAATGGATGATGTTGCTATTTTTTTTCTATTTATAATTTCCTATGATATTTTTTCATGTTGATTTACATGTACTTATATATTCATTATCCACATGCTAACATTTTTATAATGATGTGAATTCTCATATTAAAGGTTTGTGTTTGCAGTTAACATGTCTTCAAATCGAGAAAGTGTGACTTTTGGGATAAATGGGCAACCCATTAGTGAAAACGCATCACAACTATCCTCATTTATTGGTTGGACTGTGAAATCTATTGTGGCACCTAGCTATGACACTTGGAAGTCCGTGCCAAGAAACCTAAAGGAGGAAGTCTGTAAACATGTCACCGTGAGTGTTTGTTCATTTTATGTATTTAATTCTCATTGTAATTTAGACTTATAAATAAGACTTAACCCTAAATTATATCCTTCACAAGATAAATATGATATTTTTTCATGCTATAAAGCATTTTACAAGAGCAAACATTTCATGGAAAGATTGGAAGTCCAAGCTTCGTATTGGTACATAAGATAAAAATCACACGAACACAGAGAGGAAACAAAAACTTCCACAATACGTTAAGAAGGAAGATTGGGATAGGTTTGTCGACATCCAATTGATGCCCGATAATCAAGCTAAAAGGTAGTGTGGGAAGAGAGCTAGGAAAGAAATGAAATGTCTGCACACCTTCGGCAAAAAAGGCCAAGCTCGTGTTGCAGAAGAATTGGTGAGCTCCATTTCTTCATGATTTGGTTGAATTTTTCCATTGAATTTAATGTTCATTTTGTCATGTTTGTTGCTTGTACTTTAGAGAAAAAAGTTTCTAGATAAAGAGATCAGTCGGACGGATGTTTTTGTTAAGACCCATACTAGGAAGGATGGGTCTGCCACGTGTGAACAGTTGGTGAGAATATTATCTTATTCATTTTTATGGTGTCATATAATATAGTATAATCATGGAATCTATTTTATAGTTTTTAAGGAATTGCTGTGCATTCTTATTGTCAATTCATTTTGCAGGACAAGATTAAGAAAACAGTTATGGATGACCCCTCCAGTGCATACAACGATCTTGAGAACGACGCAATTACACAGGTATATATGCAGATTATGGATGAACGCTTCTTGCCTATTTGCTTGCACCAAAATATTGCTTTTGAAAACCTCATGTTTTCTGTCACACTTGTTGGTTGAATGGCTGGCTAGGTTGCATGAGATGGTTACATGAGCACGTGCATGATACAATCATCCATTAAATATAACACATAAGTGCAATTAATTTGTTGGACAACCAGTACATGCTTCTTATGTTTTTTTTTCTTTCTTTCGTTAAGACTGACAGGTGTATTATATATGATATTGAAATTCCCAGGTTAGCTTGTTGTTTTTTCCTTTTGTTAAGACTTGTATTCTTACTCCTTAAAGCTGAAAAAATGGATCCACATCAACAAAGCCACCAGTTCATTAATTTATGAACTGGTTCCTTTTTTATTTCTTTTGCATTAGTTTTTGAAGATCTTGAGATTGGGAGACTAACATATGGACAAATCTACTGCACAGCCATATCTTCAGCTTTAAGCAATAAGGATGCATTTATGAACTGGTTCCATTTTTATTGCAATAAGACTAACATATGGACAAATCTCTTTTGCTCGTGCAATGTTTGTTCTATACCGTGTTAAAGGTGTGTCCCAATTTTCAATGAGAAACAGTTGCTTTCAGCCTAAACAAGAGAAATCTTTAAATATACTTGTGCATTTAGATTACTGAATGAATTGTTGTAATATTGCTCCGTCGTTGTGTTGCTTGACTATAGGAAAGCATGGGTTAACATTGAATGAGAACGACAATGGGCCAGAGTAAAGCTAAACCTGCTTGATTCACCTAGACTATCCCTAGACCATTTTTTATACATGATATGAAACCCACCCCATGCCTGTAAAAAAGGGTTTGAGCCTGCAAACTCAAAATCCCCACTCTTTAAATCCTCATGCTTACTGCATTGACTTTGTGTGTGATATTTCCATTAGCAAATATGTAGATAATATCTCTAGTTGGATGAGCTAAAAAAAACATAAAGAATAAGGCCCCTCTTATCACACTGTATGTCTTATGTATTCTTTCTCCTTAAAGCTACATAACGGTTAGAGATAGGAATCTCAGTAGTTAGGAAAAAAAACTCAGATCTGATATTTGGTTGCCCCACATCAGCATTCCTATGCCATGTCAGCAGTAAGGTACTTTTATCTCCTTCATTCCAGCAATGAGGGCTCTTCACGTTTCACATGACGCTCAAGAGTCACAACCCATCTTTAAACAATTCTTCCTCTTCTTCTTAACGTCTGCCACCCATCTTTTAACACTTCTTCCTCTTCTTCTTAACCCCTGCCGTTCTCTCTCTGCCCTTCAAGTTTAAACTTATGTTGCGTCCATTGCCTATCAAGGTATGTCTTCTTCTTCCTTAGTTCTTTGCTTTTCTTAGAATCCAAATCTATTTGAGGTGTAATGCACAATTAACCAAAACAAAATCTAAAGTAGCATAAATAACCAAAAAAGAATATAAGGAAAGAACTACCTCTGTCAACAAATTGTGGGTGCAAATCTCACTTTTAAGTTAAACAATGAGAGAACTAATTGATCTGGGTCTAAGAGGAGAGAAGCTTTGAGCGAATGGCAAGCATCTCACCCTGAACAAATAACCAAAACAGAATCTAAGCAGCACAAATAACCAAAACAGAATATAAGTAGGGGTGTTGGATGGTTTGGATATAAGAGATTTGGTGGGAACTAAAGGAAATAATGTTTTTATGTATGTTGTTGCTGAGATAAGCTCTTGGTCTTCCTGCTTAGGGCTCTTCTCCTACCTCAGACCACATCTACACCGAGGTTCGACCCTCTCTCTCTCTGATTGTTGAGCTTTTGACCTTTTGTTTCATGGACGGTTGAGATTTGTTTGATATATGGTCGTGGGGATTTATGTGGTGGGCCCCACGATAGATGGTCCAAATGGAGGAGACATTTCTGAGGTTCTGATATGAACAATTTTATGATTTGGGATATGGGATGTCATATGGGATGCATATATCTAAGAGTTTTTTTTATTACATATCACAAATTGATTAGATTGTATTCATGAAGCTCAATCATGTAGGTGTTTATATGTAGTCAATACGCTGGGTCTTTATATTATAGTAAGGATTTCTCCATATATCTCATGTCAGGTACCCTATCCATCTTGATGGGTGCTCGCAAAAATTTCTATTACTCCACATGTAGGTTGCACATATAATCATTTTTAATGCCCGACCCATGGTCTGCTTAAACATTATATAATATGGCTTTGCAGCCTTACGATCTTATAGCTCTCTATATTTACATGTAGTTGGTTTTGAACAAAGAGATCAAGAAACAATCAAATGTTTCATGAAGTACAAATATTTTAGTCGTAAAACAAGATCTGTAATGAGAGAACTATCAACACCAATAATATAATAAAATCATCTACTAGTTGAATGTTTAGTCACTTTTTATATCAATTGATAATAAAAATAATAACTTAAACTAAATAGTCAATTTGCATGAGATTTTATCCGTGCATCGCACGGGCTTCAATGCAAGTGTTATTGAAATTCCTAACTAGGTTATCTTGTTGATTTAAACAAGTTTTTTTTCCACAGGTTCTTGGTCCTGATACTCGAGGACGTGTTAGGGGATTGGGTTTGGGTGTTCCAAAGACTTACATGCAGCATACGCATCCATATAGGATAGCCGTACGAGAGGAGCAAGCATCGAGAGCAACCATGCAGACCCAAATGGACAACTTGAAGGAAATGCTAGAAATGCGATTAGCGGAGGAAGCTAGGCAACGCAAGGAGGACATGGAATGTTTCTTTACTTCTTTTTCTCATGGTGGGTCACAGGTTCAAACCACTACCGATCGTGGGAGTTCCTTTCAGGTATAAAGCAGTTTTACATAAATAATACATGCCTATATTTGAAATAATGTGTGGCATTGATAAAATATATGGTAACATCAATTGTTCCTAATTGTAGGTGAGAGATAATTTCTCAACACAGCCACATCCCATAACAACTACGCAAATGGGTACAAGTTTGTGTAAATTGATGCACCTGACTAAGAGGCCTGCATTTGTTGTTGCTTATGGCCGAGTGAAGGGCGACTCACCTGATAATCCAGGTTGCTATGAGATTATCCTAGATGAAATCATTGAAGGGAACGTCGACTTGGTAACTGGAGAAGGCAAGATGGAAGATCTTATAACAGGAGATGAGGCCGAGTGGCCCAAATGGAAAACCATATTTTACTAGATGTGGATGAACGCATACTAGATGGATCTATTTGACTGATAGTATAAATCTTGAATATTCTATATAGATGGATGTTTTGTTTTGACCATTAAATGTGGATGAATGTATATTTTTTTCGACTATTGTATGGATATTTGAATGGCTACTGTAAATGATTGTTTAATTATTTACTATTAGATAGATGTTAGAATGACTTTGTGGTTTTTTACAATTGATGTTGTTCATAGGTGCAAATTTTTAAAATTTTCATTTTTTATTTTTTTTTCCTTTTTAAAAAACGACTGTTAGGAATAGTCGTTTTACTAGTTCTTTTAAAATAATTTTCCCGTAAAAAACGACTGTGTGAAGCCGTCGATTTCTTGTCTAATAAAAATGACTATTCTAAAACGTCGTTTTATATTCAAATTATCGACCTTTTTTTACTGTCGTTTTCATAAAACGACTATGAAAATCTCGACGGCCGGTTCGACGGACTTGTCCGTCGTTTTCTTAGAAACACGACTGTTTTTAATAGTCGGTATTTGACGATTTTGACGTAATTTCTTATTTATCTAGGAATATATCCAAGATGGCATCGACTGGACAAAAGTTGACTTTGAAGACAACCAAGATTGCTTAAATCTTTTTGAAAAAGTATCTCTCCCTCTCTGATGTGTTCCAGTGCTTCTAACTATAGTTGTTCTTTTCCTTCTTATGATATATAATTACTCAAAAAATAGCTTCTTGTTGGTGGCTGCGTTATATATTGTTCGATGCTAAATAATTTTTGAATTGTGACACTCTCTGGCTAAAACCATAATTTTGAAACATATTCGCAAGGGAATATATATTTCTTTCTTCGACTTAAAATCAGCTCTGTTCTGTTGAATTTGAAGGGCAGTGACACTGACGTAGTGATCTTGGCCTCTTCTGGGCTGGTGGGTGTATGTGATGCAGATGTAGTTGAGGCCTACTTCTGTGGTGTTAAACTTTTTCTCCCTTTGGATTTTGTGATTAAATGAGATTCTAGGGTTGATATTAAATGGGTTCAGCATGTTGATTGCTTATCTTGCTACTTGGTTAACTTGGTGGAAAATCTTAGGGACTTTTCATCTTTTAAGTCTCCTTTTGCATATATTTTGAGAACTTGAGTGCAAACACTGTGCTGAAGGGTGTGATATCTTGACTTTCTCTTGGCACTTTCTTATAAATTTCTTTGCCAATCAAAAGAGAAATAAATCCATTTTGAATTGAACTTAGGGCCATCCCAGAGTTTGAATACTTGTTTCCAATTAATCAATATGCATGCATAAATCTAAAGAATGTTAGTATCATGTCATCTCTTTAGATGATCTGCCATCTGTGCTCAAGATGCTGACTGTTGGATTCCATTTAAGACTCAATGGATGACCTATATATTCTCCTAAGAACTAGATTTTTCCATGGCATCTTTCTGTTCCTTTTGCCTTTTGTTATACAATTTTTCAAGTATGTAATGCATTTTTACTCGAAATATATTTATTGGTTTTCTTTTTGACATATTGTTCTTATTGTGATGATTTTCTTGTGCAAGAGAATATTAGCTAGTTACACTTGCTTCCACTTGTAAAGTATATGCTAAGATGGGTCTTTCTAAATTATTAGCAGGTATTTTTGTGATTATTGTGGGCAGATATCTGTATATATATATAAAAAAAAATTACTGCTTTTAGCAGCGGCCACAGGCTCTCCGCTAAAAGCAACATTTTTAAAAAATACTTCTTGTAGCGGCGGCCACAAGACCGCCGCTACAAAAAAATATTGCTATTACCGGCGGCCAATATTGATATTATCGGCGGCCAAGAAAAAAAATAAACCCCTCTTTTAACAGCACTCGGAAGGCCGCCACAATTTTTAGCGGTGGCCATTTTTACTATTACTGGCGGCCAACGGGCAACGCTAAAAGTTTTTTTCATCGTCCAACTAAGCGACGAATCTCTTTTACCGGCGGTAAGGACCGCCGCAACAAAAACCAATAGCAGCGGCCACTGACCGCCGCCCAAATCTTTACCGACCGAACATGTACCGACACCTACCAGCTGCCAGTCAAACCATCGCTATTTCTTTTACCGGCGGCTGCAGGCCGCCGCAAAAAGCAGTTTTTGTTGTAGTGATTGCATTCTTTGGATAGTGGTTATTGCTAGTGGACACTAGGATTCCGATTATTGTTTCTAGTTATATTATTCATGCTTTCATGCTTAGTATTATTTCCTTGTAGTCACTTGATTATTCTTGTCACTATTCTCATACTTGATGCATGCCATGTTCATTTGTAATTTGCTTATCCATTGCTCAACATGTCGTTGACTCTGTTCCTTGGTGTGCAGACACATTAGAGTACTACTATAAGGAGCAGGCAAGTGGGGAGATCCCGGAGGATCTCCAACCGGCAGAAGAGGAACGAGAGTGGCATGCCGATGATGTAGAGTAGCGTCATCATTTCCGGCACATGAGAGACTCACATGGGACTCCACTAGATTTTTATTCCTTCATTTATTTATCTCGTTGAACCTTTCACTTTATTGACTTTGTAGTTCTTTTTAATGGCCTTAGATATTGGGATGGTCATTGTTAATAATTTAACTTCCTTGTATAGTTTCAACATTCCTTTTTGCAACTTTAATTAAATGAAGTTTATTATTCATTATTTGATATTCCATATGCCTAGAGATGTATAAATCCCGCAATTATTGTATTATATGAGGCTTGAAATATAATATCCTCACAGCGGACTTAAGATCCTTGGGCCTAAAGGACAAGAATTTTAATTAGTCCTAAATTTCACTCTCCGGATCCGGATTATTCTCTAATCGGGTTCGAGGGATGTGATAAGGAATGACGTCAACCCTGGGCCGGCAGAGAAAAATGTTTTTTCTATCTTCTTCCTTCTTTCTCTCTTCCCTAAACCCAACATCAAAACTAGCACAACCCAAAAAAATTAGATCAATTCAAACAAAAACCCAAAAACTCCAAATTCCCTGTATGGTGATTAAAAACCCTGAAACCCATTCCAAGCCCCAAAACCAAACCTTAAAGCCCTCATCGAATCAAAGGAAGAGAGGGGAGTAAAAGACCTAATAGAGAGGAACTCAAGCTGACCCCTATTAGACCAATTGATGGACTCTCCTTCTTTAACCTCTGTTGTCAAGTTTATCAACCGACCCTAATGTTATTGTTTTCATTTTTAATCACATCAAAGACCCAAAATTTGCAATCAAGTTATTTTGGGTGGTTGGGTATAATTGATCAGTATCCATTTATATGTAATTGGGGTTTACTTTCCACCTTCCTTTGCTCTCCGTCTTCAATGAGAGTAGGTAGCTGGCACCCATCGACCCATTTTCCCTTTTAAATCCCTCAAGTCGCTTCAATTCAAGCAACCCATATCAAGAAATTAAAAGAAAAATATCTCTTTTAGACAACGAAATCGTATGATTGGGTCAGAGATTGGGTCTCTATCTTGTTGTTTTTCAATTAATGCTTTGTTTTGAATCTCAACTTTCGTTTCGGTTAAGTGAAAGCAGACATAAAGAAAAACCAAATCGTATGGTTTGGGGAAGAGAGGAAGAAGAAAGTAGATGGGGAAAACTGTGTTTTTTGCTTACCCAGGGTCAATGTCGACCCTCAACAAAAAAATGAGGGTTGATATCGACCTCGAAAAAAATGGTTAAAAAACAGGTTTTTTTGGCGAATTGCCTTATCTGGTCAATAGTTGGCTAATTTGTCCATTTCAGTGCAATGGCCACATTAAGTGTATTTTTGGGTAAAATCATAGTAAAAGAAAAGGTTTCCAATTATGTATACATTATTTTTGATGGACCAGCGCATTCTGCTCGCTCGGTTCTGCCGAGGTTGGCGGATGTGGAAGTCCATTTGGGTCCGACCCTTTTGTAACCGGAGGGGGGTAGAGGCGTGCATCAACATTTATTTTGTGTGGGTGTGCCAGATTTTCTATTTTACTTGGAATTGCAAGTGGTGATCCAGAGATCAACCTTCGCAAGTAAAAAGGAAATCAACTTCTTTCAAGTTTTCCATTGCACATATATTTAAGAAAAGAGACATTTTCTTGATTTGCCGTGAAAGGCGATTTTTTGGCATTTATAGCTGATTTTGGCGTTTATAGCCGATTTTTGGCGTTTATAGCCGATTTACAATTCTTATCAATAATGAAAGACAAGAGTTGTGATTTTTGTCTCTTTTGAAAAAATACAAACTACAATGAAAAGCAAGAAAATGAGGATCTAACTTCTCAGGAGATTGTGGGAGACTCGTGTCGCATGCCATATGTGGACTTTGCCATCATCCATGCAGGTGATATCAGAGGATGCTATTGATTCGCTTGGCTTGGCTATAACCTCAGGTTTTTAGAGGTCAAAGACCAAGAGGAGGTCCTATGTCCAATAAAAAGCCAAGTAGACTGGCTGAAAAGCCACGTCTAAGCCATTGGAGGCAAAAGGAGAAGGCAAGGACCTTAGGGGGTACCCCCCAAGGGACTTTTGTCACCTTGTAGCGGTGGTTGGTGTAGAACTTCCACAGAGTTTTCTCTTTCTTTCTCTGGATTTCTGTACTTTTTTCTGATTTGGGATCTGTCTTATTTTTCCGATCTAGAATTCTTTGGAATGCTCTCCTATTTATAGGCTTTTAGGTAGCCATTTAGGAGGATTTATGGGCTTTTATAGTCATTAAGCCGCATAATGGGATGAGTTACAAGATTTAATTCCTTTATTTTGTAACTCCTTTTTCTTGGCTTCTGATTGGCCGGAGGAGATTAAGGGCATTTAATCGCCTTTAATCACCATGATGGGAGGAGTTTCATGGTTTAAATGTCATGAATCTCTTGACTTGTAACTCCCGGATGCTTGCTTCTGATTGGGTCATCCAAGGAAATGGATTAATGACTGTAATAAAGCTGGTCAATTAATCGCATTAAGTGGTCGCCGAGCAGTTGAAGAGTTGCGGGCCGTACCGCGTCCTTTAGGATTCTTCTGGCGATGATCAATGATGGATCTTTATGTAGATCGACATCAGATGACAACGTAACTTTAGGTATTGGTTGCCAATAGCGGGTCGGTGCCATCTGTCCTGTCGATTTCTCGATCGGTCGGGTAGAAAGCACACTTTTTTGGTTGACTGGTTGGCGATCAATGTTTATTTCGATACTCTTGATGATTGACCCGTGATGTTGACAGAAGTCAGAGGATTTGGTGTCTCAAAAGTATAAATTTTGAAAAATACCAGAGGTCAGACGCTTCAAATCGCGAAAAAACGGTGAAAAAAGGGGTTTTCGGGGCCCTCCCGGCGATCCCCAGCCCCAGGGTCGCAGGGGCCTGCACCCTGGGGGGGGTTTTCCCCCTTTTGTCCCGTTTTGTCTCCGTTTTTGCTGTTTTTTTATTCTTTTTTTTTCTGTATTTTTTCTTGACTTTTTTTATCATTTATTGGCCTGATTTTCCTGTAGAAAACCTGATGAGAATCCTTGTATTTTGTTTTGCAAAGTTTCCAATTTTCCGAGAAAGCCGAAGACTTTATCGCGCAGAACTGCCGATTTTCCGTCAGAAGTTGAAACTGGGCCAAACGATGTCGGAATGACCTGAAATTTGGGGTGAAGCCTGCTGAGCAATAAATAAGACCAACCATAGGCTTTTGTTTGAGTTTTCAAGTCGTTTGGGGTCCTATCACCAGTAGACTTGCTTTTGTCGCGATGAAAATGTCGCGGCTTGATGTGCGGTCAACCGATGTCCGAATGACTTGAAATTTGACAGGGAACCTATTAGAGTCATTTTAAGATGATCCACAGGCTCTGTCTTAGAAACCATGGTCCCGGGGAGCTTCGCAGCCGAGAGGCCTAATTTGGCTTCCGAGCGTCAAAGTCTGGTCAAATGTTGCCGAAATGACCTGAAATTTGACGTGTAGCCCTTTGTAAGCATTTTGAAGCCGTCTATGTGCTCTATCTGATGAGTGATGGCCTCGGAGGTTCTCGCCGCCGAGAGGCTTGATTTAGCTGTTCGAGGGTTGATGTAGGGTCAAACGTTATTGGTTTGACTCGAAACTTGACGTGGAGCCTTTTGGATGTATTTTGAGACCATCCATCGGCTCTGATCGAAGATTTGGTGTCTCCGATGCTTTCGCCGCTGGGAGCTCATTTTCAGCTGTCGGAGAAGCGAAGTTAGGCCAAATGATTTTGAAATGGCCCGAAACTTCTTGTGTACTCCTCTTTTGGCTGTCTTGAAGGATCTTGCAGTTTTTATTTGATTCTGACAAGATTTGATTTTTTGGAAGTAGCATTGCCTATTTATGGCAGGTTGCGACTTCATGTACCTTACTGGATCTTGAAGAAGCAAAGTGACATTTTTGGTGTCAATAATTTTATTTTCAATGCTAGTTCCGCATTATAAACTATATATACCCAAAATTTGAAATGATTCACATATTACCTTCTAGTGATCTTATCTTAGTAAGAACATTTGTGCTTGCCTTAATGACATCCAACACCTACATGAAATTAACCTGATTCACCCTACTTAAATATATAAAAATAGGTTGATAACACATTATTATATCTAAAACATACATAAACCACTTAAGAAATCTAAGTTCCTTTTCTAGGCTTTTTCGTTCTTGGAGTTGATACGACCATCAGTTCCTGCAAGAAAACCATACTTATCCTTCCTTGTGAAGTTGGTGGACTCAAATCCGAGGGTCCCTGCGAGCACCCGTTGGATGTAGTTTGCGACTTCAATTGCCGACTTCCCTCCGGCGCATGTAAGTTCAGTTGGCAACTGCCTTAGAAACGTGATCTCGTATGTCGGCATCGGGTTCATGAAGAAGAAGTAAGGATCCATCAGCTTAAACCCACGAATAGTTGAACCATTAAACATGCCTTGTTTAGTATTAATGGCAACAGGGACGATCCTATCAGTTAGCTCGGCAAATAGAGCGCTGAATCTTAATAAGAAGGGCTCTCTACAAGTAGTCCCTTCAGGGCAAATCACTAGATCGCCTTCTTCAAGCAAGCGTTTGATGTGCGCAGCATCTCTCTCTCTATCTCTTGACAAGGCAACCACTTTGATTGGTGAAGTTAGCTCTGAGAATTTGCTTATACTGTAAGATACACAACTCACTTTCCTTCCAAGCGCGACTGCTATGAGAATTGGGTCTAGAACAGTTCGATGGTTGCAAACGAAGAGGACCCCACTCTGGCCTTTTTGTGGGGGAGGAGGGGGATTCCCCCTTACAATAAGCTTGTTGCCAAGGATCTTGTATGTGTGCCTGATAATTCTCTTAGGGAGAGGAATGTTGAGATAAACTCTAAGGAGGGAGAGGATGAAGCCTATAGGCATCCACATAATGGTAAGAAAGGCTAGTAGAGGGGTTGGCCTTTGCACCAAACGACCATCATGGAAAATAATAGGTCTCGAGAGCTTCTCCCTTGAGACAGGCTCACATTTTGTTTTTGGGACTATGAATCCCTCCTGCACAGACACCAATAGCAAATAAAAAAAATTAGTACAAGGAATTGGTCCTTTACATTTAATGCACTTTTTGTGAGACCCGAATGGATGCATGCTACGTACTCATGAAAAAATGGGGATGGGTAAGACTAGAACCCAATTGGAGCTATACCAAAAACTACCCAAATTAAGTCATTCTTGTCCCTTAGGGACCTTGAATTTCAACCTTTAAATGAAGTAATTCGTTATTTTTGAAATCAAACAACCATACAAATCCAATGAGGTGATCAAATTGGGCATTTGACAATGCATGAGGGGAAATTTTACGAGAAGGTTTGGATCATTGAAGGTGGATCTAATCAAAAGTTCCTCTATTAAGAAATAAGGAACCTTCTTTTAAAAACTAATGATCCGGTTCTCTCTTAGAAGTTCTCCATACATTTTGTACCTATAAAAATCCTAAGAATCTCAACCAACCATCTTGACGGATGAATAATGGCTATTTTTTAACTGATATTCAAAATATGGAATTTTCTACCGTAATGGGATGAAACTTTCTTAGATCTAACTTAATTTTGATTAAAAATGGGATCATTATCCTTAATTAAAGTAACCCAAAAATAGGAAATTGGAACGGATTACCATTCCTAATCTGTCCGTTCTTAATCCGTTAATCCATTCCTAAACCATTCATAGTCCGTTAATCCGTTCCAAAAACAGAAAATTGGAACAGATTAACGGATTAGGAACGGTAATCCGTTCCAATTTCTTGTTTTTGGTGTAGAGCGGTTTTGTTCTATTGGCTTTAATTCGAGGATATATTTATGTTATTTTGCATTTAGAACAAAATATAGTGACTCTTGCCGGTTGTTGGAAATTGTCTTTGATTAATGGTCAGAGTAGTTGACCAAGTATTTGAAATCAATAGAGGTGGTAATCTACAAAAACAAAAAAAAAATGAAGATGATTATTTATGATGGTAAAAAAAAAAAAGTAGTGGTAAATTTTCCTAAAATTATGACATAAAAGCCCTTTATTTATTTGTAGTAAGCATATTAAGGCAACCTAATTATTTCATACCTATTTCTGTGCAAATAAGGGGAACTTTTCTCCTATTAGTTGATAGTGGGGATTGAAAACCCTGCCCTAGTGTGAAACTCTCATAAATAAATCTTTCACATAAATGAAGATAGGGCAATTGAGATGTTTGTTGTGAAAATAATGGTGTCACAGAACGTGTTTGTGCAATGCAATTTCCATGAAAGTTAAATCGAAAACGTTTCAATTTTCTACAAGCTTCCCACCTAATCTGCGGCGAAACCTATTCATGGGCAAAAAGTTGCCACACTTGTGATTTTACAAAGTTTACTCTTCTGCCGCATTGCACAATTAAGTCCATTTTATGTTACCCAATGTTTTTAGAAGGTAGGTATCTATTTTGTCCTATAATAATGAAATTATATAACAACAAATGCAAACAGAGGGAGAGAGACAGCAAAGGGTTTTTTTTTTTAGTAACAAGGTTTTTTATTTTATTTTTAAGTTTAGTAAGTCTTATTTATTTTATTTTATTTTTTTGAAAACGCACACGAGGGATGTTATAAGGGAAAACTAATTTCTATGGGCCCACTTAGATGCACTATAATCAAGGGAGATGTGGGAATGAGAAGGTTTGAACTAATTTGAATACAGAAGAGAGAATTGCGAGATATTAAGTTGATCAAATGAACCCAACAGGGTTCTTAATAAACAGAGTTCTTACCTTAATGCTATGTAATCAATTGGACCAAGCAAGAGAAAGACTATTTCCTGCCCTTAACTAAGAGATCTTCTTATTAATATGTAAGTAAAGTTCTACTTTCAATGAGGAATTAATACTTCTCTACCACGTTATCATACAGCCTCTTAAACGGTGGATTGCGACATGCACTATCTAACAACAGTTTTTAAGTGCTGTGATCGTCTTGTCTGCGTAGAATAGTTCCATCAACAGAATGTCCCAATAGGATGTACAGACTCACAGGTTAGATTAAAGGTGCCCGATGTAATTGAATAAACAGGGTTCATTGACATTTATAGGAGGTGTCAAACAGGCCAAATATTTGGGTCATTTTATTGAAGAAGGCCGGCCCATTGCAAAACATAGAAATGTAAAGGGGATCAGTCGCTTTCACGTTCCATAATTTTGACTACTCAAGTAAAGAGTCCACAGGGGGATACTGTTTCATCGAAGTATTGCTCCAATGTCTTTGTGCTGAGTGAAGTTTCAACTCAATCAGATGTTGGAGACACAATCAAATTGATTATGTATAAAATATATGGTCAAAACACCCTAAAAAAAGGAGTGAAATCATGTGTTTAATACATGATATACTTGGGAGTGATCCAACTCTAACGGGAATGAAACTCAGCAAAACAAAAAGGGGGAACCTTTTTATTTTAGAGTGGTTTGGGATTTATATATAGTATTTATAAGTTTGATCCAAGACGATTCTCTTAGGCCTAGCATCAAAATATCTAGATTCATTAGCAGGGGGGGATGCGATATTGTGGCAGTAACAAAGAAGATATAGGATCAAACCTTGCAAATAGACATAAAATCATGATCTGTCTTCCTGTCTCCAATGCCTAAATCCGGCAAATTGTTGCCGAATTCCCGTTGGAGAGCCTCTTTCTTGAGCTCTGCAACAAGCACGCCGGGGTTCCTAACGAACCCGGTAGCCCTGCCAGATTTGGTGACCTCCAGTTCAGTCCCAAGAACCTTGTCAGCTCCAAGATAATTCTTGGCAAAGTGTTCCACCATGATCCTTGGATTAGCGGTGATTATGTATCTCTTTCCGAAAGAACTAAACACTCTCCAGCTCTCCGGATGCACATCTTCAGTGTAAAACTTTGGCAAGACCGATCTCGAAACAATCTCAATGTCTCTCACCTTCAAACCGGCGAAGGAGATGAATATTATCATCTTGATAGCCAGCACCTCGGAGAAAATCATGTAAAGAACACCCAAGAGAGGAACTGATGCCAGTAGGAGTAGAACCCTTAGAATGCTACCAGCTTCAAGGGCAACAAGAAAATAGTAAGGGAAAGCGCTGCTAGAGATGAGGAGGGTGCCATCGAGATCGGCTGCCACCGCCTGGTTTGATCTCCCTTGAGAGCTGCATATTGATATGGGCTCAAAATGGTGAGGCCCCATAAATGAGAGAGAGAGAGAGAGAGAGAGAGAGAGAGAGAGAGAGAGAGAGAGAGAGAGAGAGTTGAGTGTGAGTATTGTCTGAAGGGGGGAATTTAAATGGGAAAGAGGAATGGTAGCAATGTTGTGAATTCAGTGTCGCAGCATTGGCAAAAGCTTGAACTTATAGGGAAATAAAATATTGAGTTTTCAATAATGCTGCAATATTCTCAAAATTTCACAATAGCAACACTAGTAAATGGGAATACCAATTGAAATACAGTCAGTAAAATGGTATTATTATTATTACTATTTTATTTTTATTTTTATTTTATTTTATTTTTTTTTTTATTTTTTATGTTTTTTTTTTTTTTTTTTTTTTTTTTTTGGGGGGGGGGGGGGGGGGGGTGGTGGTTTATAAAATGTTTACAATTTAGTTTCTTTTTCCGATGTTTTTTAAATTGCATTCCAGTAAAATCCAAATTGGAAATATCCCCAACATATTCCTATAGATGATAGTTTCTGGGGAAAGATGATGGTCATGGTGGTTGTGACTAGTATGGAAGTGAATAGAGGTGTTGGGATGGTAAAGAGGGTTACTTTCATCTGGGTTTAATGTTTAAAACAGAGCAGGTATGAAGAGAGTTTAAGTAGTTTTGATTTGGAACAAGTTTCTTCTTACATTGAATTAGCCTACCTTTTAAATGGCGCATCTGGAAGCGGGTGGTGAGTTTGGTTTTCAACTCTTTTACTGTTGGCTTGGCGTGGCCTCTCCTGGGTTAGCCTTTAGATTGGTTTTCACATTTAGCTTTTTCTAAAAGCAATAAAGAATACAATGATACCATTCTCATACCTGTGGAGTGTGGACTATGGTTGGGGAGAAATCAAAGGGGGTGAACTCTCTCCTCATGAAGCCACGTCAGCAAAGCGGATTTTCTGATCATACCAATAGTCTTCTCTCTTTCCCTGTAAAATGACTACCGCCGTTAGGCTCTTGTTAATTTAGCATTTTCCTCTAAAACGTCTCCACTCTCTTCCCTGTCATTATGAATGGCAAATAACTCTCTTTCCATGTAAATGTTCTTTTAAAGCCTAAGAAACGGCTAATGGCCTCTAGGGTAGCCTAAGAGGCCCTTCTTCTCTGCTTTTTTCTCCTCAATTAGAGAGCGAAAACGCGGACACACCGAGTGTCATCTAAAGAGCTACATAAGTAGGGGTTTTTCCAGTACAGTCACCATTAACTGTCAATGTCCGTGTGAGGTGACCAACATAGAGATATTTCCCCACAAGTTCTTCGTACTGCGCTATTTTTGTTATTTCAGCACGGGTTCAAACCATACTATATTATTCCAACCAGCTCATCAAAGTAATTAAGAAATAAATAAGCAAAAGAATAAATAGAAGGTAAGCCCAATAAATTAGAGTTGAGAATGATAAAGTATTGTTGTGTTCTTGATTTTAATCCTAGGACCCACAATCAAATGGTTTAGGTTGGTAATCTAACTTTATCTTTTTTTATCGAGACCATTCGTGGTTATTGCCAATCTTCACATATCATCACCAATCAGCTTTGATCCTATTGAGTTTTTCTGATCGTGATTGATTCAGGCTAATTATCTGATCTTCGTTGTTCTGTTAGCTTGGATCTTCTAAGATCCTCCTCAATCTGCTATTTTGGGGCCAAAATAGTTATTGATTTGGACCAATCTCTATTGATTTCAACGTATCTTTATTCTTTTGCACATATAGACCGAGAATGGCTGATTTCTATTGATCAAGGCATGTGATTTTGAGTTTTTTTAAGGCAGAAACTCGATCGATTGCTGGACCTGGAATTAACGATGTAAATGGGCTTGATTCTTCGATTCCCCGGAAGTTCCAACCCATTAAAAACTGGGTCTGGGTCCTTATTTTGGCCCCGATAAGTAAATGGGTTCGGATCGGGTTCCACCTTGGTTATGACCCGTGGACGCAAGACCTCACATATTATCTAAATTTTCGAAAATCTCTCATAAAGTCATATTTTTTAAATATCATTCTCTACCTAGATCTGGACTCGGATTCGAGCCCAAGAAACAGGTTTCGATTCCGGATCTTGTTCCACCTTTTTCTTAACGGCTCAGTTCCGGGTCCACCAAGGACCCAGACCGAAACCGGCCCATTTACAACCTTACATGGAATACGATGGATTGGAGAACTCTGTTGGGGCAGAGCTTTTGAGGACGTACTTTGGCTAGGACCCAATTGAGAACCCACATACACATGGGAAGACAGCCTCTCAAGTGGGAAAGGAGCCACTTTTATAAAAGTTCAACACCAATCTCTTGTTAGTTACTCATTCTCATTTGGAATAATAATTTTGGGAACAGGAAAGGTATTGAAATCAAAAGATAAGGGCCTATTTATAAATTCTAAAACCACAAGGGCCTATTTACAAATGATAGAAACCTCAAGGGGGTTTATACAAAAAACCCTCTAACTTTTTTCATTTGGAGCTTTTTTACAAATTAGCGTTTCTTCCTCTAAATAAGTTGAAGGGTCTACTAATTCTTTCATAGCATATTTAGCTAAAGTAGATGGAGGTGGACAACGCAACATTTTTGTGTTTTGGATGAAAATAACCTTATAAATCTCAGAATGATACAAATGACAGGTTCTACATTGTGATTTTTAAAAGATGGGCTCCGATTACCTCACGAAGTAAGAGTTTCTTTTATAATTTTATTGAACACACTAATTGTAAATTAAAACTTATGAATTTGAGATTTATTTTAGACCTTAATCTAATTAGCCTTTATTAACAAGACCATAATCATGGTAGAATTTTAGGTTGTCGACCGGGTACGATGAAACGCATTCAAACCAGGATTTTAGTCATGGACCAATGTACTTAGAAGAGCGATTCATATTATGGACCAGGTTTATGGTAGAATCCGGACCCATATAAGGGGAAGGAGATTTTGGCTATAGTAGATCATCATGGTACATTTGAGACATTGCTTAGGTCTTTTGTCATGGAGTCCGGGATGCATTATAAATTCCCTCTTTAAAGCTGTAGTGGTTGGAAAAAAAATTTTACTTTGGCCTTACGAGAAGCCACATCAGCTCCTTAGGGCCCATTTGTGAATGTGTCACCTGAATGTGTCTTTTCAAAAATATATATGTGCCTTTTCAATAAAACGTGCACCCTTATTTGGGCCCATTTATGAATTTGTCTTTTTAAAAATACATATATGCCTCTTCAATAAAATACGCCTTTTGGACCCATTTGTGTAGATGTGACCCAATTCAAAGGGATGCCTTCTAATTCTATAAATTAAGGTTATTTTTAAAGTCTTTATATAGTATTCAAAATGAGCAGAAATGCATAGGAATCAGTTGTTTTAAAGATGAAACGTGTATGCTGACGTGGATTAAGGGAAGAAAGGTTTGATTTTCATAATTCTTTAGTTGATTTGAATTTTTAATTATTTTATTATAAATGGATTTATATGAAAGGGATATTAGTTTTAATATATTATTCAGGTCACAGGAGACTTTAACCTGTGGATCGCACAGGGGCTTCATGCTAGTGCTAATTACGCCAAGAATTCAATTGCGTAAAACTCATTGGCCCCACTGTGGGATACTACAAATCAAGGGTTTGGATGGGATGGGATGGGAAGGTCTGTGAGTGGATATGCATTCAACAAAAACTCAACTTCATCTGATTCATTTTACATGGTCTTGAGGCCTCAATCAACGGTGGAAAAGTGTTAAAGTTAGAATATAGATTTGATGGGTGCCAGACTGGGCTTAGTGACCATTCAACATTATTTCTGACGTGATGAAGTGTATGGCCCATGGTAACTTAAATACGATCATTTATATGGACTGAATCAATATGATAGTGGATCCTACTTTGATCATGCGGATTATTTCCACATCCACTTCCATTAGTTAGTTCAAACAGCCACAAGTATCTGATGACACTGATTTGCGAGGATCAAGTCATCCACTAATTCTTTTATGCAGTGGGATTAATAGACTCCACTTATATACCAAGTGTCCTTCATGAAACCAGTGGATGTCACAATTACAAATGGCATCATAGCACTGGCAGGACTTCAATATAAATGGCAACTGATGTGGGCTCGTTGGAAATAGAAACCCAAATAAAATTAACTACTCCTAAAGACAGTACTTCCCAAAAGGTTATCGTCCCATCCCATGCCTGGATTTGAAAAGCTGTAATAGAGTTTGACCGAGATGATATGTTTAAGTAGACTTTTTGTTTGGGATGTGACTTCTGCAACCATGTGGGTTGGTCAGGGACTCTGCGCTGCACCCACCAATCTCTCACCTAAAAAACAAGCATGGTTTGAACTTTGACAGTCTTCTCCCGTCATTTAACACACCCACCGTCTATTAGCCTAACATTGACCAGAATCCCCATTTTCCTCGTTTTCTGACAATAAACCGAATCCAAAGGGTTAGAAAATGGCACCAGGGCATCACCACCCGTGATGTGTGGGTCACTGCCAGCGGTGATAGATCTGGATTTTGGACCGTCCAATCATTTGCATGACAATTGGAAAAGTTTGCTTATTTGATGAAAAATCTAAAGTTTTTGGACATAAATTTGGGAAGGACGTCACTGAACCTCTTCGGTTCACACACGTACAAGATGTAGTAAATCTTGTGACCCACATGCCACCAGTCCCATGGTAGATCAAGCAGATATAGCACGTGCCTATAGAGAATAGAGTCCCACTATAATCAAAAGCTTTGATCTGTTCTAAATAAGGTAGGGATCTTAAAAGTAAACAGATATCAAACTAGTGAGATCGGATGGTATTCCCACGTAGTAGATTATCAATTATATAAGGAAGATGAGAGCCTAAGTCGTGAATACAATTATCATCGCACTGAGATCCAGATGTAGGAATTATCCATGCCCACCGTCAGAAACGCTGCATATCTCTGGCTGCGCATTCGAGTCTTCCACATCCCGATCCTTCACAAGAAGGCTTTGCCTCCAAAAATTCTCTATTTAATTTAAAAAAGAAAAAAAACAAATAAACAACCAAACTGGATTCTACTTGATCAGCTTTTAGTATATTGAATAATGTGTTGAACATAATCCCTTCAATTTTAATCTAGATTTTACATATGGGTGTAGATTAGATAACTAAGAAACACAAGTATTATCTATCATTCTTAACCATAAGAATATAAGATTTTAGACTTCAGTACCTGTGACCAAAACAAAAATCAATTAGAATCAGTTGGAACCAAACAAACAATCATCACCTTTATAAATATAAGATGAAGCAAGCCTTCAAGGACCAGAGACTATTAATTGGGGCCTTGATTAAGTGGCCTCTATCTAAAAATAAATAAATAAATAAAAATTGGCCTCTGTCCTTGACATTCCATACACCATGTCATAAATTTGGCAGTACCAATTTTTACAAACCATGTATTAATGTAATATTTGTATTAATGCACTAATGCGCATTGCCTTTGATCCTCCACGTCCTTGGTTGTAAAGAAGGTTTGCCACTTAAGCTACTATGGGGAGAAAGAGATGGGGAAAGTGGGTGAAGTTCCAGTGGCACGGTGGAACGTGCTTATTGTTGCAACTTTGAGATTGCGGGTGCAGGTTATATATGTTGAAAAATAAGATCTAGATCTATGATCCAGAAAACCTTAAATAACCAAGATCCTCCATGTTAAATCATCGAGAGATGTAAAGCGGAAACATACCTTGATCCGTTGTGGTAGTTGTTCGCAGGTTGTTGATCTTCCAATCCAATATGGCTACCCAGATAAACCTTCTTTCTGATGATGGGATGTTAGAGAGAATAGGAACTTAACCATATAAATTGAGGACCATAACCCTAATATATAATAATGAGATTATCATAGATTTTATTATTTCTAATTTGGCCCTTCATCAAAATAGAATTAGCATTCTGGTATCTACACATTAATCCCATGACAATTATACCCTTAAGCCTTAAAACTTTAAGTCTTAATTAGATTACTTTAATTTAGGCTTAACCAAAGATAGCATAACACATTTAATATTTACATGTGTGGCCCCACATGATGGAATTTTTCAACAATCTCCCACTGAGCCATATATGTAACTTAACCAATGTGTATGACTGTATGAGCTCCAAAATTTTGCTATCACAATTTTAGGGTATATCCGAACAATCTCGTCCATTGATTATGCCAGTATAGGATGAAAGCGGTTTTCGTCACATTTAATATGACTAAACCCATCAATGGTCACGTACACCAACATAACCAAATGACATAGATCAATCATGGATGCGTAGTGATGGACCGCGCTCCTGCTTGGGTTCCTACCGAGGTCGGCGGACGTGGGAGTCCGTTTGGTCCGACCCTTTCGCAACCGGGGGGGGCAGGGGCGTGCATCAACATTTCTTTTTTTTTTTGTGGGTGTGCCAGATTTTCTATTTTTACTTGGAATTTGCAAGTGGTGATCCGGAGATCAACCTTCGCAAGTAAAAAGGAAATCAACTTCTTTCAAGTTTTCCATTGCACATATATTTAAGAAAAGAGACATTTTCTTGATTTGCCGTGAAAGGCGATTTTTTTGGCATTTATAGCCAATTTTGGCGTTTATAGCCGATTTTTGGCGTTTATAGCCGATTTTACAATCCTTATCAATAATGAAAGACAAGAATTGTGATTTTTGTCTCTTTTTAAAAAAAATACAAACTACAATGAAAAGCAAGAAAAGGAGGATCTAACTTCTCAGGAGATTGTGGAGGACTCGTTTAGATTGACGGTCGCAAGCCATATGTGGGCTTCGCCATCATCCATGCAGATGAGAACAGAGGATGCTATTTGATTCACTTGGCTTGGCTATAACCTCGGGTTTTTAGAAGACAAAGACCAAAGGAAGGTCCTATGTCCAATAAAAAACCGAGTAGACGGGCTGAAAAGCCACATCTAAGCCATTGGAGGCAGGAGGAGAAGGCAAGGACCTTGGGGGGGGGGTACCCCCCAAGGGACTTTTGTCACCTTGTTGCGGTGGCCGGTGTAGAACTTCCGCAGAGTTTTCTCTCTTTTCCCTTTCTCTGGATTTCTGTGCTTCTCTCTGTCTGTGTGTCTGTCTCTTTTTTCCGATCTGGATTCCTTTGGAGTGCTCTCCTATTTATAGGCTCTTGGTAGCCATTTAGGAGAGTTTATGGGCTTTTAATGTCATTAAGCCACATAATGGGAGGAGTTACAAAAATTGAATTGTTTATTTTGTAACTCCTTTTTTCTTGGCTTCTGATTGGCCGGAGGAGATTGAGGGCATTTAATCGCCTTTAATCGCCATGATGGGAGGAGTTTCATGGGTTAAATGCCATGAATCTCTTGACTTGTAACTCCCAAATGCTTGCTTCTGATTGGGCCGTCCAAGGAAATGGATTAATGACTGTAATAAAGCTAGTCAATTAATCGCATTAAGTGGTCGCCGAGCAGCTGAAGAGTCGCGGGCCGTGCCACGTCTTTTGGAATTCTTCTGTTGATGATCATCGATGGATCTTCATGTAGATCGACATCAGATGACCATGTAATTTCAGGTGTTTGTTGCCAACAGCGGGTCGGTGCCATCTGTCCTGTCGATTTCTCGATCGGTCGGGTGGAAAGCACACTTTTTTTGGTTGACCGGGTGGCGATCAATACTGTCTTTGATACTCTTGATGATTTACCCGTGTTTTGGACGGATATCAGAGGACTTGGTGTCTCAAAGCATGAATTTTGGAAGTACCAGAGGCTGGGCTCCTCGAATCGCGAAAAAACGGCGAAAACCGGGGTTTCCGGGGCTTTCCCGGCGACCCCGGGGTCCATGGTCGCCGGCGACCCTGGCCCAGGGTCGCAGGGGTCTGCGACCCTGGGGGGGTTTTCCCCCCTTTTGGTCCCGTTTTGCGTCCGTTTTTGCTCTTTTTTGATTCTTTTTTCTTCTGTACTTTTCTTTGACATTTTGATCATTATTGGCCTGATTTCTTGTAGGAAACCTGATGAGAATCCTTGCATTTTATTTTGCAAAGTTTCCAATTTCCTGAGAAAGCCGAAGACTTTGTCGCGCAGAGTTGCCGATTTCCCGTCAGAAGCTGAAACTGGGTCAAACGATGTCAGAATGACCTGAAATTTGGTGTGAAGCCTGCTGAGCAATAAATAAGACCAACCATAGGCTTTTGTTTGAGTTTTGAAGCCGTTTGGGGTCCTATCACCTGCAGACTTGCTTTTTGTCGCGATGAAGATGTCGCGGTTTGATGTGCGGTCAACCGATGTCCGATTGACTTGAAATTTGACAGGGAACCTATTGGAGTCATTTTAAGATGATCCATAGGTTCTGTCTTGGAAATCATGGTCCCGGAGAGCTTTACCGCCGAGAGGCTTGATTTGGCTGTCGGAGAAGCGAAGTTAGGCCAAATGATCTTGAAATGGCTTGAAACTTCTTGTGTACTCCTCTTTTGGCTGTCTGGAAGAATCTTGCAGTTTTTGTTTGATTCTGACAAGATTTTATTTTTGGAAGCAGCATTGCCTATTTATGGCAGGTTGCGACTTCATGTAGCTCTTTGGATCTTGAAAAGGCAAAGTGACATTTTTTGTGTCAACAAATGCCCCCTCGAGGTACAGCGGCGAGTTGCTTAACTTTTGTAGTCGATGTGCCTCGAAGAGATTTTTTGAAGGAGAGCCTGTGACTTGACCAAGAGTCTTTGAGCAATCTTTCTTTTTGGTATTTGTAGCCTTTTGAACTTCCAGGGGAATTTTATGGTAGTGAAAGGGATCACGTACTATCTCGAGGCAAAGTTTTGAAGATGACATCAGGGATGTGGATTTGGGTTTTGACCTTGTGACCTAACAGGCTATATATGGCAGGTTAGGGGGTCAGGTTTGGTTTTGATCGTGTGACCCAACAAGCTGTATGTGGAATGTTGGGGGATCGATTTTGGTCTTGATCTTGTGACCTAACAGGCTGTATGTGGCAAGTTAGGGGATCAGGTTTTGGTTTTTGGTTTTGGTCTTGTGACCTAACAGGCTGTATGTGGCAGGTTAGGGGACCAGGTTTTGGTTTGATTTTTGTGAAATGTCAATTTCAAGATTTTGGCTCAATTTAGTAGATGAGGCTGGATGGTTTGATTTTTGGAAGCTCATAGGGCTTGGAATTTTCTTTTGTATGGTCCAATCAACTCAAAAGAGGCATGGAACCATTTTTGTATGCTCTTGGTAAGAGGGATTTCTCTTTGACTAAAAGCCCAAATTTTTTTTTTTTTTTTTTTTTTTTTTTTTTTTGTGCCTAGGTGGTCAAACCTGGCTCATATGGGCTAACCCATGGGACCTTAAGCTTTTGAAATGGCTTAGATCTCATATGGTATCATTTTTGTAAAGAATATCCAAAAATATCTCATTTGGATAGAGAATATCTAAGAATATCTTTTCTTGGAGAGAATCTCTCATGATCCCTTTATTTTTGGGATAGAATATCTCAAGATATCTTTCTTTTGGGAAAGAATCCGTCATAGATTGATTTTTGGGAGAAAATCTCTCAAGATCCCTTTATTTTGGGATAGGATATCTCAAGATATCTTTCTTTTGGGAAAGAATCCGTCATAGATTGATTTTTGGGAGAAAATCTCTCAAGATATCTCTCTTTTGGAAAGAATCTTTCTAATTTCTTTCTTTTGGTAAGGTTACTAATTAGTAACACTTACCTCTTTCTTCTTTCCTTCTTTGGTTTGCTCTCCTCTATAAAAGCAAGGAGAAGGTTGGATCTCTTGCTCTTATTACTTTCTTTTGCAATAATCTCAAGAGGGCTTCAAGACCAAGAGCTTTTCTTCTTCAAGATCTTCAAGAGTTTTCTTCTTCTTCTCCATCAATGGCTTCAAGTAAGTTCTTCTTTTTCAAGAAAATTCCATTGTAGGAAAAAAAAAGTTCTTCTCTCTTTTTTTTTTTTTTTTGTTTCTTTCTTTTCTTCTCTTTTTTTTTTTGGAGAAAAGTTTCTTTTTTTTTTTTTTTTTTTTTTTCTCATCATGATAATGCATTTTTTCGCAAATCTAGATGTTCATGCATGCCTTTAATTTGTAAATTAAATTTGTAGCATGATGTGATTGCATACCTGAAAGTGTTTGCAAATTTGGGAACTTGGAGCTCGCAGTGATGTTGAGCCCTTCCTGATTTTGCGGAGACTTTTAGGTTTCGAAAGTTTGGAGTTTCGGAGCTCGCAGTGATGTTTGAGCCCATCTTCAAGCTTTCTATTTCTTTCGGGATAGTTCCTTTTCTTCGGAATTGCCCCGTCATCATGTCAAAATTTCGCCAGATTTTTTTTTAGCGAGATTCTGTCATTTTGATGTTTGATCTTTTTCTTTTCCATCCTTTTTAGGTGGTTCCTCCAGAGCGAACAAGGGTAAAGAGCCTGCTACAAGCGTACCTCGTCGGTCTTCTAGATCCTCTAATCCGGCCGTTCAGCAGGCTTTTGAGAAGGTCCAGTATGTTGAAAGAAACCTGGAAGAGTGCGACTCCCTCAACAGAGATGAGATGAAGGGCAGCGACTGATCACTCTCAAGGGAGAGGAATTTTATAAGATCATGGTAAGCAGTCGTCCATGGCTGATGGAAGATCAGAGCATTTGCCCAAGCCTACCTTCTTCTTTGGTGATGCGGTCCCTGACGACATTACATACCAGAGGAGATCTTTTCAGTTTTCCTTCACAGCAGATGGTGAGAAGAAGACTGTTACTACCCGGTCGATGTTTGATCGCACCGTCTCGATTCTGAGCCTTGCCCCCACGTGCCCCAAGAGGGAAGATCCTCCAAGCTGGGTGAGAAGGACAAATGTAATCAAGACCGGGGTTTTTGTTGGCGGTTCTCCTGGATATACGGAGAGGTCGCCTGTTGACATGGACCTGTTGATGCCATCCCAGCGGCTACCAGGGCTCTGATTATCCGTCGGTCGATTTGAGACCGGTGGGCCTTGGTATTTTCAGCGGGTGACGGCAGCAATTGGATCAAGCCTTTTCGACTTCGAGGTCGTTTCAATGCTGACTCCGAGTGGAAGTCGTGGACTGATCGCGTCCTGCTGATTGGTGGCGCCATTTTGAAGGAAGCCGGGATTTTTTGATGCGGTCCGCGCCTTTGGGGAGACCGTGATCTTTTCCGACGAGGCCTTCATGGCTATGCTGGAGTCGTTCCTCCCTCAAACCAATACCTTCGTTGTGACGAATGGTGAGATTGGTTTTTCTTTGAAGGAGCTGAGCGCTATTACCGGATTGCCTATCCTCGGCAAACTCTATGAGGAGTTTATGCCGATTGACAGCGTCCTCGAGGGGCAGTCTGAGGAGTTCAGGCTTCTATACTTTCAGCTCGTCGCCTTCTATGATTTTTTGAAGGAGAAGGGGGGTTCGAAAGTTAGATCCAGCAGTTGGAAGAGTTTTTGCTCTTCATTCCCCAACTTCTTTGATAGTAGGGAGCCTTCTGATAGCATGACCCAGGAAGCTGGAGCTCAGGATCCAAGTTCAAAGAAGATCTTGGCCATGCAAGAAGAGTTAAGAGATTTCTGTGCAAGTACAAACGCCATATGTCCTGACATTGCACTGAGGAGAGATCTCGCTGTGTACCTCACTTATTGGCTTGGTGAGGCTATTTTTGCTGGAGGAGATGGAACGCACATCAGGCCGCATTGTATTTTTCCGGCTTGTCAGATGGCGTTTGGAGAGCAGCTTGCTTTGGTGCCTGCTCTTTACTCCTACCTGTGTACCGAACTGCAGGCTGCTGCTTTTCTGGTTCGGCTTGGGCTTCCCATGAATAGGGTATTTTCAGCCCATATCTTCTATTCGTGGTATGTATACCACTGTCCTGGCTTCCATCGGCTGGGTGCTGCACAGGATGATGATCCTCTGATGATTCGACTGGCTAAGGGCAAAGCCGTGTCCGAATCACTTTTGTTTGCCCGCATGAGGATCCGACGGTTCAGGGACGTCGAGATGGGGCAATCTTCAGTAAAGCTTTCTCCGGAGTTGCGGAAGAAGGCTTTTGATTTTGGTGCCTCCCGAGACTCTACCAGGGCGGGGTCGGGAAGGCATTATTCCTTGACAAATGCAGAGAGAGAGTGGCTTTTCAGCATACGTGTCGGCACGATGGTGTACCGCAGACATCTTTTCGTCGATATCCAGCCGTATGTACCCTCTCGCTTTGCTTTGCAGCTTGGCTTTTCTCAAGGCGTTGTTGGAGCGCCTTCAAGCATGGTGAAGCGCTTTGGAGGCTTACAGGACGGGAGAAATGCATGGGCTTTTTATAGTGCTGAAGACACTACAGCCATGATTTCTTATCCTGTGTTACTGACTTCCCGGACTGCCGGCTTTGCGAAGTGGTTCGCGGAGAGCTTCTCGGCATATCGGGGACTTTCCAGGAAGGAGCTTGATGTGAAGCTGGCATCTGGAAAGGGCCTTGGAAAGTCGGATGGCATCCGGCGAGAGGAAGTTTGGTCCTTCCTTTCTGGAGAAAAGCACAAGATAGGCTTTCTCGGTGACCAGGGCGTCATCGGTTCTGAAGCTGTTCGAGAGATACCTGATGAGGCTTTGGAGCAGCTAGAATAGGAGGAAGCCGAACTTGGTGCTTGGATGCAGGCGGCACAGAGGCAAGCTTCCGTGGAGTCTACTGGCAAGAGCAGACCATCCAGTGATGAGTCAAGTGGGAAACCTGACTCTGACAGCGGGGTAGGTTCCTCTAAGAAGCGAGCCCGCAGAAGTAAGAGGAGGAGGAGTCATCATAGTAGCAAGGGGCAACATGAGGACCCTCCTAACTTGGAAGTTCCTCTTACTATTAATGAGGATGTGCCAGTGGATGCTGACGAGCCTCCGGAGAAGAGAAGCCGAGAAGAAGAGACCGTCGGTGAAGGTATGATTCTTCCTTTTTCTCTTTCCATTTCTTTTCATGGGATTTTTCCATGTTATGATTTGCTTCTTGTTTCTGCTTTTCTTCTCTTTTTTTTTTTTAGCAGAGGAAGACTTGGTGATGCCTGAGGTCCCAACCGATGAGGTGGTGATGGATCCTGTTGAGGCACCTGAAGAAGAACCGAGGGACTCTGGAGTAGATCCAGAATCTCCAATTGG
Organism: Litsea cubeba; assembly: GCA_012931725.1. Classification (NCBI taxonomy): domain Eukaryota; kingdom Viridiplantae; phylum Streptophyta; class Magnoliopsida; order Laurales; family Lauraceae; genus Litsea; species Litsea cubeba. The sequence continues at coordinate 29,678,853 of CM022954.1, read as the reverse complement.
TACGACTTCTTTTGCTCTTCTTTTTTTTCGTTTGTGACTTGGCTTGCTAACACATTTTTTTGTTGCCAGCTGACTTGCCACAGGGTTCTGATGACTTTGAACCATCGATGGACGCAAATGTTGATGATGCTTTCGATGAGTTCATGGGGGAAGAAAGTGTTCCGCCAGTCGTCGAAGAAGGTATTTTGTAGTTATAACTCTGATAATGATTTTCAAACAGGGTCATATTCATACCTTTTTGTGTTTCCTTTGCAGGTTTTGAAGTGGTAGAGGAGGATCCGTTGCTTCCAGAGCAAGAGATGCCAGAGGTTGATCCAGAGGTAGAGATTCCTGGGACCAGCTCTGACAATATTGAGGAGATTCCTCGCGCTGAGATTCCTTCCCGAGCAGGAGCAGCTTCAGCTGGAAAGAGTTCTTTTGTTACTCTTTCAACAGATGATGACATGAGTAGCCGACCAACGGAGTTGGGCGAATCCTCAGCTGGGCCATCTCTTCTTTTTGCGAAGAAGGTGGTGGTGCGAGTTGTGCGCTCTTGGATTGAGACTCTCCTTTCTGGGCACTTAGAAGTCGGATTTGGCATGATCCAGCATGTGCAGGAGATTCTCAGTGATGCTGAAGAGGCTGGTCTGGATGTCACAGGTGCCAGGGCGATCGTTGATAGGATCATTGCACTGGGTGACAAGTGGTTTGAGACCGTGAGTTTGGCTGATGACCAGTTCTTCAAGGAGATGTTCCTGGACCCTGCTGATAAGGCTAAGTCTGACCTAGATGAGGCTACAGAAAGCAGGAAGGTGGCAGTCCGAAAGAGGAATAGAGAAGAGGTAACCATCATCGAGCTGACACATGACCTTAACATCCTTGATAGGGAGGTCGATGAGGCCAGGAAACGTCTTGAGCTTCTGCAGGCACAAGTCGCTGCCAAGTGGACTGCCATAATAGAAGCTCGCGACAGGGAGAGTGTCCTGATTCACCAGGTTGCAGATGCCGAACGGGTTCTCAAAAGGAAGTCTGATGAGGATAAACAATGGCAAGCTGCTCGAGGTAAGCTTCCTGGTGTGAGAGAAGGGGTACAGCCCACTCCAGCATCTCATGGCAAGTTCCTGAAGAAGCGTGCCTTGGAATCCTTGACAGCTGAGGCTAAGAGTTTGCTTGGGGAGTTGAACTCTTGGCTGGAGACCATCTTTGATTGAGCTCCTGTATACAGAAACCATCCTTCTCTCTTTTTTTTTTTTGCAGTGCTTGTGAACATTCTCTTCTTTTTTTTTGGTACCACATGTATTTTTTTGGTACTCTCTTTTTTTGTAGTGCTTGTGAACACTTTCTTTTTTTTTGGTACCACATGTATTTTTTTGGTACTCTTTGTAGTGCTTGTGAACACTTTCTTTTTTTTTGTACCACATGTATTTTTTTGGTACTCTTTGTAGTGCTTGTGAACACTTTCTTTTTTTTTTTTATCCCTACGCTCACTTTAATCTTTTTGTGATAAAAGTAATTGCTAAATGGGATTTGATCAAAAGGTTGTCATTTTGTGAAAATCTTTTGTCAAATGATTGTTTTGGCATGAAAGCCAGGTTTTTGTTTGTGGCATGGAAGCCAATTTTGGCATGAGAGCCAGCTTTTCTTGTGGCATTGATAGCCGAGTTTTTTTTTTGTTTGTGGCATCTATAGCCAATTTTGGTGGCATTGATAGCCATTTTTTTTTTGAAATCCAAGTTTTTTGTTTGTGTGGCATTGATAGCCGGTTTTGTTTTGGTGGCATTGATAGCCGGTTTGTGGCATTTATAGCCTGTTTTGTTTTTTGGTGGCATTGATAGCCGGTTTGTGGCATTTATAGCCGGTTTGTGGCATTTATAGCCTGTTTGTGGCATTTATAGCCGGTTTGGTTTTCAAAAATGCAAGTATCGACTAAAAGTCGCCTCCCTGCTGAATGTTCTTGCAAGTATCGATGGAATGTCGCATCCTTGCTCATTCGGTTGCGAGTATCGATGGAATGTCGCATCCTCGCGGATTTGGGTGCAAGTATCGATGGAATGTCGCATCCTTGCTTTTCAAAAATTTTGGTTTTGCGGGTACTGACTTGATGTCGTTTCCCCACGATTTTTGAAATTTGTGGTTTTCTCGAACCTTTGGGTTATGGATATCAACTGAAATGTTGCGTCTCCACAGTTTTTTAGGTTTCTTTTCGAACCTTTGAAATTTGGGTTGTGGATATCAACTGAAATGTTGCATTTCCACAGTTTTGGATTTTGCAAGTATCGACGAAATGTCGTTTCCCTGCGATTTTGGAAGTGTCGAACGTGGTTCGCTTGCTTCCGATTTGTGCGAGTATCGACTAAGCGTCGCTTCCTCGCGGTTTTTGAAAAACCATTTTTTTTTTTTTTAAAGACACGAGGGTCATAAGTTTTGACCTAAAACCATTTTGGCGGTAAAAGGCAGGGTGGACTAGGGTGGAAATCCCTGAATCCGGATTTTGTTTCAAACTATGAATTTTGGGTTCAAGGGTTGAAAATTTTGGTCAAGTTAGGGAAAGGTTCCTAAACTTGGATTTTTGTTGAACAATGAAACGATGAAAGTAAGCATTGTTTTAGATTTCTAGAAATTTCAACATTTGATATGAAAATTCTAAAAAAGGGTGGGTTTGGCGAGCGTGTACCTGGAAACCGGTTTTGGCCGTACAGGCATTGCTCTTACCCAGTTGGGTAAGTCTTCAAGGGTAGTACCGCTTTAAGAACTTGCCATTGATGGGCAGCATACATCTGTCACCTTCCATGTTTAGGAGTGCGTATGCGCCGTTAGAGAAAACCTTGTCGATGACGTAGGGTCCCTCCCATTTTGGCTCAAATTTGCCTTTGGACTTGTGAGCGAAGACCATTGGTCTTTTTACCGCAAGAACCAAGTCATTCTTTTTGTAGGCGCGTTGCCTGACCTTTTTATCGAAAGATCCCGCCATGCGTGCTTGGTAAAGTTCAATGCTTTGTTGAGCTTCGAGCCGTCTCTCATCGAGATTGTCCAGCTCATGGAGTCGCAATTTGACATTGCTTTCTTGAGTCATGTCATTTTGCAAGGATACCCTCAAGGAAGGAATTTGTACTTCCAAGGGCACGACAGCTTCGCATCCATAGACCAAGGAGAATGGTGTGCTATGGGTTGGTCCTCGAACAGTGGTTCGATAGGCCCACAAAGCTTCAGACATTTTGTCGCTCCAGTCTCTTTTGTGATTAGAGACCATTTTTTTGAAGATTTTGCAGAGTGTCTTGTTGAAAGCTTCTGCTAACCCGTTTGCTGCCGGATTGTATGGAGTCGAAGGACAGCTTTGGATTTTGTATTTGTCGCAGAACCTGTAGAATCGATGATCCCGGAACTGTGGTCCGTTATCATGGACGAATCTTTTGGGTATGCCGAAACGACAAATGATGTTGGTGCGCAGGAACTGAAGGACTGATGAGGTCTTCATTTCGTTAAACGCAAATGCTTCTGACCACTTGGAGAAATAATCCGTAGCGGCGAAGATGAAGCGATGACCTTTGCTTGAAGGGGGAGAAATAGGACCTATGATGTCCATACCCCAGGCTTCGAAAGGCCATGAGATCGCTGTAGGATGCAGCCATTCTGGAGGCATGTGAATGTAATCTCCATGAACTTGGCATTGTTGGCAGCGCTTAGCAAATTGCATTGCGTCAGCTACCATGGTAGGCCAGTAATATCCTAACCTTTTTATCTGATCATAGAGCTTAGGTCCAGCCTGATGAGCTCCACAAAGACCAGCATGAACTTCTTTGAGTGTTTCTTCAGCCTCTTGTTGTGACAAGCAGCGTAGAAGTACTCCGTTGAAGGATTTCCTGTAAAGGATTTTTGAAGGAATATCCAAATGGAAGCTTGGGGTTCGCCTTTGGATGCTTACCCGTTCTTTTGGATCTTCAGGTAGGATTCCGAACATAATGTAATCAATGAACGGATCCCTCCAGTCGCCGATTGAAGTTTGAAGGATTGAAATCCGACTTCCGACCACTTGGTGGCATTCAGCAACTGCTTGGTGTGTGTTAAGAGGAGGAAGGATTCTTCTTTCGCACACTGTGACTTGCATGTTTTCCCCTTCCTGGATTGCCATGGATGCGGCGAGTCCGGCTAGGGCATCTGCACGTATGTTTTCACCTCTACGAATGTGGGTGATGTGACAGATGTCAAACTTTTGCAGAAGTGATTGTGCCTTGTTGTAGTAGGGCAGCAAATCTGGCTTTCTGACTTCAAATTTCTGATTCATCTGGTTGACGATCAGTTGAGAGTCTCCAAAGACTTCCAGCATGGTGATACCGGATTCGATGGCGAGTTCCAATCCTAAGATCAGAGCTTGATATTCAGCTGCATTGTTTGTGCATGGTTCCAGTAGCGAGAAAGCGTGTGGAATCATGTATTTGTCGGGGCTAACAAAGAGGATGCCAACTCCCGAGATCAGCTGTCTTTTTTCATTTGTCCTGGTTGCACCGTCAAAGTACATGTCCCAGGAGGCACTTTGTGAGAAAGTCTCCACATTGTAGACTGGTTCGTCTGGGAGATCATCTCTGAGTGGAGAATCTTTAGGCAATGGATGCTCTGCGAGGAAGTCCGCTAGAGCTTGCCCTTTGATTGCTTTTTGTGGTACATACCTAATATCAAATTGTGACAGAAGGATGGACCATTTTGCCAGTCGAGCATTGAGAGAACCTGCCTTTGTGACAAGGACCTTCAAGAGGTTGACCCTCGAGACCAGGTAGATTGTGTTGGAAAGCAAGTAGTGACGCAGCTTTTGTACGGCGAAAATCACTGCAAGACATTCTTTTTCGACTGGAGAGTAGCGATGCTCTGCACCTACTAGCATGCGGCTGAGGTAATATAGAGCAGCTTCTTTTCTTTGATCATTTTCTTGCGCAAGCAGAGCTCCCAGAGAGTGATCAAGGGCTCTTGTGTACAAGATGAATGGTTTTCCAGTGGTAGGAGCAGCTAACACTGGAGGTTTTGTCAGGTATGACTTGATGTCTTGGAAAGCAGCTTCACAGTCAGCATCCCAGACAAAGTTTACACCTTTTTTTCATCAACCGGGAGAATGGACGGCATTTCCCCGAAAGATTGGAGATGAACCGTCTGATGTAGGCTAATCTCCCTTGAAGCCCTTTGAGTTCTCTCAAGGTTCTTGGAGAGGGCATTTCTAGAATGGCTTTGACTTTTATGGGGTCAAGCTCTATTCCATCTTTCCGAACTAAGAATCCGAGGAAACTTACCCGACGAAACGCCGAAGAAGCATTTCAATGGATTCATTCGCAGTTTGTGTTTGCGAAGCCGGAGGAAGACTTCTCGGAGGTTTTCGAGATGATCTTCTTTTCTTTTGCTTTTGACGGCGAGGTCATCAACGTAACATTCAACCGTCTTGTGCTGCATATCTTGGAATATTTTCATCATAGCCCTCTGATATGTGGCACCAGCATTCTTCAAACCGAATGGCATGACAGTGTAGCAAGTACACGCCAAATGGGGTTCGAAAGGATGTATGTTTTTCATCCTCAGGATGCATCTTTATCTGATTGTAGCCAGAGAAACCATCCATGAATGTCATTCGCTCGAATCCACAGGTATTATCAATCATTACCTCTGGTATGGGGAGCGGAAATTCATCTTTTGGGCATGCGCCATTCAGGTCTCTATAGTCAATACAGACCCTGATCTGCCCATTTTTCTTTGTCACGGGGACAATGTTGGCCAACCATTCAGGATGTTGTTCCTCACGGATGAAGCCGACGCTTTTGAGTTTTTGAACTTCTTGTTCAATTTTATCCATCACATCTGGACGGAATCTTCTTTGGCCTTGCTTGACAGGCTTGATGTCTTCTTGAAGATTGAGTTTGTGAACTGCTATTTTGGGGTCTAAGCCTGGCATTTCAGCATAAGACCATGCAAAGCAATCAACGAACTCACGAAGAAAAGCGATATACTCGGGTAACTCATCATCCTTTATATTCTTGCTTATGAATACAGGACGTGGGTTATCTGGTGTTCCCAAGTCTATCTTTTGAACAGGATCTTCTGTTGGAAGGTTCGAAGGTGGTTCCTCCACAATATTTTCGGAGGCTTCCAGCTCAACGAAACCTTCTGGGGTTTCAAGGGCATTTCCAGACCAAGGTTTTGTTCCTTTCCACGGGTCTTCTTGATCGGTAATTTTCCCAAGGCTTGCTATGAGATGATCCCAATCGCCTGTTGAAACCGAGTCGAAGTAGGCTACTTCTTTTGGGGATGAGGGTTCTTCTGGGTCAGAAGTCCACACGTCTGTGCCATCGGACAACTCCTCTTCATTTTCGGAGAAATCGTGCCAATTGGATGAGCTTCCTGGATCTTTGTCAGGTGACTCATCAAAGAGATATCCGGGGAGATCGATGTCTTCATGGGCTTGAGATGTTGAGGCTTGGTCAGTATATTGACTTTTAAGCCTTTGTGTCAACTGTCTCAAGGGGGTGTCAGGATCATACCCTAACCCGTGTGAAGACTTTTCTACATAGCCGTAGAGTCTCCAATCTTCCAGCTGGCTTTTGGTCAAGACGGGCCCCAATGGTGTGAGAATACCGCGTCCTTCTCCCAAACCGACTGGGTTTTGAGCGTCATAGCCCATTTTCTTCATAATAGCTTGTGCCACAGAACTATATAAGGATAGTTGAGGCGTACCTTTATTTTGGAAAGGTTCAAGCATGGAGTTTGATGAAGAAGCATCCGATCTATGGAAGAAGATCGGCTTTTCCTTTGTTGAAGTTGCTGGAACAACGAAGGAAGCTGACGTAGGATCTTCTATGTCAGAAGTTGTCTCCATTGGAGTAAGAGCAGGCTGAACTTGCTGAGTGTCAGCTTGGCTTGACGATGTGTCGTCTTCTGGCTCTGAATCCGAGTCCGTGTCTTGCATGATAGACACGAAAGAGACAACAAATTTGCCCCCAGGCTTTTGTTTTGCCTTCTTCACTTTAGTTGTGATGACCAAAGGCTTTGAAGATTTGAGGGAGATGATGAAGGGAGTTTGCATGCTCTCTTCAGATTTACCGGATGGTTTGTTTTCTTCCGGTGATTGTTGAGGAGCTTTGCCTTTATCTTTCTGGAGACTTTCGGCAAAGGATGCTGTATGCTTCTCCTCTTCTTCTTTTTCACCTTCATACATCTGTGAGTCTGCGAAGTGGATTTCTTTACCTTTGAAGGGTTTTCTATCCGCAAAGACTCGATGTATCATGCCGTCGTCGCCAACAAACTTGATGCATTGATGTAGAGTTGAAGGGACAACACCATTCTCATGGATCCAAGGGCGTCCGAGAAGGATGTTGTAGCATGAAGGGGTCTTTATTGCATACACTGTGACCTCAGAGATAAGATCACCGATCTGCAATTTGAACCTGATTTTGCCGATAGGCCTTTGAGTACTCCCATCGTATCCAAAGATAGATACAGATGTGTGGCTCAGTTTGCTGGGTGGGATGCCCAACTCTTCAAGAGCCGATGTGGAGATAAGGTTGAGTGCAGAACCTGGGTCGATCTGAACTCTATGCATAGGCATTTCCTTGATATACCCTGTGAAGTACAGGGGTCGGTTATGCCTGGTTTCGCCAAGTAGGAGGTCGTCCTTTGTGAAGGCGATGGTTGCACTGGCTGCTTTTTTAACCGAGAGGCATTCAATGCATGATCCCTCAGTTTTCTTCTTTTCTCCCTTTGAGGAGGCTTCTGAGTTTTTGACCCGGTAATCCATTTCAATTTGGAGGACTTGCGGGGCATGTTTGTCGACATCCTCATTCAGTTTTTGTAATTCTGAGATGAGATTATCACGAGTGTGCGGAGACATTCGCAACAAATCTAGGATGTGCAGACGTGCAGGTATGTGCTTGAAGTGTTCAATCAAGTCATACTTGAAAGCCTCCTTAGGGCCTGCATGTTCATCATTGTTGCCACTAGGGGCGCTTACAACATCTTTTCCCGAAGGATTTACATATGTAAAGGAAGATTGGTTGTAATTTTTGTGGTAGTCCCGGCCAGAGCGGGTGCCTCTACCAACTTCGAGAGCTTCTTGAGAAGGGTCTTCGTTTGGAAGATTGTCTTCAGGATCAAGAGGCTGTCGTTTTTCATTTGCTGAGGATGCATCAGCAGCAGAGTTACCATCCTCAGTGATTGTGTTGCATGGAGCATTTTCCGGGAACAAGTCCTGAACAGCATCCAGCAATCTTTCTTCTTCGTTGACTAATTCATCGTCCCAAGCATCAATAGCTGGGAATTCTTCAGTCAGGAAGGGTGTGAACTTTGAAGTCACAGTCTCAGGAGAAGAAACCTGAGAGGGTGTCATCTCAGTGAAAGTCACGTGAGACGAGGTGGCTCCAGAAGATACATTGCTAGGCGTCGCCGGAGTGTAAGTGCTCTCATCAGACGATGCTTCGGAAGAGCTATAATCCCGAATTATCACATTACAGGAAGCTCTGACGGGAGACGTTGCCTGATCGGAGTCAGACTCATCCTCGGATGTGAGAGGATCGTCTACCCAGCAATTTTCTCCATTTTCAGGAGTTAAGGGAGGATGTACCTGGTGGTCTTCAGGGACTTCAGGCTCTGGATTGCGAGGAGGCTCGTTGACGCGTTCTTGCTCTTGTTCTAGAGCGAGTCGCTGCAAGATCCTTGCATATTCTTCAAGATCAGGCATGGGAGCCGGATCTTCTTCTTCATCATCTCTTTGTGGCTCAACATGGTTGATTTCCACTGGAGTGATGAGAGGTGCTGGGTCAGCAGCATTTTCTTGTACAGCCTCTTGGTCTTCTTCATCATCAGACCAGGATCCTTGTGGCTGTAGGGGGTTATACCAGATTACTGGCATAAGATGAGACTCAGGAACCCATTCTTCATCGGAGAGATATTCTCCTGTTTCAAGGGACTCCTCCCACTCATCTGTGTAGTTGGATTCAAATCCATCATCGGTGTCGCTGGACTCGTATCCATCAATGGAGAATCCAACTACCGAATTGCAAGAGTATGATGTCTCCTGCATGGCTTCTCTGAATTGAGGTGGCATGAAATCACTGAGAGTGAATTTCCTTACCCCCTTTGAAGTCTCTGGAAGGGATGTTTTTGTTACCTCCAGTGAAGCGGTAGAGGAAGCCTCTGCCTTTTCTTTGACCTCTAGTTTTGGCTGGGTCTTCTCTTGCCGTTTGAGCTTGAGGAGATGTTTCCTAGCCTGCCTTCGCTGTTGAGCTGTAGGCTTTATTTTCACGACCTCCCAATTTTCATCTTCCAGGAGATCGGGATGTACCCATATCGGTTGTCCGTCTGGTGTCGGGTAAGGAACCAGTTCCTCGGACGCTTCGATTGAGTTTATCACCTTGAAGGAAGTAGTGATCTTCTTCTTCGGTGATCTTGATGTTTGTCCACATGTCACCATGTTGACGGAGGCAGACCCATAGTTTTTGTCAAAGGTGATGACTCCGTTTTTCCACATCTCAGTTTATTTTCTCTCTCACAACGAAGCATTGATTGAGAGGATGCGAGATCATCTGGTGGTATGGACAGTACCGAGGATCGTTGGTTTTGCCAACATCACCCGGTCTTTTTGGTTCAGGCAAGGTGAGCTTGCCGTTTGCCACAAGAGCCCCGAAGATTTCATCAACATCTTCATCAAACGGGTATTTCTTCTCTACTCGTTCTTTGAAGGCATCAGAGAGTTCAGGTCTCTTACCAGCAGCTTTGTTTTCAGCTTTCTTTGGTGGCTGAGGAGCTGGCTTGGTCTGCACATTGAGGACCTCTTTCTTCTTTGGTTTAGAGGTTGCAATGGCGGTTGGCTCTTTTCTTGATGATTTCTGACTGTTGAGGTCTTTAATCACCGTTTCAGCTTCCATGGAAGCTTCTAGGAGTTCTCCCAGGTTTTTTGATTTGTTGCCGATGATCATGGAGCGGATTCTGGCTCTCATGTTGTTTCGGCAGATGTCGACTAGCGACGCTTGTGGCAATACATCAGAGCATTTGTATGCCATTGCTTTCCACTTGTGAATGAAGTCATATGTTGATTCATTCTCCCCCTGTTTTAGGCTGCACAGCTGAGCCATAGTAGCGGGATGATCCTCACCTTTGAAGTGAGTCAGGAAGCGTGTCTCTAGCATGGCCCAATTTTGGATTGAGTCCTCCGGCAGAGTGGAGTACCAATCGAAGGCCGTACCTTTTAGGGTACTTGCAAAGAGGCGGATCTTGAGTGCATCTTGATCCGCGATAGCTCCTGTCAAGATCTTGAAGTGGATGACGTGCTGTCTGGCTGATCCTTTCCCCGTATATGTTTGGAGAGTAGGATGCTTGAATTTGGTGGGGAACGGGACCGAGTCCATCCATAAGGGATATGGTGGCTTGATCCCATGCTCCTTGAGTATATCCTCTTCTTTTGCTTTGGCGAGGATACCGTCTACGTCCTTTTTGGTAAGGGCGCGTGACTCATTTTCTTCTCTATTTACCTCGTCGTCTTGATGATTCGGAGGAGGTTCATTGTTCGCCTGATTTTGGAAGGCGAGGAGAAGGTTTTCCATCAGAGTTTCAATCCTCTGCTGGCCCTGTTCCAACTGCTGGATGCGGGTGATCGCATCTTCTGGAGGTGGATTGTGGGGTGGTGGCTCAGAATTTGTAGCCAGGACATTCATCCTTCGTGATTCGAACGAAGAAACTGTCCTGGTGACTGAGCTGGGGCTCATTCTTTTTGAAGAGGAGCTTGAGGAAGGATCACTCTGCTGTCCTTTGCTTGAAGGAGCAGGGGATTCTTCTGAATGTCTTCTTGTCCTTGAGACGCTGCGGGTCATTGGACGTCGGACATGGATTTTTGTTGCTGATTTTTGACGCCTTCTGGTTTTTCCAACCATATGGACGGCAGCAACTTGGTTGGGTCTTTCTTTTTCGACCCATTTAGGAGAGACTTGAAGTGTGGGAGGCTGAGTCCTTTGCTTCTGTAGTCTCTTTTGTCGGTACGACGCGCGGCGGCGTATACGACGAGCAATTTGAGCTTCGGTCAGCTCTGACTGGGCTTTGACGATGAAGGATGTGCTCCCTCGGGCGCAGCAGCCGAGTCTGTCTTCTTTGTAGCTGGGCAAGGACAGGATGCGAACCCTATCCTTCGCCAGTTGCAGCGAAGCTTTGAATTTGTGAAGTTCGGCCCCTGTAGATATGAAGGGTCGAACTGCAGATTTGTAGGCCTTAGCAGATGCTTGTGGAGGCCTTGTGATGCATGACTTGATTTTGGGCTTGTAGGAACAAGCCGGCTCATGCTGGGATGACTTTGAAGTCGGGTTGGAGATGGGTCTCTCCTCTTTCATGTAAGCAAGAGGATAGAACTGGTTCTCCTTGAGTGGGGCCAGGAATGCTGGCTTAGTGGATGCCTGGGACCTTCTTTGTTTTGGTGAAGGTCTTGGGGACCAAGTCTTGGGGTAGACCTGGTTGTTTGCAGGTTGAGGCTTCGTGGGGCTGCCACGGGCTTCAGGCCTTCTTGTACTCGCCTTTGGTGTCACGGTAGTGACACGTTGAGAGGCGAGTTTCTGCTTCTTGGAGGGAGCAGCTTGTTCCTCAGGAAGTGGGAATGGTCCCAGCGTCCCGAAGACAATAGTCCGGGGAGTCGAGGTCGACCCGGAGTTCACAGAGTTGCCGAAGGAGTTGACACTTCGGCAGCTGATGGGGCGCTTGTAGGTGCGCGTGGTTTGCTTCTGTTGAAGCATGAGTTGGTGCTTGCTTTCGTCGAAAGTAATGGTTAGTGAAGCTGCCATTGTTAGTTTTTTTCGAAAATTTCTGAAACAAGACCACATCCATTAGTAATCACAAGAATATAATGATCATAAATGGGAAGTTCTATGGTTTCGTCTTTTCAAATTGCTCGAGGTAGATGACCCAAACAATATGAGGAAGGCAAAATGCCATAGAGGGTACAATTGTTCTGATCGCAGGTGTGGTAAGCCCGGAATGGGCATCCCAGTTACTGCTAGAAGCAATTGTGAACTTAAATTCGACTTATCGAGAAGCAGAGCTTGCTCGAGGTAAGAAGAATATAAAGTTGGAGTTACAGATGTGCCGGTCGCAATACAGTAGACCCTGAAAGGGCGTACTAGTACCGCTAGACACAAATGTTTTGAGACCGCATCTATGAGATGAGATTCTCTGTTTTGAAAGGTCAAGATTGGATTCATCAAAGAGAGCAGATGGTATTCCAATCTGAACACGGGCTCAGCGATTTCCGCGAGCGCCAGTGCTCAGAAAGAAATGAACCATGATTTCTCGGATCTGAATCTAAAAATGACGAGTTTTTTTTTTTTAAAGGCCAATATCGGGTTCATCAAAGAGAGCAAAAGGCACTCCAATCTGAACACGGGCTCAGCGATTTCCGCGAGCGCCAGTGCTCAGAAAGAAGAAGACCAAGATTTCTCCAATCTAAACCCAAAATGACGGAAGTTTTTTTTTTTGAAGTTTTTTTTTTTTAAAAATTTTTTTTTTTTTTGAAGATTTTTTTTTTTAAAAAAAATCTTTTTTTTTTATTTTTTATTTTTTTTTTTAAGATTTTTTTTTTGAAAATTTTTTTTATTTTTATTTTTTATTTTAAAATTTTTATATTTTTTTTTTATTTTTTTTTATTTTAAAAAAAAAGACGAGAGAGTACACATAGGCCTCCTAACTCGGTCTTATGAAATCTTGATTGATAGAATTGCCCCCAGGTAAGGGTAGGATTACTTAATGAACCCGTTTGGAGGACCCTTGCCTAGAACAGTCAAGCTGTCTCCACACTCTGGACAAGGCTTTTCTTTGAATCAACCATGATCAAAGAACACAGTTGGTTTAACCTTAGTGGTCTATGTCTTTTTTTTTTTTTTTTTTTTATATTTTTTTTTTATTTTTATTTTTATGAATTCATCGAAGAGAAACCATGGCCCAAAACCTTAGTCGAACAGGCTCAACATTTCTGCAAGCGCGATGAACGATAGGAACAGATCAAGGTTTCTCAATTTTGAATCCAAATTGAGAAATCTAAAATTTTTTTTTTTATATATATATTTTTTTTTTATTTTTTAATGAACTCATCGAAGAGAAACCATGGCCCAAAACCTTAGTCGAACAGGCTCAACATTTCTGCAAGCGCGATGAACGATAGGAACGGATCAAGGTTTCTCAATTTTGAATCCAAATTGAGAAATCTAAAATTTTTTTTTTATATATATATATTTTTTTTTTATTTTTTAATGAACTCATCGAAGAGAAACCATGGCCCAAAACCTTAGTCGAACAGGCTCAACATTTCTGCAAGCGCGATGAACGATAGGAACGGATCAAGGTTTCTCAATTTTGAATCCAAATTGAGAAATCTAAAAAAAAATTTTTTTAAAATTTTTTTTTTTTTTGAAAAGAGAAAGAATGGAAATAAATTCAAAGAATTAGAAATTTCCAAACAAAAAATCTCATCTCATTTTTTTTTTGCAGAATTCAACATAGGCCACCAATTATAAAGTAGCCAAGGAATCGAGAAAAGAAATATAAGCATAGAGCAGAATATATGATATGCAAATATTTCATTTCTAGCATCGTGTTCTCAAATAAACGAGTCCCACCGGGTGTGCCAGCTTGATGGACCGCGCTCCTGCTTGGGTTCCTACCGAGGTCGGCGGACGTGGGAGTCCGTTTGGTCCGACCCTTTCGCAACCGGGGGGGGCAGGGGCGTGCATCAACATTTCTTTTTTTTTTTTGTGGGTGTGCCAGATTTTCTATTTTTACTTGGAATTTGCAAGTGGTGATCCGGAGATCAACCTTCGCAAGTAAAAAGGAAATCAACTTCTTTCAAGTTTTCCATTGCACATATATTTAAGAAAAGAGACATTTTCTTGATTTGCCGTGAAAGGCGAATTTTTTGGCATTTATAGCCGATTTTGGCGTTTATAGCCGATTTTTGGCGTTTATAGCCGATTTTGGCGTTTATAGCCGATTTTACAATCCTTATCAATAATGAAAGACAAGAATTGTGATTTTTGTCTCTTTTAAAAAAAATACAAACTACAATGAAAAGCAAGAAAAGGAGGATCTAACTTCTCAGGAGATTGTGGAGGACTCGTTTAGATTGACGGTCGCAAGCCATATGTGGGCTTCGCCATCATCCATGCAGATGAGAACAGAGGATGCTATTTGATTCACTTGGCTTGGCTATAACCTCGGGTTTTTAGAAGACAAAGACCAAAGGAAGGTCCTATGTCCAATAAAAAACCGAGTAGACGGGCTGAAAAGCCACATCTAAGCCATTGGAGGCAGGAGGAGAAGGCAAGGACCTTGGGGGGGGGGGTACCCCCCAAGGGACTTTTGTCACCTTGTTGCGGTGGCCGGTGTAGAACTTCCGCAGAGTTTTCTCTCTTTTTCCTTTCTCTGGATTTCTGTGCTTCTCTCTGTCTGTGTGTCTGTCTCTTTTTTTCCGATCTGGATTCCTTTGGAGTGCTCTCCTATTTATAGGCTCTTGGTAGCCATTTAGGAGAGTTTATGGGCTTTTAATGTCATTAAGCCACATAATGAGAGGAGTTACAAAAATTGAATTGTTTATTTTGTAACTCCTTTTTTCTTGGCTTCTGATTGGCCGGAGGAGATTGAGGGCATTTAATCGCCTTTAATCGCCATGATGGGAGGAGTTTCATGGGTTAAATGCCATGAATCTCTTGACTTGTAACTCCCAAATGCTTGCTTCTGATTGGGCCGTCCAAGGAAATGGATTAATGACTGTAATAAAGCTAGTCAATTAATCGCATTAAGTGGTCGCCGAGCAGCTGAAGAGTCGCGGGCCGTGCCACGTCTTTTGGAATTCTTCTGTTGATGATCATCGATGGATCTTCATGTAGATCGACATCAGATGACCATGTAATTTCAGGTGTTTGTTGCCAACAGCGGGTCGGTGCCATCTGTCCTGTCGATTTCTCGATCGGTCGGGTGGAAAGCACACTTTTTTTGGTTGACCGGGTGGCGATCAATACTGTCTTTGATACTCTTGATGATTTACCCGTGTTTTGGACGGATATCAGAGGACTTGGTGTCTCAAAAGCATGAATTTTGGAAAGTACCAGAGGCTGGGCTCCTCGAATCGCGAAAAAAACGGCGAAAACCGGGTTTCCGGGGCTTTCCCGGCGACCCCGGGGTCCATGGTCGCCGGCGACCCTGGCCCAGGGTCGCAGGGGTCTGCGACCCTGGGGGGGTTTTCCCCCCTTTTGGTCCCGTTTTGCGTCCGTTTTTGCTCTTTTTTTATTCTTTTTTCTTCTGTACTTTTCTTTGACATTTTGATCATTTATTGGCCTGATTTCTTTGTAGGAAACCTGATGAGAATCCTTGCATTTTATTTTGCAAAGTTTCCAATTTCCTGAGAAAGCCGAAGACTTTGTCGCGCAGAGTTGCCGATTTCCCGTCAGAAGCTGAAACTGGGTCAAACGATGTCAGAATGACCTGAAATTTGGTGTGAAGCCTGCTGAGCAATAAATAAGACCAACCATAGGCTTTTGTTTGAGTTTTGAAGCCGTTTGGGGTCCTATCACCTGCAGACTTGCTTTTTGTCGCGATGAAGATGTCGCGGTTTGATGTGCGGTCAACCGATGTCCGATTGACTTGAAATTTGACAGGGAACCTATTGGAGTCATTTTAAGATGATCCATAGGTTCTGTCTTGGAAATCATGGTCCCGGAGAGCTTTACCGCCGAGAGGCTTGATTTGGCTGTCGGAGAAGCGAAGTTAGGCCAAATGATCTTGAAATGGCTTGAAACTTCTTGTGTACTCCTCTTTTGGCTGTCTGGAAGAATCTTGCAGTTTTTGTTTGATTCTGACAAGATTTTATTTTTGGAAGCAGCATTGCCTATTTATGGCAGGTTGCGACTTCATGTAGCTCTTTGGATCTTGAAAAGGCAAAGTGACATTTTTTGTGTCAACACGTAGCATGGAAAGTACAAGCAATGTGACATGTCTATTTTCAACTGGTCATACTTTATTCATTAGTGAGATCAATATTGAATACAATGTAACAGAGTGAAATGCACTGAAGACTTTATTTCTGATCAGAAAAATATCCAAATACATAAATGCATAAGTATGTTCAAAATGAAACATAAAGCAATAAAATATAAAATGATACAAACTCCCACTATAATGTGATATCCTCACACAAAATAACACCCATATGAGCAGTGTGCTCATGAAAGACCTTGGGTGGTAATCCCTTTGTAAGTGGATCCGCTATCATGGAGTTTGTCCCAATGTGCTTTAATTTATGGATATCTGTCCATCTTGTATTTTCTCCTTCACAACTAGGAACTTAATGGCAATATCTTTAGACTTAAATGAGCTCCTGTTGTTGTTGGAATATAGCATTGCTGACTTATTGTCACAATATAGTTGGAGTGGTCTTTCAATACCCTCTAGAACTCGCAGCCGAGTGATAAAATTCTGCAGCCATATCCCATGGTTGGATGTGTTAGATCCCGACCCAGACCAACTCGATTAGTACTAATTAAGTGAGTGTTTAGCTTTAAGTGAGTTTTAGTACTAGTTGAATTAGAATATGATTAGATTTAGTCTTGGTTTAGTTTTGGGAACTTTGAGATCGTTTAAGATTAGTTAGTCACACTCAGGGACGCCCTGAGTGCACGCGTGAATGGGGTTTCATTCTAGTTATGTGATTTGGATCGTGGTTTTTATGTCATTGGAATAATTGAATTATTTGTTACAACTTTCACTTTTAGCCTGTCTGTGTTTGAGGCCCAGAAACTCAAGTTTTGGCCCAAAAGGGGTAAATCTGACTATTGATGCTAAATTTGGGGCACAAATTTTAAAATCTCAAAACCATGTCAAAATTATACTTTTCGAAAATTAGAAATTTTGACGATCGTTTTGTTCTTCTTCGTCGATCTCATCCGGGGTCTACAAGACCATGTTTTAATCGTTTTAAGTTTCAGCTACAAAGGACCCACTTTCAAAAGCAATAAATACTCTCTTATTCTCTCTCTCACTATTCACCTTCACTTACCAAAAAAAAAAAAAATCCTGCAACTTTTCTAACCCTAAAAAGAGAGAAAAAGCTTTCTCCTTGGTTTTCTTCCATGGGATTGATCTAGCTAGAAGGCTCCAAATCTCAATCCGACTCCGTCATTCTCTTCCTCTCTTCTCAAGCTCCAGCTGAACTCGTTTTGGGACAAATCCATGCTACTATTCATCATCTTCTAGCTCTCTTCTTCTTGTTTGACTAGCTAAAGGTTAGAGCTTGAACCTATCTTTTCATTGATGTTCTTTTAGCTCACAAAGAGCTTGTTTTTCATACTATCAAACCCATTTTCGAAATGGGGATTCATGTTGGCCAAAATGTTATTTTTGTATGTTCTATTTTGGGGGTTTTGTGTAGATTTCGTGGACCTCCTTTTGGTTGGATTTTTGTGGAGTGTTGCTTGGCCTTTGGACAAAGGCAAGTGATCTTTATAGGTTTTCTATGTACATTGTGTTATGGTTTCATTATCTTCATTAAAGTATGACTTTTATGCTTAATCTCATAATGTATGTTATGTTTCAGTTCTTCAAAATCATTAATTTCAGTTCTCTACTTCTATTGGTGTTAATGATTTTTCTAAGTTCTTAGAATCATGTTTAATCTTGAAGTTTGATTATTTTGTACATGGAAATGTCTTAATGTTCTCTCATGGAATGAATGGGTTAATTATGGATGGAATGACCTATATGTGTGTAAGAATGGTCCCTTGGAAAGCATGGTGGCTTAAGAAATGCAAGTGGTTCAGAAATGAGAAGGAAGGAAGAAAGAAAAATGTAAAAATCTGAACCGAAATGCACTGTCCTCGCATTGTCGGTCAGGTGTCGGTCAGCTGTCGGTTAACCGACGGTCAACCGACAGCCAACCGACACCTGTCATTTTGACAGAAAGATCTGTCGGTCAGCTCACGGTTAACCGACAAATCCGTCGGTCCCTTTTCCAGAGAGCAACCGTTTTTGTTCAGGGATCTGTCGGTCAGCCGAGGATGGGTTGTCGGTCAGCCGAGGGTTGACTGTCGGTTAACCGACAATTAACCGAGGGCTAATCGAGGCTTGCTAAAAAGGGGCACTGTTTGATGGATTTATTCAGAAATAAAAACTAGGTTAAGCATTAGACCTTTACTTGACATCGTGCACTTGGGATTCTAAAATGTACTTCAACTTTGGAGGCACCAAACCTTGTAAAAATTCCGACATTTGGTTTCCAACTTCACGAAGGTCAATGAATGGTCTTAGCCTAAACTTGATATATTTCGTGTTTGAACATTTGTTTTGATACTATGTGCATCATCGTGTACTCTTTTGAACTTCAAGAATAAGCTCGTTAAAGATGTGTTTCAACAATCAAATGGGAATCACTTCTTAAGTTTTGTTAAGCATATATACTATGCTATTTTGCTAGTCTTGTCATGATTCGCTCGATAAGTGTTTCCCTCTTGTTTTGTCATGTTTTAAGTATGTATCGACATGTTTTTATGCATTCATGATCTAAGTAAATACCACTGAGCTTGGACGGCCCTGTCAGTCTGATCCACTGTCTGGGAGTCCTTAAGCTTGTGGACTGTCTGCAGACTAGTCGTGTATTATATACACATCGTGCGTGTTTCTGGTTCCACGGCCGGCCTCCCCGTCTACCTTGTGTAGTGTGGGATCGTGTTTAGCGTGTCGTGATATCGTGTGTGCTTGCTCTATCATTTTTACGATAGAGAAAGGATGAGCTCAATGTGGATTAAGCTTTCATGATATTATAAGTATTCAGGCTAGTTTCGTATAATTGAAATGTACATCTTGAATCTTCGGCTGTTTACAATCTTTTCATACACATGCCTAAATTGGATATTATTTGCCAAACCGTCGTGTTTGATACTTGTTATTTTGGTGCCAGGTGCAGGAGGTATTACCTTTGAGGAGGAGTGCCCGGAGGAGGCTATTGAGCCACTCCTAGCACGAGAGTGGCAACCCGATGACGTCATCTAGAAGCCAGACGGGATTATGATATTCGTCTCACCTAGTTTTG
The DNA here is from genome assembly GCA_012931725.1 of Litsea cubeba. Classification (NCBI taxonomy): domain Eukaryota; kingdom Viridiplantae; phylum Streptophyta; class Magnoliopsida; order Laurales; family Lauraceae; genus Litsea; species Litsea cubeba. The sequence continues at coordinate 29,659,799 of CM022954.1, read as the reverse complement.
GGATACTTTTGGGAAACTATAGTTGTATTGGCCTTTGTTGGCCTCTTATTTTGGGATGCATTAACTTAAGCTTTAATGGGAATGCCATTTTATGATTCTCTTTCTGATATTATGTCTTGATGTGATCCTATTTGTGAGATTTATTAAAATGTTCATATCATGATTGAATATGTTCTTGCTACACGCTTCCGCATATTTGTACATGTGAGTTAAATCCCCGTGTCTTGGGATCCTCACTGCGGTAACCTGTGGGAAAACAAAACAATTTGCAATCACCGTCGCGGGCCCGGGTCTTAATCCTTGGATATCGGTCCGGGGTCGCGGCAAGATGCCTCATAGCATGCTACAAACTCTGTTGCCATGGTGGAATCAGTTATGAGTGTCTGTTTGGCACTCCTCTAAGAAATTGCTCCACCAGCTAACAGGTATATGTATCCTGATGTGGATTTCATACTGTCTTGGCATCCAGCATAATCGGAGTCGGAATACCCTATGATCTCCAACTGATCCGATCTCCTATATGTGAGCATGTGATCTTTTGTTCTCTGTAAATACCTCATAACCCGCTTGGCTACTTTCCAATGATCCATTCCAGGATTACTTAAACATATGCCTAACATGCCAAAAATAAACGCAATATCCGGACGCGTACACACCTGATCATACATTAGACTCCCTACAGCTGATGCATAGGAAATCTTTTGCATTTCCTTAACTTCAAGGTTAGTTTTAGAGCACTGATTGAGACTGAATTTGTCTCCCTTAGAGACAGGTCTCGGATGTGAATTTCGACCCCCCAAAGAAAGGGCATTTTGCGTGCGGAAATCTCTATTCATCTATATATGCTATTTAAATTTTACATTGAAAATGAGGATTCGACTGTTGGAATTTGAGATGCATTGAGTTGAATCTTGAAGCATTGGTGTGTTTGGTGTCTCAAGCATCAAATTGTATTGGAATTATTGTCAACACTATGTCTCAATCATGTGTTGAAAGAGTGGAAGTGATAGAGCTCAAGAAGAATGAAAAAGGAAAACAGTGAAGAAAATCAGTTTTTCCTGGTGCAGTGTACCCGGTCGACCGAGCTCCCTGGCCGGTCGACCGAGCATGAAGAAAGTGCAAAATCAGAGCTTACAGTTATTTTTTTGACACAGAGGTCATCCGGTCGATCCAGCTCCTGGTGCGGTCGACCGAGCATGCACGCGGTCGACCGAGGCTTCCAGGATGTCGACCGAGCTCGGTTCCAGAATTTGACAACTTACAACTTTTTGAAAGTTCGTCAGGCGCCCAGTTCACCCGGTCGACCGAGGTCCCCAGCCGGTCGACCGAGCACACACAGATAGCAAGTATTGCAGAATTAGAAGTCTTTTGCTAAAAGTTAGGAATTTTTGGTAATTCGTTTGGGACTCTTTCTAAACGAATTGTAGCCTATTTTGGACACTCTTTGGGGTTGCTAAAACCTATATAAACACTCTTAATCTCGTTTTCAATAATAAGCATCAAAGAAAGAAGAGTTTGAGAGAGTTTTGGAGAGAAGAGTGCTTGGAGAAGAAGGTGCTTGTGTCTTGCTGTTGTGGAGCAACTTTCTACAGCAAGTGTGGACGAATTTGAAGCCTCATGAAGATGGTATTTTCGTTCATAAGATAAGTCTCTCTTTTATGCTTTAGATTTCTATTTGTAAGGGATTGAGAGAGAGAGAATTGTAGAGGGGAAAGGGCTGTAGATCAGTTTATCTTCTTTGCTGTAATCATCAAGTTGGTGCTTGGTGTTTTGGGGTTTGGTGATCCTGTCTGTGGTTGCAGACAAATTGTAAAGGGAGTTGTAGCTTCCTAGATAGTTGGTGCTATCTGAAACCTAAGGGAGTCGGTGCTTCCTAGATAGTTGGTGCTATCTGAATTTAAGGGTTGGTGCTCTTTGTCGTCGGTGCGACTAAATAAGATTCAGACCTGTACCGGATTGTTGTTCGGACGGGATTGAACCGTGGACGTAGCCTTTTGGTGAACCACGTAAAATCTGGTGTCAATTGTGTGGTTTGATTTGAATTGTTGTTAGCAAGGACCTGTTTAAAAGAGATCACTGATTCACCCCCCCCTCTCAGTGATCACGAGATCTAACAATTGGTATCAGAGCGTAAGGTTTCCCTTGATAAGCTTAACACGCTAAGGGTGATCTTTGTCAAATCACATGGCAACCAGCACAGCGAATATGAAAGCACCGTTGTTTGATGGTTCTAATTACACCTTTTGGAAGATTAGAATGCAGGCCTTCATCAAATCTCTTGGCTATGATGTCTGGGAGACTGTCAGAGTCGGTTACAATTCTGCCATTGTACCCACTGATGCTGCAACGAAGAAGTTAGCAGACAACGACTCTAAGGCGCAGAATGCACTCTTTAGCGGCCTTGTTGACAGCGAGCTGATCAAAGTTATAGCATGCAAGACAGCCAAGGAAATCTGGGATAAGCTGAAAAGCATCCATGAAGGAGATGAGAAGATCAAAGAAGCGAAATTGCAAACTCATCGCTCCCAATTTGAGTCTCTTCGCATGGAGGATAGCGAGAATGTTGATTCTTACATGCAACGGGTGAATGAAGTCACGAATGACATTCGTGGACTAGGAGAGGAGATTAAAGAACCAGTCATCGTCAAAAAGGTTCTAAGATCTCTCCTTCCCCGGTTTGATTCTAAAGTCTCAGCCATAGAAGAAGCCAAAGATCTGAACGAGTTTTCAATGGATGAGCTGCATGGTTCTCTCACTGCCTATGAGATGCGCATAGGTAAGACGTCTTCATCGGATAGAGAAGCGGCCTTCAAAGTTCAGAAAAAGGCAAAAGAGATTGCTGGTCATGATTCTGATGATGATGAGCTTGAGGCTCAATTTATTAGAAGGCTGAAGAAAGGAAGCAATGGCAAGTATAAAGGGAAGCTACCCTTTAAATGCTTCAATTGTGGCGGTGTTGGCCACTTTGCTGCGAAGTGCCCGCTGAAAGAAGACAATGATAATGACTCTTATGTTGATAAGAGTAAATGGAAGAAGAATTTCAGAAAGAAGGGCAAAGCAAAGAGCTTCATCAGTCAGCATAATGACAGCACGTCCGAATCTTCGGACGATGATGAATCAGTCGAGGCGACTGAAGCACTCTTCATGGTTACTATTGAAGAAGACGATGAGCAAGAGATGGAAAACGAAGAAAAGGCTGAAGTGAATCTTGAAGAAGAGCTCATTGCTGCACTTGAGGAGCTTAGCAAGGAGCGAAGATCAAGTAAGAAAAATTCGAAACTTCTTCATGAATCTGAAATTTCAGTTATTGCTTTGAAAACTGAATTAGAAGAGTATAAAAGAATGGTAGATGTCCTAGAAATACAAATCTGTACCAAAACTGAGGAAGTGATGAAACTTGAGAATGAAATCCTTGGAGCAAGGACTGAAAATATGCAAATGAAACAAAAGCTCAAGGAGTTTCAAGCTATCAATGGTACATTGAAGCTGAATGAAATTTTGAAAGTTCAAAGACCCCCTCACTTCAGATTTGGAATAGGATTTGAGAATGGAGAATCTTCTAAGGTTACACCTTCTGTAGAGACGGTGTTTGTAAAGCAAGTTACTACACCTTCCAATTCTGTGAAGCCCACACTGCCTAGAAAAGAGCCCATTCAAGTGAGAAAGGACATGAAGCCTAACCAGCCATATAAAAGATACAAATTTTATGGCTATTGTTATCATTGCAATAGGTATGGACATAGAAGGGCAGATTGTAAATTCTATGTGAGAAACAGCCCAGCTGTGAGTAGGAATCCTTTTTCAATCCTAAGTAGCCACAAAATTGAGTGCTATACGTGTCATAATTATGGACACATGGCTAGGGATTGTAGGCTGCCTACTGCTAAACCAATTCAGGTTGAAAAGAAACCCAAGTTAGTCAAAACTTGGAGGGCAAAGAAAAGTGCAGAAAAAGGCAAGAAATCTCTCATTGTGCAAACCGCTTTCAATGCACAAAAGAAGACAGCACCATGGGTCCTTGATAGTGGCTGTTCGAGTCATATGACTGGTGATAAAGAAAAATTCATCAAGTTACAGCACTATGAAGGTGGTTCGGTAAAGTTTGGTAACAATGATGGTGCCAAAATTGTTGGAAAGGTGTTGTTCAGCTGATGGCAAACAAGATCAGATCTGAAGAGGTCTTATATGTGTCTGGATTGAGACACAATCTGTTGAGTGTGAGCCAGATCTGTGATAAGGGCCACGAAGTTGTTTTTACAAAGAATGGGTTTGCTATCAAGAAGAGTAGCAACGGCAAAACAGTGGCTACTGGGTCAAGGACAGCTGGAAATCTTTACACCTTGTCAGATGGAGCTGAAAAGACATGCTTATTGAGTCGGTCAGAAGAGAGTTGGTTGTGGCACAAACGCCTTGGGCATCTAAACTTTGGCAACATGTCAAAGATTTGCAATTCAAAGGCTGTTAGAGGTATGGCTACAGTTGAAAAGCCTTCAAACCCCATTTGTGACTCTTGTCAAAAGGGAAAGCAAACGAGGGTAATGTTCAAAACGAAGGAGCATCATACGAAGAAACCTCTTGAGCTGGTACACACTGATCTCTGTGGACCGATGCGGACTCAAAGCACCAATGGAGATAAGTATTTTATGCTTTGCATTGATGATTTTACTCGCATGACATGGGTATTATTTCTTAAGCATAAACATCAAGCACTTGATCGGTTCAAAGTGTTTAAAGCACAGGTTGAAAACATGCTAGGGAAGCAGATCAAGACGCTAAGGTCTGATCGTGGAGGCGAATTCACATCTGATGAATTCACTAAGTATTGTGAACATCATGGCATCCAAAGACAATACTCAGCCCCTAGAACTCCACAGCAGAATGGAGTTGTTGAGCGCAAGAACCGCACTGTGCAAGAAATGGCACGCACCATGCTGGTTGAAAGTAAGATGGCTCATAAGTATTGGAAAGAGGCGATTCATACGGCTGTTTATATTCAGAATCGTTGCTTGATCAGGCCACATGAAGATAAAACACCTTATGAGCTATGGTTTGGAAGAAAAGCTACAGTCAAGCACTTCAGAGTCTTCGGTAGCAAGTGTTACATCAAGCGGCTCGAACAAAATCCGGGCAAATTTGAAGAAAGAGCCGATGAAGGTATTTTTCTGGGTTACTCATCCTCTAGTAAAGCTTACAGATGCCTTAACAAAAGGACCAGAAAAATTATTGAAAGTGCTGATGTTAGAATTGATGAAAACCATGAGTCAAAGAAGGTAACTCATCATGACAGTCCAGTGTATGAGGACTCGAGTGAGATTGATGATGAAGTGGCTGAACCTGATTCTGAAAAGGCAAAAGATGATTCAGAGGATACTTCTCCAAGAAAGAAAAGTACTTGGGTAGAGCAACACCCTAAGGATCAAATCATTGGAGATCCTGAGGCCGGTGTAAAAACTAGACAAAGTGTAGTTAGCAATTACTCACTTGTGTCCACCATTGAGCCCAAGACAGTAGCTGAAGCTAGTCTAGATGAAAGCTGGTTAAAAGCTATGCATGAGGAGTTGGAGCAGATTGAGAAAAACTCCACATGGGAACTAGTCCCTAGACCTACTGATAAGAATGTGATTGGTACAAAATGGGTCTTTCGGAACAAGCTGAATGAAGATGGTCAGGTCATACGAAACAAGGCAAGGTTGGTTTGTAAAGGCTATGCACAAGTTGAAGGCATAGATTTTGAAGAGACCTTTGCACCGGTGGCTCGTCTGGAAGCCATTCGTATGTTTCTTGCATTGGCTGCCTATAAAACCTTCAAGGTATTTCAGATGGATGTTAAGTCAGCTTTCTTGAATGGTTTACTTGAAGAAGAGGTCTACATTGAGCAACCTGATGGCTTTCTAATTAGCAAAAATTCAGACTTAGTTTGCAAGCTGAAGAAGGCTCTATATGGACTGAAACAGGCGCCAAGGGCATGGTATGCAAGGCTGGATCTTTATCTTCGCAAGATTGGTTTTGGAAAAGGACTAGTTGATAGCAATCTGTATGTCAAATCTGATTCAAGCAAACAGCTGGTGGTTATTGTTTATGTTGATGACATAATATTTGGAGGCAATGATGAGAATATGTGCAGGATTTTTGCTGAAGATATGACGAAAGAATTTGAGATGTCTATGCTTGGAGAGCTAAAGTTCTTCCTAGGATTACAAGTTCAGCAGCTGAAAAATGGTATTTTTATATCTCAGATGAAATATATAAAGGAAATGCTGAAGCGTTTTAACATGGAAGACAGCAAGCCCGTGAGCACGCCAATGACAACGAACACGAAACTTAGCAAAGATGATAAGGCTTCGTCCGTTGATCACACCACCTATCGTTCTATGATAGGAAGCTTGCTTTACTTGACTGCTACAAGACCAGATCTTCTACAAGCAGTATGTATGGTGGCTCGATTTCAAGCATCACCAACTGAGACGCACCTTACAGCAGTGAAAAGGATATTTCGATATCTAAAAGGTACTATGGAGCTTGGAATATGGTATCCTAAAGGTAAATCCTTTACTCTTGTCGCATACTCAGACGCCGATTGGGCTGGTTGCGTAGATGATCGCAAGAGTACAAGTGGTGGTGCATTCTATCTTGGTGATAGATTGGTAGCTTGGCACAGCAAGAAGCAAGACTCCGTCTCACTTTCGACAGCGGAAGCAGAATATATTGCAGCGGCAACTTGTTGTACGCAAGTGTTATGGATGCGGCAAATGCTCTCTGATTTAGGAGTTCCAACAACAGATCCTACGCCGATCCTCTGTGATAACACTAGTGCAATTCATATCTCCAAGAATCCAGTTCAGCATTCAAGGACTAAGCATGTTGCAATCCGCTATCACTTTCTCAAGGATAAAGTTGCAGATGGTGAGGTAAAGTTGGAATACGTTCCTACTACTGAGCAAGTGGCTGATATCTTCACAAAACCTTTGCCAAAGGAAGTCTTCGAGTATCTCCGAAAGAAATTAGGAGTTACTCACTCTCCTACACCTTAGGAGATGTGCCAGAAAGGGGGAGCAATGAATTCGTTGAATATCTTATTTGCTCCTAGATTGGTCCCTTTGGAATTATTGTCAAAGGGGGAGAAGATTATGCATGGAAAGGTTGATATGCATGTCATCTTGAGAAGGTTATCTGGAGATTGGTATCAAGTTATGCTGAGAAGATTATGCAAGGAAAGACTATATGCATGTTGAAGTTAGTCTTATGCTAAGAAGATGGAAATATGATAGCATGAGGAAGATGGAAGATTGGAATGAAAATTGGTATCAAGATAGTGAATGAGAAGATCATGTTCCAAGGGGAGTTTATTGTTCTAAAAAGGCTCTATGATGTCAACATGTTCCAAGTGTCTGTGTTGAAGTTCCAAGTGTTGCCAACAATTCCAAAGGGGGAGATTGTTGGAATTTGAGATGCATTGAGTTGAATCTTGAAGCATTGGTGTGTTTGGTGTCTCAAGCATCAAATTGTATTGGAATTATTGTCAACACTATGTCTCAATCATGTGTTGAAAGAGTGGAAGTGATAGAGCTCAAGAAGAATGAAAAAGGAAAACAGTGAAGAAAATCAGTTTTTCCTGGTGCAGTGTACCCGGTCGACCGAGCTCCCTGGCCGGTCGACCGAGCATGAAGAAAGTGCAAAATCAGAGCTTACAGTTATTTTTTTGACACAGAGGTCATCCGGTCGATCCAGCTCCTGGTGCGGTCGACCGAGCATGCACGCGGTCGACCGAGGCTTCCAGGATGTCGACCGAGCTCGGTTCCAGAATTTGACAACTTACAACTTTTTGAAAGTTCGTCAGGCGCCCAGTTCACCCGGTCGACCGAGGTCCCCAGCCGGTCGACCGAGCACACACAGATAGCAAGTATTGCAGAATTAGAAGTCTTTTGCTAAAAGTTAGGAATTTTTGGTAATTCGTTTGGGACTCTTTCTAAAACGAATTGTAGCCTATTTTGGACACTCTTTGGGGTTGCTAAAACCTATATAAACACTCCTAATCTCGTTTTCAATAATAAGCATCAAAGAAAGAAGAGTTTGAGAGAGTTTTGGAGAGAAGAGTGCTTGGAGAAGAAGGTGCTTGTGTCTTGCTGTTGTGGAGCAACTTTCTACAGCAAGTGTGGACGAATTTGAAGCCTCATGAAGATGGTATTTTCGTTCATAAGATAAGTCTCTCTTTTATGCTTTAGATTTCTATTTGTAAGGGATTGAGAGAGAGAGAATTGTAGAGGGGAAAGGGCTGTAGATCAGTTTATCTTCTTTGCTGTAATCATCAAGTTGGTGCTTGGTGTTTTGGGGTTTGGTGATCCTGTCTGTGGGTGCAGACAAATTGTAAAGGGAGTTGTAGCTTCCTAGATAGTTGGTGCTATCTGAAACCTAAGGGAGTCGGTGCTTCCTAGATAGTTGGTGCTATCTGAATTTAAGGGTTGGTGCTCTTTGTCGTCGGTGCGACTAAATAAGATTCAGACCTGTACCGGATTGTTGTTCGGACGGGATTGAACCGTGGACGTAGCCTTTTGGTGAACCACGTAAAATCTGGTGTCAATTGTGTGGTTTGATTTGAATTGTTGTTAGCAAGGACCTGTTTAAAAGAGATCACTGATTCACCCCCCCCCCTCTCAGTGATCACGAGATCTAACATCGACTACCCTCAAAATCAATGGATCACGATCGCCAGCTACGGTAACGGCCGTAACACCGTTCTTCGACGAAAGCCGAAGAAATGTGGGGAGAGAATAAGTGGGTGGGTTCTTCCTCTCATCTAATGTGCTGAAGGCAACACACGACGGTTGTCCTGTCACATTAATTTGAGTCTCTTTGGGTCTGTTTAATATAGGGTCGATTTAGGGTCAAGAGTTAAAGTCCAAAATAAAGGCTTAATCCTCACACAGCAAAATCCTAATAAATCCAAGTAAAATAACTAAAATAAAGAAAATAAATGGGGGGAGGTGCCAAATATTTAAGAAGAGGATCGGCCCCGTTCCCGTGTACCCACTTCAGATCCCTTGGTAAAATAAGGTTTAAAGGCTGACTTTTCAAACCAAAATGATGATGCAAATGAGACTTTGACTTGTGATTTCTGTATTTTTCGTGTGCGATACACGAGTGATAAAAGTGAAAGGTCGATGGGCCGTAATTGATTGGAGGTGGCTGATGGGCCAGTGTTTGTTTTAGGGTGGCCGATGGGCCGTAATTGTTTAAGGGTGGCTGATGGGCCGAAGTAAAAAGTGTGTGTGAAATCACTCATCTCTTCTCGCCATTCTCATTTATTCAATTTTAGAAGTCAGTCCTTAATTTATTTCCTTTTATCATTAAGTTCAATTAAATATCTGGCACCTGAGGTGGAGGAAGAAACAAAGGAAAAAATCTTTTTAGGTTTATTTTGTTGGTTTTATAGTTTTTATGGATTTTCTATATTGGGCTAGAAGGGCCTAACTAAGGGATTTTACTTGGATTTACGTGATTAATGCTTTATTACTGATCATCGAATTAACCCTAACCTAAGGTCCTAGACCGCCCACATCAGCTTTCCCGATTCCCTAACGGAACAAGGGGTGTGATGGGGTGAAGTCTAATGCTCTAAGCTACCTAACAAGGTAATCCAATTTAATCCTAGGGTGTAAATAGCCTAAGTTTGTTTAGTTCCTGCGCCTAAGCAGTTTGTTGGGTAAGATTTTAATTGATTCAATTTGTTTTGAATTGTGGTTTTGATTGAGAGTGGTTTAGGGATGTTTTAGGGTTTTGACTCATGTGTTTTTCTATATTTTAAAGTTCTGTTATTTTTAATTTAAATTAGGATTCCAAAGAGTGGTCGAAAATCACAATTCAAGATTAAAACAGGGTAGGCGCCCAGAGGGTGGAGCCTATCCTGACAGTTTATACTTTTCAGACTTTTCGATCCCTTTCCGGAATTCCGGGGGGTTTTACTTGATGAATTTAAATGTCGAAGATTGTTTTAAGTCTCTGATGTTCTAATGTCAAAGTGATGCGGGTCCGGATTTTAAAATAAAATCAAGAATTCGTGTTTTAGTGCAAGTGGGAGGATAGGCATTAAAGGGGTGGCGCCCAGGTGAATTTGGCAGGATGGGCGCCCACGGGTTGGTGTCCAGGTGGATTTGGCAGGATGGGCGCCCAAGGAGTGGTGCCTAGATGGACTGCTTGTGGTTTACAACTATTCCGGATGGGAGTTACTTATTGGTCCTTGGGCCTGGGGATTGATTTAGGTTCAGGTCTTAATTAGTTTAAGTTGTAAGGTGTTTAATTATTTATTCTTAATTGAGTTGGTTGGGTAGGGTTGAAATGTAGGCTAGGCGCCCAGAGGGTGGTGCCTAAGTAAATCTGGCAGGATGGGCACCCAAAGGGTGGCGCCCAGTTGGATAAATGGGCTAGGCGCCCAGGGAGTGGTGCCTAAGTGGATTGATAAGCTGGGCGCCTAGGGGGTGGTGCCCAGGTGGATGCCTTATGGTTTGGTCGGTTCCAAAGGGTTTTGGGTATTAAGTCCGAATCGATTAAGGTTTCAGTGTTTTAAGGTTAAAAGTATTTTATTATGTTGATTCGGATTAACTTGAGTGTTAATTAATCGAACTAAGTTGTGAATTGGGGCTTTTTTGAAAAAGAGTAGGCTGGGCGCCCAGGGTGTGGTGCCCAGGTGAATCTGGCAGGATGGGCACCCAAGGGGTGGCGCCCAAATGGATGTGTTTTATGGTTTGGTTAGGTTTTGTGATTCTTTGGTCAACTCAAGCTTGAATTGATTTAAGGATTGTGTATTTGATGGAGAGTGTTTATTCGTGTGTTTAATTGGGGATGAATTAGGTTTCAATTAATTAGGTTTAATGGTTTCCTAAGGAATGGGTAGGATAGGCGCCCAAGGGATGGTGCCTAAGTGGATTGATAGGCTGGGCACCCAAGGAGTGGTGCCCAGGTGACTGTCTTGAGGTTTGGGTTGCTTTTGTGTTTCTAGGTTGATTCGAAGTTGGATTTTGTGGTTAGAAGTTGATGTATTTTGATGAAGGGTGTCACTTTGTATTTGGTTGGGAAAGAATTAGGTTTCAATTAACTAGGTTAGATTTTTAATTGATGGTTTCTAAGAAATGGGCAGTCTAGGTGGAGTTCACAGGCTGGGCGCCCAGAGGGTGGTGCCCAGGTGGATTGATAGGCTAGGCGCCCAGGGGGTGGTACCCAGGTGACTGCCTTGTGGTTTGAGTTGATTCGATGGTCTTTAAGTTAATTCGAGGGTGAATTGATTAGGGCCTCAGGTTTCTTAAGTCCAAAAGTGTTTTAATGTGTTAATTCGGGTTGGTTTAATTAAAAGTTTTAATTAGGAATTTCTTAGTGAAGGGATAGGATGGGCGCCAGGGGAGTGGTGCCCAGGTGGATTGGAAGGCTGGGCGCCCAAGGAGTGGTGCCCAGGTGGATGTCTGTCTTGATTTTGTGTTGTGTGTTCGTTTTAGATTAATTCAAGTTTAGATTAATTAAGTTTTCAAGTCTGTTAAGTTAACAAAGTTTTATTATGTGTTGATCAAGTTTTGTTTCAACTGGGGTGTCTTAGTGATAGAATAGGATGGGCGCCCAGAGGGTGGTGCCCAGATGGACTTGACAGGCAGGGCACCCAGGGGGTGGCGCCCAGGTGGACTTGGTATGCAGGGCACCCAAGGGGTGGCGCCCAGATGGATATTTTAAAGTTTTTGTTGGTTTTATATTTTTTAGGTGAATTCGAATCTAAGTTGATTAAGATTTCAGGTCTTTTAAGCCAAAAGTATTTTAATGTGTTAATTGGGGTTGGTTAAATTCTTAATTAATTAGGTTAAATTTCAAGTGGGGCTTCTTAGGGAATGAATAGGCTGGGCGCCCAGGGAATGGTGCCCAGTTGGACTTGTCAGCAGGGCACCCAGGGGGTGGCGCCCAGATGGATCTGTTTTAGGTTTTAGGTTTTTAATTAAGTCCTTAGTTATTTTTAATCCGAATTAATTAGGGTCTCAAAATCTTTTGGATTAAGGGTGTTTGATGTATTAATTGGTGTGAGATTAGAGCCTTAATTAATTATATTTAATCCTCAATTAGGGACTTTTAGTGAATAAGCAAGCTAGGCTCAAAGGAGGAGAAGCCTATCCTAATAGTTTGGGTTCCCTAATCAATCTTAGTGATTCCTTAATCCAATTTTAGTCCAAATTAATTAGATTGTTTGTTTTAGAGTTCTCAATGATTTGATGGTCCTTAAGTTGATTAATTATGATATTTTAGAGTTTATCCTACTTAGGCACGAGATTTGGTAACCTAGACTGTCTACCTACTATTTTTGGGTTTTCTTTGTATTTTTTAATTTGTTTTTGGTTTCTCCTCTAATTTACTAGAGAGAAAGGAAAGAGAAGAAGTAATTTTATGTTTTATGATTTTTTTTGGGTTTTATGACTTTATGATTCAAATGATATGATGTGAAATGCGATGAAAACAATAATTTGAAGTTCAGAACATATCAAACAAGCAAACATATCATTGTTATGCAATTTCTAAATGAACTAAATGCGAAAGATCGAAAATTGTGCACAGAAGTGGAAAAATCCACTTGGGCGCCACACTTGTGGTGCCTACCTTGTTCAGTCAGGGTTTTCAATGAATCGCAATGGATGCACAACAGTCTTAGGATTTTTCAGCACAATTTCCAATATTCAACAACTGATGCGAATGTCCTAATGCGAACTACTAATGATGCAACTAACAAATTTACGAGAAAACAATGTAAAAAGTGGAGATCTAAAATCCAAACCCTGTCTCTAAAGGGTAGGCGCCCAAAGGGTGGTGCCCAGCCAGTCCGGAGAGAGTAGGCGCCCGTGGGTGGTGCCCAGCCTTCTGAGATAGCGTAGGCGCCGAGGGGGTGGCGTCCAGCCTTTCTGTTGAGGGCCTTTTATGATCTCCTCGATCTAAATGATGATAATGATGCTATAAATGCGAGATCTAACCTAGTTAAGCAATTAGAACTACGAAATCAATGCAGATCTACACCATTAGTATGAATCTAAACATGTTATTAATGTGATGAGATGCTGATACCTTTATCAAGAACTAATATAGATCAATGATGCCTAAATGATCCTAAGCATTTTTCTAAACAAAGATGATGATAAAATGCAATAAAAGAAGAGGGAGATCTAGGAATACCGGTTTGAATCACACTTTTCAAGTTCCTAGAACGAAGCTTTCGCGAAGAACCATAGCTCTAGTTGAAGACATGGAAGTCTCCTCCTCTATTTCCCCTTCTTCTTCTCTAGATCTGAAGCTCTCTCTAATGGCGGCTACTTTTCTCCTCTTGCTTATTCTCTATACTTTTCTCTCTTTTTAGGGTAGCTCCCTTGTAAATGAGGTTAAGAGATCCTTAAATAGAGGTTTGGGATGAGTTTAGGAGGGCTAGGGCTTCATTAGTTCGTGTTTCTAGAAGGTTCCACGCATCCCAAGGCGGTCTAAGTGTTTTGGGATAAATTAGGGTTTGGAAAATAGGCCGGGCGCCCATGGGGTGGTGCCTAGGTGACTGCATAGGGTGGGTGCCACAAGGCTGGTGCCAATATGGACTGGTTCATGGAAGGCGCCCACGGGGTGGAGTCTATGTGATTCGGATCATTCTCAAAGTTTGGTCCCATCTGAAGTCGGGATAGAATAGATATATGTTTAACTGAGGGGACCTACACTAGCACTTAATTAACTGGGAGCCACAAGGGTGGTGCCCAAGTGGACTAGACATGGTAGGCGCCCACCATAGGGTGCCTATGTGGACTAGAGAGTGTGGGCGCCACAAGGGTGGTGCCTAGATGGATTGAAGTATGGGTCTTGGCTTGGAGGGGTCGCAGGCTGCCCTAAGTTAAATTTGTGGAATAGGAGGGTGGGCGCCACACATGTGGTGCCTAGGTGGAGTGAAGAGTGTGGGCACCACTTGGGTGGTGCCTAGATGGAGTTGATTCATTTTCAGAGTTTGGTCCCTACGTTGAGTGGTTCCTGTCTGTTTTAGGCCAAACTAGTAATTTTGGAGGGTGGGCGCCACACATGGAGTGCCTAGGTGGAGTGGAGATTGTGGGCGCCACACATGGGGTGCCTAGGTGGATTTGAGTAGGGTGGGCGCCACTTGGGTGGTGCCTAGTTGGATTTTCGTTATTCTTTCTAAGGCAAACTTTGAAAACTCATAACTTCTGATCCGCTTATCGGATTTGGACGTTCTGCATACCGTCAGAAAGCTCTCGAAGTGAAGAATCGAAAGGTCCAACTGTCCTAATGATTAGGGGCTGAGAAAAGAGGGGGACCTCTGGATCAATGGATCTGGCTTCCTAACTTAGGGTAATCGGGTGGTATTTGGGTAATTAAGTTAGGTGTAATCTTTGTAAGAACTGGCCTAAGCATGTCTTAAGTGGTCCGAAAGAGGTTTGAACAGTGTTGTGGTCCGCTCCTTGTGTGAAAGGTGAGTGGGACTCGAGATCTCAATGCGATTTGGCTTTATTCTCACGAATTTCTAGAAGTCATTGAACTAAGTCCAAAACTATTAACAAGCATCTTCATCATTATTAATTAATCTGAATTATGCCATCAATCATTCCATTATGGGTGAAATCGGGGCACCACTATATATGATAGGTATTTAAGGCTATCATAGGGGCCAAATGAGGTGTCTATAACAGGGGTGTCAACTGGTTTGCAGTCCTGCATGCCAAACCTATTGAGTACTGTATCAATATAACTTCGTTGTGATAATCCAAGAATACCCCGAGAGCGATCACGTTGTCTCCGGAACAAAGGAGGCGTCACCAAGATCTTTTATCTCAAAATTCTTTGATAGAAATCTCTTGGTTTCATGCAACATGCCTAATCATTTGTGGCAAGCAGTATGTCATCGACATACAAAACCAGGAATATGTGCTTACAGTGATACGCACAATTATCAATAGTGTTTGTCTCAAAATCAAACGAGATAATCACATGATGAAACTTGTGATAGCACTGACGAGAAGCTTGCTTGAGTCCATAGATGGACTTTGTCAATTTATAGACCATATTCTTTGGGTCTCCCGACTCAAAGTTTTCTGGCTGCACCATATAAATACTTTCGTCAATGTCACCATTGAGAAAAGCTGTCTTGACATCCATTTGATGAAGTTCAAGATCAAAATGTGCAACAAGTGCCATGATTGTTCTAAAAGAGTCTTTCGATGAAACCGGAGAGAAAGTCTCCGTAAAGTCAATCCCTTCCTTTTGGGTAAAGCCTTTAGCTACAAGACTAGCCTTATACCTCTCCACATTACCATTCGAATCCCTTTTGGTTTTAAAAATCCATTTATAACCAATGGGCTTCGCACCTGCTGGTAATGGGACAAGTTCCCAAACCTTATTGTCTTGCATAGACTTATACTCCTCATTCATGGCATCAATCCACTTTTGAGAGTTGAACCTTGCATGGCTTGATGGACGTTGATTGGGTCATTTTCCACCATTCCAATTCCTTCCTCATGTTCTTGGAGAAAGACGAAAAAATCATCCGGAATAGCATTTCTCCTTTCTCTAGTGGATCGCCTTAATGACACTGGTGCTTGAGGTTGTTGAGTTTGTTTGCCAGGAACAATCACCTCATCTTGAATGGGGGGTTGATCAACATTGTCTGGTTGAGGATCCAGATTCGCTTCTTGATCAATGACAAGCATAGGAACCTGCACATTGTCAAAAGCAATAGTGGGAATCGAAATCGATTCTTCCTCAAAGACAATGTCTCTAACCTTGTTTCTCCCCCCAAACTCAACATCCTCAAAAAATATTGCAGTTCCCGTCTCAAAAATTGACCTAAGTGTGGGATCATAAAACTTATAGCCCCTAGATCGCTCAGAGTAGCCAATGAAGTAGCTGCTCACAGTTTTGGAGTCCAATTTCTTTTCATGTGGCCTGTAACGCCTTGCCTCAACTGGACATACCCAAATATGAAAGTATTTTCGAGTAGGCTTTCTACCTGTCCAAAGCTCATAAGGTGTTTTTGCAGCTGCTTTAGTTGGCACTCTATTCAGAATATAAGCTGCTATTTTGAGTGCTTCTCCCCAGAGTGACTCGGGTAGAGAGGAATGACTAATCATACTCCTTACCATATCCTTAAGAGTCCGGTTTCACCTTTCAGCAACACCATTCATGCTAGGTGACCCTGGCATGGTGTACTGTGGGGCGATTCCACATTCCTCTAGGAATTTAGCAAACGGTCCTGGACGTTGTTCACCTGAACCGTCATATCTGCCATAATATTCACCACCATGGTCAGACCTAACAATCTTTATTCTTTTGTTGAGTTGGTTCTCAACTTCAGCTTTAAATGTTTTGAACATGTCCAAAGATTGTGATTTCTCATGAATGAGAAATAGGTACCCATAGCGAGAGTAATCGTCTATGAATGAGATGAAATACTGTTGGCCATTCCAGGAAGCTGTAGGGAATGGTCCACATATATCTGTGTGTATCAATTCTAAGACGTATGCAGTTCTAATGGCACCTAATTTCTTTCTTTTTGGTCTGTTTTCCCTTTGTGAATTCAATACAAACATCAAAGTCTGTAAAGTCAAGGGCAGACACAAGTCGCTCAACTCTAGGCTTAGAGATGTGACCTAAGTGTTTGTGCCATAATGTGGCTGAATTTTCTTTACTCAATTTGCGTTTAGTACCTCATGATTCCACATGCAAGGATTCATTATAAGAAACGATTATATCAAGCAAATATAAGTTGTCATAAACACATAGAGAACCAGTTCCAACAACATTTGAATTTATAGATAAACTGAATTGATTGTTTCCAAACGAACAAAAATAAACAAACTTGTCCAATAAAGAAACTGAAACCAAACTCTGTCTAAAAGACGGTACAATAAAAGTATCTACTAAATCCAAATAATAACCAGTTTTTAATAACAACCTAAAATGCCCTATTGCCTCTACTTCTACCGAGTTGCCATCACCCACAAAGATGTGTCTTTCAGCATCACTTGGCTTTCGGTTACTCAGGCAACCCTGTATAGAAACACTTATGTGAGTAGTAGCACCAGAATCTAACCACCATGTGTTTTTAGGTACTGAAGCTAAATTTACCTTAGAACATACCAAAGCAAGAAATGTACCTTTCTTTGCACGCCAAGCGTGATATTTGGTACAATCCTTCTTCACATGTCCAGGCTTGTTGAAAAAAAAAAAACAACCCTCATTTGTTTGCTGTTGTTTCTTTTGGGCTGGACCCTCATTTGTTTGCTGTTGTTTCTTTTGGGCTGGAACCTTAGCAGCTTCATTATTCTTCCTATTTTTGGCCTTATCCTTAGAGGTGCTAGCCAAATGAGCACTTTATGTCCTGTCTTGCTTCAATCTCTCTTCTTCTTTCACACCATAAGAAATGAGCTCATTAAGAGTCCATTTCTCCTTTTGATAGTTGTAACTGACCTTAAATTGACTGTATTATGCAGGAAGTGATATTAATACCAAATGCACGAGCAAGTCATCGATAGCTTGAGCTTTAATGCCTTAAGCTTAGAAGCAATATGAGACATTCCCATAATGTACTTCCGTAGGTTCCCTTTGCCGTTGTACTTAATAGAAATCAAGCTTTACAAAAGCGTGCTTGTTTCTGCCTTATCGTTTTTCACAAAACGTTTTTCAATTTCGGCTAGGAACTCTTTGGCTGTGGTTAGCTTTTCAGATACCGCACCACTAAATGCCTCTGGAATTCCGCTCTTGATGATCATAAGACTCATGCGATTGGAGCAATCCCACTTCTCAAAGTTCTTCTTTTCATCAGGAGAACTTGCATCCGTAAGAGAAGCGGGCTGCTTAATCCGTAGTGCAAAGTCTAGATCCATGCAGCCGAGAACAATTTCTATGTTCTCTTTCCAATCCTTAAAGTTAGTCCCATTAAGCATAGGTATATTGTTGATATTAGCAGATATAGTAAAAACACCAGCTGTAAAAAGAACAAAACAACAAACAGACAAACATGCTCATATTAATAACCAAATACAATAATTAACAAATTCAAACAATGGTAAGTCTCATCTCATGATACCTAGCACAACATTAATATCAAGTCTTTGGACAATAATATTAATTGTAAATGGTACTCTTGTTGTAGTGATCGAACATTGACAATAATTTATGTCAAATAATAAATCTATCTTTGGATCGACGTATTATTTACATATAAAACCTTATAATCGTTACATGTTTATCACCACAGGTGTGTATGCAATTCGGCCAAGTATTAACCTTCCTTTGGGCCGACTAAAACCCGCATGAATTTACAAACACACAAACATCCAATATTCCTCACAAACAATCTACACAAGAGAGGTCACTTAGGTGACATCTTGTTTCAATTAGCCCATTTAGAATGATGGACTATTTTATTTAACCATAAAGATATACCATAAAGTATTTGAATTTGCATTTGAAGAAAACCCTAGGTTTGTTGCGCCACCGCCCAACCTCATGCCGCTTTCAAAAAACAAACATAAAATAATAAAAATAAAAAATAAATAAAACGACGAATGGCGGTGCAAAACCCAACGACCCAAAAACTCAGATCTAATACATATGTCAAAAACCTATAGACCCAAAAACGCAGATCTGAATCCATATGTCACAAGCATAAGCAACACATCAAAAAATCATCAAACATATATTAAAACCCATCGATCTTGATCAGATCTTAATCCATTGTTGTGCACATGTTCCGAGGCCATAGATAAAACAACGAAATCCCTAACCGTGTTTTCTTAACATAGATACAGGTTATGCGCATGTCCCGCGGCAAAAGAAAGTCAACAACAAATTGTTGATTATGCACGCAGATCAATGTTAAACAATATATTACAAAAGCCATTGATGAAACATATCAGGTCTTGGAAAACAAAAGCAAAAGCAAAGTACTTGCACATGTCCCAAGATGAAAACAAGTCAATGGAATACTCATATTGATAGAAGATGTCTTTCGCTGGAACAAAAGTGAAAAAGAATAGAAAAACATACGCACTTG
The DNA here is from genome assembly GCA_012931725.1 of Litsea cubeba. Classification (NCBI taxonomy): domain Eukaryota; kingdom Viridiplantae; phylum Streptophyta; class Magnoliopsida; order Laurales; family Lauraceae; genus Litsea; species Litsea cubeba. The sequence goes on along the minus strand of CM022954.1, from coordinate 29,640,745 downwards.
CACATGTCCCAAGGCGTGAATGGAAAGTTAACAACACACATGATCCTTCACCCAAATCAATGAAAAACTTGATCCATTACGTAGAAGATCAACAACAGAAAACGAGATCCATCATGTGATTGAAACAAAAAAAAAAAGAATTTCGTTTCCCAATGAACAGAAGATCAACAGATTGATTTATATCTTGATTAGAAAGACAACACTAGATTTTCAATCGCTTAACATGGAGATGCTCTGATACCACTTGTTGAAAAACAAGATCTAGATCTATGATCTAGAAAACCTTAAATAACCAAGATCCTCCATGTCAAATCATCGAGAGATGTAAAGCGGAAACATACCTTGATCCATTGTGGAAGTTGATCGCAGGTTGATGATCTTCCAATCCAATATGGCTATCCAAAGAAACCTTCTTTCTGATGATGGGATGTCAGAGAGAATAGGAACTTAACCATATAAATTGGGAACCATAACCCTAATATATAATAATGAGATTATCATAGGTTTTGCTATTTCTAATTTGGCCCCTCATCAAATTAGAATTAGCATTCTGGTATCTACACATTAATCCCATGATAATTATATCCTTAAGCCTTAAAACTTTAAGTCTTAATTAGATCACTTTAATTTAGGCTTAACCAAAGATACCATAACACATTTAATATTTACAAGTGTGGCTCCACATGATGGAATTTTCCAACAGGTTATATTACTAACAAAAAATAATTTCATTTTTATGTTGCAGTTTCATAAAGTTTAAAACTCTATAAAATTGGGAAAATATATACCCTCTCCTTTCCATATATAGTTATCAATCAATCTTGGTAGATCTACTTAGAATAACAAATCTTGATATGGGGATCTTGATAGTCCCAAGCCTGGGTAAAGAAGGCTCGTTGTGTCAATTTTTTGGTAAAAAAAAAAAAGTAATTCAATAGAGAAGAGAGGGGAGACCAAAACAACAAAAAGACACCCAACAGCCATACCAAGGGTGACGATCATGCAGGATCCTTTTAACAGTATCCCCTTCCAAAAAGAAGTCCCTATTAAAGGTGAAACTGAGTTTTCCCATAAAGTGAGTATAGCTAAGAGCATCTCCAACAGGTACTTCATTTCTTCATATGCCTTTTTAAAAAATAAAGGCTTATGTGGCAAAAAAGGCATATGAAAATTTGGCATCTCACTTAGGCAACTCCAAGAGAAATGTCAAATTATTATTTTATTCTTTTTTTATTTAATCTTCATTTGCTTTATTACATATATCTTACTTATATTTAATGAGCTTTGGTACGATTTAATTGTTATTAAAGTAATAAATTATTAAAAAATAAAAAATGCACAAATTGTACTTGAAACCCATTTTTCATTGAAAATATAAAATCAAATTACATAATATTATAGTTAATCACAAGCTTCTTCATATTGACCTTGGAAATGCCACAGGTGCTCCACCAAATCGGCTTGGAGTTGAGAATGTGTTCTCTTGTCACGAATACGCAAGTGGTTTTGAATGAAATTCTGAAATCCTGCAGTGTGGTCACGTGACACAAGAAGGTCACTGCATTCACCCTCTCATGCATCGTAAGTTTTCAACAGATGCAACGGTCCTCGACATAGCTTGAATGTCAGAGATGATGCCCTTGATTTACCAATTCTTAGCTCTTTTATTTCCTTCAACACCTAACCATTTTCGGAAAAGATATGGATCCTAGGGAGGCAAAGATCATTAGCTTTCCTTAACAAAAAACAGTTAACCTCACTTCTTCTTTTTTAGTGGAAGTGACCCTTTGTCCAGATGTAGCTCCTACACATAAAAAGGATCCATTAAACCATATAAAAAAAAACCATAGGTCGATCTTCCATCTAAGGCCAAGAAGGTCACATCTATAAATATCAAAATAGAGTCCGGAGAGATTTCACAATAGGCATTTGGTTCGGAATAGAGGAAGGGGTCACACTAGCCCCCATCTTATCGTGGGATTCCCACATCATTTTATTAGCCAGATTTAGGATTCTAGTTGGACTTATAGCCACACCTCTAAAATTAAAATCATTTGTAGCTTTCCACATTGCCCACCAAATTATATGCACCCATCTTAGGGCCTATTTGGATAGGCAAAAAATAGAATATAGTGAAGTTAAATGGGCCCTACAGTCTAAAATTTCAACTCTACTCCGTTTGGATGAGTCTGGCCCGATAGATGAAGTAAGGTTATAAGCCACGTGTACTTTATTTCACTTCAACTCTAAATACTTTCATTTTCTTAAGTAAAAGTGGATTTTACTCCAAACCTTAACTTCAAAATAAGCATCCAAATGGAGTGAAGTGAAGTACTATATTTTAACTTCAACCTACTTCTCTTCACTCAACTTTACATGTGAAATCCACTTCATTTCACTCCACTCATCATTTATCCAAACAGGCCCTTAGAGTCCTGGTTTGTAAGGGGAGTGTCTGAGCTTTTAGGATCTATGTCTGAGCTTTTAGGATCTATGTTTTGCTTCCACCATTCCTGTACTCCCATATTGGGACACTCATCAATAAGCAAATCTAGGTTAGAGCCAAACCACGTACACAGCTCTAGTATGGTCACATTTAAAGAAAACATGTTCCATAGACTAATCTTCTTTTTCACAAATTTTACATATGGCCTTTCCAATAGTAAGTTTATAGTGTAAGAAGTCGCATACCAACATAGCACTTTTTAAGCATTTCCATCAAAAATGGAGAACTCTCTAGGGAAGAGGGATTTCCTTCATGAAACTATCAATGCGATCACTACTACTAGTCCTGGTCAAGGTCATATAGGCCGACTTAGTGGTCAGCTCTCCATTCTTCATAAAGGGCCATACCCTCTTTTCTAGGTTACTACTCATTAGGATGTATATCTTAAGAATATCATCGACATCTCTCTGGTCATTAAAGAGGCCTCTAACCCAACCCACATCACATTCCTTATTGATATTCTATAAATTCTTAATGCAAAGGTCTGGATCATTAACAGTTGAGAAGGGTTTCCTAAGTCCATCTTTACAAGGAATCCAATTATTTGTTCCACACGGAAATGCTTTTTCCATTACCAATAGACCATTGTATGTTCTCTTTAATAAACTTAACAGCTTCAAAGAATCCTCTCCATACCCAGGAGTCACCCCTTTTGGATGTAGCTTCCCATAGGCATTTATTTGGGCAATACCTGGCCTTAAGGATTTTGAAACATAAGAGGTCGTCCGCTACATTTCCAGCATGCCTTGGCTAAGAGGGCCATGTTGTTATTTTGTGATTCCCTAATCCCCAAGCCTCGTTCTCCCGTTCGCTTACAAATATCACTCCACTTTATAGTTTGGATATTCTTTTTTTCTTCTCCATCTCCCCGACAAAAATCTCTATATAACGTATCCAAAGTTTTAGATGTTCTATGATAAATCCCCAAAATTGTAGTTTTCATTTATCATTTTATGTGACTTTGTGGACTTAAGAAAAGTAATTTTCTTTTAATTTCATAGAATTTTATAATTTCATGCATTTGAGCATTAAAGTTTGAGTTTTAGTTAAAATCATCAATCTTGCATGAATTTTATGAAATAATGGGTCTATATCATCTTAGTGTCACACCAATTAGCTTTTTGATTCTTGCATCATCAATTAGTTCAAGGAAAATCATCCAGCTTGGTACGTTCATGTGCATGATCTCATTCAGATCCCATGCATGACATTTATGAATTATATATATATTATGGCTGAATTATTCATTTTATTCTTACACGGAATCTTCATTTTTTTGGGGCCCGCATTGAGTAGAAATTGAAGAAGACTTTTGTGATGGGACCCACTTAAGAGAAATTAAAGAAGAAAAAAAGAAAGAATTAAAAGTAGCTAAAATGTTGCACGTTGAAGTGTTGTTTTGCAAAAGAGAATGGGGTCCAAATGGCTTTACTTGTCCATACATGGGGAAGCTTCAAAGATTTTGTGAAGTATGAAATTTTCTTGCAAGCTTATCATTGGTATCATGAGAGATTTTGAAGGAGCCCAACTTGGAAAGACTTTGCATATCAAGACCCTATCCTTAGCAAAGAATCTTTTGAAATATAAATTCTTCCCTAAGATAGGAGATTTGCTTGGACACTAAGTTAAGGAGAAGAAACCAAATCCAATCGGGAGGCAAGTGTTCACAAAGAAGGAAAACCAAGTCAAAAACATCCATGCAGTGTTGTTACATTATGTTGCAAGTTCAAGATTTGGGCCCACTTTTATTCACATGGCTTGAAGATGGGTGGCTGAACTTATAAAAGGAGAAGGACATGTTGGAGAGTATACCTAGACTTGAAAAGTATACTAAGAATGCAAGGAAGTCAAAGCATGACCATGTGGTCCAACGAGATCATGTGCTTTATCATCTCACATGGAATTTTATATGGAAATGCCCATTGATGATTCACATGATTGGTGGACCATGATAAAAGGAGAATGTCTTGGTGGCCAATTAAAGAGTTTGATTTAGCAAAACTTCTATCCAAACAAGGAAGTGAATCACACTTGCAATTATTATAGCATGGAGATCAACGTGACTCATGGCAAGCAACTCTATATATTGGACGTCCCATGGTCTCTCCCTCACATCTCACGTCCAGCCCTCTCTCCTATGATCCCTTCTTACTTCTTTTCCATTAGTTTTTTTTTTTTTTTTTTTTTTTTTTTTTTGTAGCCTTTGGCCATGTCCAAGGATTTATTTTGAAGAAGAATTTTTGTGAAGGAGAAGTTATAAAGATACAATTTTAAATGACAAATCACAAAGCATTCTTTGTGATGGTGGGCTAAGTTCTTCATTAGAGCGATAGATGAAGATAAGTGACTACTTTTTATTTATTTAGTAATTCTAATTTGTCTTCCATGATTATGTGCTTAATAATTAATATGGTTGTCTTCGTGCCCTAGGAAAATCTCCATTTTTTATTTCTAAATATAAAAATTTGTTTTTGACTATTCATGCTTCCGTTTGATAGGCCATGCTTAGGATTTAGATCTTTTGATAGTTTATGCTTACTTTTAATGGGTAGTGGTTAAATCGTTTTTATTCTGTTATGAAATGAAGGAAGTTTTGAGTTTTGAATTTTTATGATTAAAAAGGGATTTTAAAAGTTAGGTTTTCCAAATTAAAAATATTAATTTGAAGTAAAAATTGGAACAAATTAGGGTTACTTGATAAATAATTTTTGGATGCTTATTGGATTTCTATGCTCTAATCATGTTCATATTTCTAAATTGGTTCCTTGCTTTTATTTCTAAACGCTCAAAACTTTCCTTAATTGTTAGTTAATTAGTTTTTTTAATCTAAAAGTTTCTCAAATTAGCTCCTTGTGGGTTCGACCCGTTCTTGCCACTTTCTCATTTAGACACCCGTGCACTTACAATATTTTATTATTGATATTGATCACACCAAGTTTTTGGCGCCGTTGCCGATGAGCCAATTCCAGAAAAACCTTTTTGTTATGATTTCTATCATTATTTTTGCATATCGTGGCATATTTTTGCAGTTAGTTGTATTCATAGCTTTCATTAGGTTTAGCTTTTGTGTTTATTAATGATTGTGGTTACTGTTTTTCAAGTTTTGGTTGTTGATCTTTAATTAATTTTCAGACTGATTTCAAGTGGTTACATAGAAGACAAATTTCAGCACTAGTTTTTTGACAGATTTGGACTGGTTTTCACCCAAAAGTTCGCACTTTGAAAACCAGTCAAACAGACTCCTTTTGACTTGAAAATTTTATGGATTGGACTTTGATATATATATATATAATTTGAATCCTAAAAATTTCAGAGAAGTCGCATACCAAAATCGCTCCTTTTAAGCATTTCCATCTAAAATGGAGAAATCTCTAGGGAAGAGGGATTTCCCAAAGTCGCTGACACTTCATGGAACTATCAATACGATCACTATTACTAGTCCTAGTCAAGTTCTTATAGGCTGACTTAGTGGTCAACTCTCTATTCTTTATAAAGGGCCATACTCTGCTTTCTAGGTTATTACTCCTTAGGATGTATATCTTAAGAATATCATCGACATCTCTCTGGTCATTAAAGAGGCTTCTAACCCAACCCACATCCCATTCCTTACTGATATTCCATAAATTTTTAATGCAAAGGTCTGGATCATTAACAGTTTAGAAGGGTTTCATAAGTCCATCTTTACAGGGAATCCAATTATTTTTCCACACGGAAATACTTTCTCCATTACCAATAGACCATCGTATGTTCTCTTTAATAAACTTACCACCTTCAAAGAATCCTCTACATACCCAATAGTCACCCCCTTTTGGATGTAGCTTCCCATAGGCATTTATTTGGGCAATACCTGGCCTTAAGGATTTTTTTTACATAAGAGGTCGTCCTGTACATCTCCAGCATGTTTTGGCTAAGTGGGCCATGTTGTTCTTTTGTGATTCCTTAATCCCCAGGCCCCCTTCTCCCATTCGCTTACAAATATCACTCCACTTTATAGTTTGGATATTCTTTTTTTCTTCTCCATCTCCCCGCCAAAAGTCTCTATATAGGGAGATTCTAAACGCACCCACTACTATTGTTGTACACACCCACATTTTATTTTATTTTTAATTACCAAAATAGCCTCAGGTGAAATGATGAAATCACCCTTCTTCATCAACATCCTCCCTCTCTTCCTTTGCTACAGTGTTTCTTGAGGTTGGGAGGTTTCATCGTCTTCTTCTTTTTTCTGCCTCTGCCTCTTCTTATTCTTCATTATCCCTTATTTTCATACTATTCTGCACTCATTCATCCCCATTGATCTTCATCTCTTTCCTCATCATCATCTTCTCCAACTCTTAAAAAGTATCAAAGTTTCCTCTATTTATTTAAAGATATTGGAGGCACTCATCTCCCTACACCACATTGTCCATTGGAAGTAGGCATTTTCAATATGGACTTGCAACTAACGGTCTACCAAGAGGAGGTATACATTTGACTTCGTTTCCAGCATTTTAATTAAAATTCACACGTCCTGTTCGGCATTCCAGAGCCGTGCAAATGAATATTGCACGGCGGAATACTATCAAACATATTAGATTTGAACGGCATATTTATGCCGTTAAAATTAGTTTTGCACGGATATTTAGGCCGTGCATAAAATGTTTCCACGGCAATAGTAAACCGAGCATATTTCACAAGGACAGTATATAGTCTCGTGCATTAATATACTAAGATTTGGCAATCATATTTTCAGAAGAATTAGTCAACCGGTGCGAGTGAGTGCTCTTTGGATTTTACTAATGTCTTCACCACCGACATGATATTTAGAAGCCGAGAGGACCTAATCTAATGGATAAGGGAACTTGGAAAGAAACATGGCTTGGTAATTGAAATCAAAACTTCAGATGCTGGTGGAGATGGTAGGAAGCCGAGAATAATTTTATGTTGTGAGAGAAGCGGAAGCTATAAGGGTCCATCGAAGGTCTCCGAAAAGAGAAATCCTAATAAGGCAACGGGAACGAAGAAGTGTAATTGCCCTTTTGCTTTGAAGGGCCGAAAGTTGGCAAATGATGATGATTGGATGTTAACAGTGGTATGTGGGTTGCACAATCATCCAAACGCACAACATCTCGAGGGGCACTCATTTGCTGGAAGGCTTTCAGGGGAGGAAATTAATATTTTGATTGATATGTCGAAGAGTATGGTGAAGCCAAGGAACATCCTTCGTACGTTGCAGGAAAGGGATGTGCACAACACCAGTACAATGAAGAGTATCTACAATGCCCGTCAGAAGTGGAGGGTGACTGAGTTGGTCGGTCGATCACAGATGCAACAACTCATGATGCATTTGGAGCAGAACAACTACATTGAGTATCACACTAGCAATGCCGCTACAGATGCTACGATGGACCTATTCTGGGCACATCCATCATCTATTTAGTTGTTACGTGCATTTTCAGAAGTTCTAATAATGGATTGCACGTACAAGACTAATAGATATCGACTTCCCTTGCTTGAGATTGTTGGTGTGACATCTACTCAACTGACTTTCTCCGTTGCTTTTGTGTACCTTGAATCAGAGAGGGAGGCCAATTACAGATGGGCTTTGGAGAGGCTTAACCGATAGAAGTTAGCACTGATCAATGCCATACACGTTGTTTTTCCGAATGCAGCGAGCTTATTATGCAGGTGGCGTATTTCTAGGAACATCTTGGCAAATTGTAAGAAGTATTTTGAGACCAACGACAGATGAGATGCGTTTATATCTAGTTGGAACATGTTGGTAGTCTCTCCCACTGAAAATGACTACATTCAGTTTCTAAGTGCGTTGGACCGGAATTTTTGTGGGTATCCAAATGTTGTTGATTATGTGAAGAAATCGTGGTTGAATAACCACAAGGAATAATTTGTAGCTGCTTGGACGGATCGGCATGTGCACTTTGGAAACGTGACTACAAATAGGGCTGAGCGCGCACATGCAAAATTGAAGAGACACCTTTGCACATCGAACAGTAGCTTTGATGCGTCCTGGCAGGTTATCCATGCATTGCTTGAGTTGCTCTTTATGGAGATAAAGGCTTCATTTGAAAAGAGCATGAACACCGTGAAACATAAGTTCAAACCGGCACTGTTTCGCAGTTGAGAGGATTTATATAAAGGAATGCTTTGGATATAATACTGAATGAGTCGATAAGAGCTGGTTATATTGGTCCTGATTCGGTGGCATGTGGGTGCGTAATTCGACGGACCCATGGGTTACCATGTGCACACGAGATTGCCGAATACATAAGGGAAGGCACTCAAATACCATTGAGTTATGTCTATCAGTATTGGAGGAAGCTCAATTTAGACTCCACTAAGGATAATGAAGCCCCCGAATTAACCATAACTTCCGAGTTAGAGTTGATCAATAAGAAATTTCAGAGTACCGATCAGGCTGGTAAAATACAAATAATGAAAAAACTAAGAGAGTTGGGGTGTCCTTCGTCTACTTCTCTTCTTGAGCCGGATGTTAAATTGAACACCCGGGGTCGTTCATCCTTGAAAAAGAAGAAGTTGGATCGGTCTATGCGTCGGGAACCATCTGCTTTTGAGTATGCACTCTCGATCGAAGATAGCGTTCCATCGAGAACCAACAGTCTAGATTTAAAGAAGGGGAAGGAGAAATTAAATGTCTGACGCACTCGTTCAAGCACGTTCGAGCATCATCTTCCTAAGTCATTAGGACCCTATATCGAGACTATTAAGGATGTCGAGGCGGATGGTAACTGTGGATTCAGAGCAATAGCTGGTCTTTTGGGAATGAGCGAGGATGGTTGGATGCAGGTTAGACTGGATTTGAGCAATGAACTATAGAGGTATCAAAATTATTATTCATTGCTATATGGAGGAGATGATATGGTTGGGGAACTGTATTATGTCTTGGGGTTCTGTACACGAGGGTGAGATATCGTAGTGTACCACTCAAGGTAGTCCGGTGAACACTCCCATGCATGATGTGCTCGATGGCCGCGGTGCACAAGAGATAATACATGGTCCTCCCAAGTAATCCAATACTGGTCCAGAAACGTATAGGAGACCTTGTATTTACCAACAGTACTTCCCCGAGTAGCACGGATGGGAGCGAGAGGTGTGGGTGGGATGGTCTGTACGTAGCCGAATTGTCGAAGAACCTTGTGCGGGTGGTAGGGTTCAATGACATCTAGGGCTCTCAAGCAACCACAGAAGAAGGATATCTGTTGTAGTTGATGCTGAGCCCTAGCACTAGCATATGGATCCCAAGCAATCTGTCACATGTAAACGAAACAAGTCACTAATATAATAAAACATGCTCCTTGTCAAAAAACGTAAAAGAAAAAAGTAAAGAACGTCAAAAATATATAACATAAAAAGTTCTATTGGGTGCTCACCTCACTCGGGTGTAAGGCATCTAATCTCTCCCGCATCAGCTGTATGTTTTCACTGGCATTTACGGAATCCTGTTGTAAGACCCCGACCCGAGAGACCTCGTTTAGAGTTGTTTGAGTTGTGTTTTAGTTTTAAGTGTGTTTAGTGGTTTTGGATTAGTTGGGGATTAGAATAGCTTTTATAATAGCTTTGGGGAATTTGGAGAGCTTTTCTATTTGTGGGACCCTTTGGGGGTTCTTGTTACGAATTATGTGAGATTGGGGGTTTACCGATGTTTTCCAAGAATCGTGTTTTAACCCATTGAACTTATTTTATTAATCCCTACAGTTTTCTTGTTGACATCGTTTTCATTCGAGGACCTAAAACCTGATTTTTCACTAATTGAGGGCAAAATGGTCTTTTTACCCAAAATCTGGACACCGATTTCGATGTCACCAAAATGTGCTAAATATATACTTTTTGGAAACTAGAAATTTTTCCGATCAACTTTGTCTTCTTCGTCGAATTCGTTTGAAGCTCCGAAAACCTTGTTTTGAGCCCGAGAAGTTCTTTAAGTTGTGGGCCCCACTCCCACTTACTATATATAGATAGTTTCTTCTTCTTTTTCCCATTTCTGGCAAAAACCCTAGAGGAGAAGAGAAACCCCAGCCCTAAGGGTTTTCCTTACCTTTTCTTGCTTCTTCATCTTCAACCACCCACTAATCTAGTGCTAATGGAGAATTAGTTGTTACAATCTTCTTCCTCATCTCAAGGCCTCCGTCTTGACACCAATTTTGAAGAAAACCGCCCACTTCAAGACTTACTTTGGACAACACCTTGCTTTTTGGAGAACTTCCTTGTAAGTGATTTTCCTAAAAATGTTATAATCTTGTTTGTTTAGCCCTAGGGTAACTTCATTTCAATTATTGGAAGATTCCGTTTTGTTTTAATTGGATTTTGTTGATTTAGGGTTTGGTTTTGGGGGTTTTATGTATAGGTGTTTGATTGTGGATCTAAGAGGTGATTAGAGCTCAATTGAATTGCAATTGGACCTAAGGCAAGTGGATGAAATGATTCTCATGTGTTTTATCATGTTTTATGCAAAATCTTGATTTGTCTTCATTGATGGTTTTAATGAATTATCATGTTTGATGATTTAGTCTTATTGATTTTGAACGATGATTTGATGAGATAATGAGGCAAGGAATAGCCCAATTAATTGTGAAGATATGTATGGAAGAAGGGGAAAGAAAGGAAATGGATAGGAGTTGGACAAGAGAAGGATTCAACCAAATGGGTTGAGGTTCGCTACAGGACCGATCGATCGCCCATCAGGTCCGATCGATCGGACTGTAATTAACTGAGAGGGTTTGCAGGACCGATCGATCGCCCATCAGGTCCGATCGATCGGACTGTAATTAACTGAGAGGGTTTGCAGGACCGATCGATCGCCCATCAGGTCCGATCGATCGGACTGTAATTAACTGAGAGGGTTTGCAGGACCGATCGATCGCCCATCAGGTCCGATCGATCGGACTGTAATTAACTGAGAGGGTTTGCAGGACCGATCGATCGCCCATCAGGTCCGATCGATCGGACTGTAAATAACTGAGAGGGTCTTCAGGACCGATCGATCGCCCTTCAGGTCCGATCGATCGGACTGAATAAAATTGAACTGTAAAATGAGAGAATTATGGGACTATTTTCCAGATTCACCCCAAGTCCATACTCAAGTCCAATTCAGCTCTATCCCTTATCTTCTTATTTGAAGACATTGAACCTATAATGATGCGTTCAAACCCATGAAAGATTGGGGTATATTGTGAAGGGCTGTAATGTGGAAGTATTGTTTGGAGGCCCAATGTTATTCAAGGATGGGTAAGGCATTATATGGAGTCCGAAGGAAGGAAGAACCTCATCGCGGAAACTCCATGAGGTTTTCTAGATTGATCAATGTGTATAAGGACCCGGAATGTCCCTAACTCTTAAAGAGTACCAAAATTTCATCATAATCGACATACGGGACCCTATTCGCACTGATTCAATCCTAGAAACCCCATTGTTGGCCTGTAAATGTATGAAAAACTATTTGTATTTAATTTTCAACTAAACTCTTATTTTGGGATTTCGAACCAACTTGATATGACTGGACTGTTACAAGAGTATTAAAAGTGATGTGTTTGGCTTTTGCTAACTGGTATATGGCGACTTGAGATGGATGTGTATTTGTGCCTATGGCACCCCGTTTCTTACTGTGCATATGATTTGATTTATCGTATTTGACCTATGAGTCGGCACCACTGAGCTTGGACGACCTCGTCGGTTTGATCCTCCGACTTGGGGTTCCTTCCCCTCCCGATAGCCAGCTGCAGTCTGGAATGTGCAGAGTTTTTACCCGGTTCGCTACCGTGGCCCCGCAGAGTATATATATATGTATATTATAATATTTATAGTTGTTCCTCCTCACCTCGTGTGACTGAGGACAATGATCTTGTTAGGGTATGCGCTCTCTTCACTTCGGTGAAGGGAGGATCTAGCTTGTGGGGTTGCCATCTTGACAGTTTCCAAATCCTTGTCACCTTACTGGATTTATTGCATATGTACTTCTTTTGAAATGATACATTGTCTTTTACAAAGTTCATTGTTTATCCACAAGTTTTCTTAACTCTTGCATAGCATCATTGTTTTATTATTGTTATGTCTTTTCACCCACCTGCCAGACCGTCGTGTCTGATCCATTTATTTTGGTACTCAGGTCCCGAGCTTATTGCCTTTGAGGAGGAGCCAGAGGAGGCGGTCGGTGCACCGCAACGAGTGATTGAGTGGCAAGCCGATGATGTCATGTAGACATTCGGCCTTGCCTTGAGAACGATACACTTTGGGAACTTGATATCTTTGGTTTAGATTTCATTTGGTTGTACGGTCTTTGTTGACCGTTATTTTGGGAGTTTTAATTAACTGATAATTTGTAATTACACTTAACTTTACTTTTGGGGAAAACATGCTTGATCATTGCTCATCCTGATATCATATCATGTTAACCATAGATTTGTCTTGTTTATGAGATTGAATGGTATTCATATGGTTTGCTACACGCTTCCGCAATTATGAAAATGTGTTTGATATGGTTACATGTGAGATGATGTGTAAAGATAATCCTCACCGCGGAACCCTGTGGGAAATCACGTGCACGGATAAATATTCTTTTAATTCCGTGTGCGTTTTAGCCAAAGAGATGCACGTGGCGCGGCATCAACCCCACCGACCGTCCCGACCTCCCGGACTCGGATCCTTCTCTTCCCCTAGTTTCTCGGTCCGGGGTCGCGACAGGACTGGTATCAGAGCGGGACATGTTTCAGGCAATTAAAAGAAACTAGAAATCTTAAGTACGTGGCGAGGATCCGTTAGATAGAATCGTGTGAGCAATGTGTGACCACCCTGTACTTGGTTTATATGTGCTAACAATTTGTTTTGCAGCGTTATGCCACCTCGCAAAAGAACAGCAAACAGTAATCCCATTGCCAGTAACAGCGAGAGTGCAGGGCTTAGTATAGAAGAACTTCAGGACAACAATATGCAGAACCAATTCCAACAGATGATGCAGGCTATGATAGACCAACAACGTCAAGCAAATGAAAATCAGGCTAGGCTCCAAGCACAAGCATTTGAGACACAGACCAGATTGCAAGAACAGATGCTTAAGAAAGATGAGGATCATGCTAGGGAGATAGCTCAAATGCAGGCACAGTTGTTGGGAATATTGGAGAGGAGACCGGAACCAATCCCAGTTGCACCACCTGGTCCGGTAAACATTAGAGGAAATGATCCTAATGTATTGTATGAGCGGTTTAGGAAGAGAGGACCGAAAGAATTTTTGGGGACTGAGGACCCAATGGCAGCAGATGATTGGCTTGAGCACACCGAAAACATATTCGAGATCTTCATATGTACCGGTGCGGAACGTGTACAGCTTGCAGCCTCTATGTTTGTGGGTTTAGCAGATATTTGGTGGAAGACCGTCAGGGCAGAATATAGGGAAATGGCTGATGCAGAAGCTTGGGTTAACTTCAAGAGACAGTTTGGAGAGAAATATGTACCTGCACATGTCAAGAGACAAAAGGCAGCTGAATTTCAGCAACTTGTACAAGGGAACATGACAGTCCTCGAATACCTTACCAAATTCGAGAGATTGTCAAGGTATGCTCCAGAGCTGATAGACACTGTTGAGAAGAAGATAACCAAGTTCCTTGAGGGACTTCACCCGATTATTGAGAGGGATGCTACCGGGGTTGTACCACCCGTTACCTTTGAAGAAGCTGTCAAGAGAGCATACAAATTTGAGAACTTTCACAACAAGATTGTCAAGAACCAAGGAAAGGGTCAAGGCCAGCAGCAGAACAATCAACAAAGAAACAATCAGAACAAGAGGCCAAGACAAGAGCAAAATGTGCAAAATCCGGATGTTTGTATCCATTGTGGGAAACATCATGGGAATGCCCAATGTCGTACTATCACGGGAGCATGTTTTAGATGTGGTTCATTGGACCACCAAATGAGGGATTGCCCAAGGCCTGATAGACATAACAGGCAGCAGCAAGGAGCACAGCGTCAGGCACCACCTCAAAATGCGCTAGTGGTTCAGAATCAAGCAAGGCCACTACAACAACAGGCACCTCAGCCACAGTTTAGGCCACAACAACAACAGCAACAACAGGTCCGTCAGCAAGGGCAGAATCAAAATCAGAATCAGCGTCCTCAGAATCAGAATAGGAATGCACCACAAGGCAGGCAACAGCAAGGGCAGAACAGGCCACCACAAAGGGCACAACTCTATGCTGTCAATAGAGCTGATGTGGAGGCTGAAGGCAATGTAGTGGAAGGTACACTTCTCGTTTGTGGTTTTGATGCTAAGGTTTTGTTTGACCCTGGCTCTACTCACTCATTCCTATCTCCAAAATTTGCTATGTTGATTGATATGCATGCTAGTGAGCTGAGTTTCATTTTGACTGTGACTACCCCTTTAGGTAAGGAAGTTGTTTGTAGAACTTTTTACCCTAGTTGTCCAGTCATGATAGGAGAAGTAGTATTACCGGCAGATCTCATTTTGTTGGAGATGCAGGATTTTGATGTCATCCTAGGGATGGATTGGTTAGCAGGATACCATGCTACTATGGATTGTTTTCATAAGACCCTAACTTTTAAGTTAGAGGAGACCCAAGAAGGGGTGTTGTTTCAGGGAGAAAGGAGTAATTCGGGTGCAGGATTTATTTCAGCATTGAAGGCTGATAGGCTTCTAAAAAGTGGTTGTGAGGGTTATTTGGCGTTTATCTCGGAGGATAAACGGTCCCAAGGGGTGGAGGAGATTCCAATTGTTTGTGAGTTTCCGGATGTTTTCCCGGAGGAGATACCAGGATTGCCACCCATTAGAGAGATAGACTTCACTATTGAGTTGTTACCGGGGACCGCTCCGATATCTATCGCACCTTACAGAATGGCTCCGGCAGAATTGGGAGAGTTGAAGATGCAATTGCAAGAACTTTTGAACAAAGGTTTTGTGAGACCTAGTGTGTCACCGTGGGGAGCACCAGTTTTGTTTGTAAAGAAGAAGGATGGTTCCATGAGAATGTGTATTGACTATAGAAGATTGAACCAAGTGACCATCAAAAACAAATATCCGTTGCCAAGGATAGATGAATTGTTTGATCAGTTGCAAGGAGCTGCTTACTTTTCGAAGATTGATTTGAGGTCAGGCTACCATCAGTTGAGGGTTAGAGACTCAGATATACCAAAAACAGCCTTTCGGACAAGATATGGACACTATGAGTTTCTAGTGATGCCATTTGGTCTGACTAATGCACCGGCAGTTTTCATGGCATTGATGAACAAAATATTTGCGGAGTATTTGGATCAGTTTACAGTGGTGTTTATTGATGATATTTTGGTGTATTCCAAGACCAAAGGAGAGCACGAAGAACATTTGAGGATAGCACTCCAGCTATTGAGGGAGAATCAGTTGTTTGCAAAGCTTAGTAAGTGTGAATTTTGGTTGGACCAAGTCACATTTTTGGGTCATATCATATCTAAAGAAGGATTATCAGTGGACCCGTCCAAGATTGAGGCAGTCATGAATTGGGATAGACCGAAGAATGCATCAGAAATCAGGAGTTTTCTTGGATTGGCAGGATATTATCGGAGGTTTGTGCAAGGATTTTCGTCGATTGCGTCACCTTTGACGAAGTTGACGAGGAAGAATGCACCATATGTTTGGACAGACAAGTGTGAAGCTAGTTTCCAAGAGCTGAAGAAGAGATTGACTACAGCTCCAGTCCTTACTTTGCCATCTGGGAGCGGCAGTTTTACCATTTTTACCGATGCTTCCAGTGTTGGACTGGGATGCGTGTTAATGCAAGATGGGAAGGTAGTTGCATATGGGTCACGGCAGTTGAAAGATCATGAGAAGAACTATGCAACACATGATCTCGAGTTAGCCGCAGTTGTTTTAGCTTTGAAGATGTGGAGACACTACCTCTATGGAGAGAAGTTTGAGGTTCACTCCGATCACCGTAGTCTACAGTACTTGTTTTCTCAGAAGGAGTTGAACATGAGGCAAAGGAGATGGATGGAATATATTAAAGACTATGATTTTCCAATCAAGTATCACCCGGGGAAAGCAAATGTAGTTGCAGATGCCTTGAGCAGAAAGTCAGCGAGCATGGCAAGTCTTCGGGGGACTTATGTGGTACAGCAGTTAGAAGAGTTGGGTGTAGATTTTCAGCCACTAAGAGAAGGTGTCATGTTAGCAAACATGTCAGTGTCAGAACCTTCGTTCATTCAAAAGATCAAAGAGAGTCAGTTGCAAGACCCAGAGTTGGCTAAGATTTTTGAGCATATAGCAGATCGTCCAGATTTTCGTGTTGTTGATGGAGTTTTGTATTACCGAGACCGTCTGTGTGTGCCTAACTTGGAGGACTTGAGAGATGATATCATGTCTGAGGCTCACAATACCAAGTATTCCATACATCCGGGCAGTACGAAGATGTACCAGAATTTGAAGGGCAGATTTTGGTGGAATAACATGAAGAGAGAGATAGCAGCTTTCGTCTCTCGTTGTATGACCTGTCAATTGATCAAGGCTGAACACCAGAAGCCTCCAGGGTTACTACGACCATTAGAGATTCCGGAATGGAAATGGGAGCATATTACCATGGACTTCATATCGGGTTTACCGAAGACTAGTAAGGGAAATGATGCTATTTGGGTCATAGTTGACCGTCTTACCAAGTCAGCTCATTTCCTACCGATGAAGACTGGGAAGAAAATGCATATGTTACCGTTGGCACAGTTGTTTGTCACAGAAATTGTCAGTCGTCATGGACAGCCAGTTTCCATCACATCAGATAGAGACAGCAGATTTGTCTCAAGATTTTGGAAGACATTGCATGAGTCTATGGGTACGAAGTTACAGTTCAGCACAGCCTATCACCCACAGACCGATGGTCAGTCAGAAAGGACAATTCAGACACTTGAGGATATGCTTCGAGCTTGTGTACTAGATTTCAAGACTCAATGGGATGAAGCATTACCGTTGTGTGAGTTCGTTTACAACAACAGTTTTCACTCGAGTATCGGTATGGCACCTTTTGAGGCCTTGTATGGCAGAAGGTGTAGAACACCTGTTTGTTGGGAAGAAGTTGGTACTCGCAGTTTCCATGGACCGACCATTGTTAGTGAGACAAGTGATAAAGTCAAGTTGATCCAAGAACGTCTGAAAGTGGCTCAGAGTAGACAGAAGAGTTATGCAGATTCTCACAGAAGGGACTTACAGTTTAAAGAAGGAGATAAGGTTTTCTTGAAAGTGTCACCCACTCGTGGAACTTTGAGGTTTGGACAGAAGGGCAAGTTGTCCAGGAGATACATTGGACCGTACGACATTGTGAGTAGGATTGGTGATGTGGCTTACAGGTTAGCCTTACCACCCGAACTTTCCGGCGTACACAATGTTTTCCATGTATCTATGTTGAAGAAGTACGTTCCCGACAGGCTACACATACTCCGTTATGAGCCGTTGGAAATCCGAGAAGATGCTACCTATATTGAGAAGCCTAAGCAGATCATCGACACCAAAGAGCAAGAATTGAGAACTCGGACTATTCAGTGGGTCAAGGTACTTTGGGAGAATCATGGACCGAAAGAAGCAACTTGGGAATTACGGGATCAGGTTCAGAAGAAATACCCACATCTTCTTCCGGAGGTGAGTTTTAATTTCCATTTGGAGGACCAAATGTCCTAAGGGGTGGAGGATGTAAGACCCCGACCCGAGAGACCTCGTTTAGAGTTGTTTGAGTTGTGTTTTAGTTTTAAGTGTGTTTAGTGGTTTTGGATTAGTTGGGGATTAGAATAGCTTTTATAATAGCTTTGGGGAATTTGGAGAGCTTTTCTATTTGTGGGACCCTTTAGGGGTTCTTGTTACAAATTATGTGAGATTGGGGGTTTACCGATGTTTTCCAAGAATCGTGTTTTAACCCATTGAACTTATTTTATTAATCCCTACAGTTTTCTTGTTGACATCGTTTTCATTCGAGGACCTAAAACCTGATTTTTCACTAATTGAGGGCAAAATGGTCTTTTTACCCAAAATCTGGACACCGATTTCGATGTCACCAAAATGTGCTAAATATATACTTTTTGGAAACTAGAAATTTTTTCCGATCAACTTTGTCTTCTTCGTCGAATTCGTTTGAAGCTCCGAAAACCTTGTTTTGAGCCCGAGAAGTTCTTTAAGTTGTGGGCCCCACTCCCACTTACTATATATAGATAGTTTCTTCTTCTTTTTCCCATTTCTGGCAAAAACCCTAGAGGAGAAGAGAAACCCCAGCCCTAAGGGTTTTCCTTACCTTTTCTTGCTTCTTCATCTTCAACCACCCACTAATCTAGTGCTAATGGAGAATTAGTTGTTACAATCTTCTTCCTCATCTCAAGGCCTCCGTCTTGACACCAATTTTGAAGAAAACCGCCCACTTCAAGACTTACTTTGGACAACACCTTGCTTTTTGGAGAACTTCCTTGTAAGTGATTTTCCTAAAAATGTTATAATCTTGTTTGTTTAGCCCTAGGGTAGCTTCATTTCAATTATTGGAAGATTCCGTTTTGTTTTAATTGGATTTTGTTGATTTAGGGTTTGGTTTTGGGGGTTTTATGTATAGGTGTTTGATTGTGGATCTAAGAGGTGATTAGAGCTCAATTGAATTGCAATTGGACCTAAGGCAAGTGGATGAAATGATTCTCATGTGTTTTATCATGTTTTATGCAAAATCTTGATTTGTCTTCATTGATGGTTTTAATGAATTATCATGTTTGATGATTTAGTCTTATTGATTTTGAACGATGATTTGATGAGATAATGAGGCAAGGAATAGCCCAATTAATTGTGAAGATATGTATGGAAGAAGGGGAAAGAAAGGAAATGGATAGGAGTTGGACAAGAGAAGGATTCAACCAAATGGGTTGAGGTTCGCTACAGGACCGATCGATCGCCCATCAGGTCCGATCGATCGGACTGTAATTAACTGAGAGGGTTTGCAGGACCGATCGATCGCCCATCAGGTCCGATCGATCGGACTGTAATTAACTGAGAGGGTTTGCAGGACCGATCGATCGCCCATCAGGTCCGATCGATCGGACTGTAATTAACTGAGAGGGTTTGCAGGACCGATCGATCGCCCATCAGGTCCGATCGATCGGACTGTAATTAACTGAGAGGGTTTGCAGGACCGATCGATCGCCCATCAGGTCCGATCGATCGGACTGTAAATAACTGAGAGGGTCTTCAGGACCGATCGATCGCCCTTCAGGTCCGATCGATCGGACTGAATAAAATTGAACTGTAAAATGAGAGAATTATGGGACTATTTTCCAGATTCACCCCAAGTCCATACTCAAGTCCAATTCAGCTCTATCCCTTATCTTCTTATTTGAAGACATTGAACCTATAATGATGCGTTCAAACCCATGAAAGATTGGGGTATATTGTGAAGGGCTGTAATGTGGAAGTATTGTTTGGAGGCCCAATGTTATTCAAGGATGGGTAAGGCATTATATGGAGTCCGAAGGAAGGAAGAACCTCATCGCGGAAACTCCATGAGGTTTTCTAGATTGATCAATGTGTATAAGGACCCGGAATGTCCCTAACTCTTAAAGAGTACCAAAATTTCATCATAATCGACATACGGGACCCTATTCGCACTGATTCAATCCTAGAAACCCCATTGTTGGCCTGTAAATGTATGAAAAACTATTTGTATTTAATTTTCAACTAAATTCTTATTTTGGGATTTCGAACCAACTTGATATGACTGGACTGTTACAAGAGTATTAAAAGTGATGTGTTTGGCTTTTGCTAACTGGTATATGGCGACTTGAGATGGATGTGTATTTGTGCCTATGGCACCCCGTTTCTTACTGTGCATATGATTTGATTTATCGTATTTGGCCTATGAGTCGGCACCACTGAGCTTGGACGACCTCGTCGGTTTGATCCTCCGACTTGGGGTTCCTTCCCCTCCCGATAGCCAGCTGCAGTCTGGAATGTGCAGAGTTTTTACCCGGTTCGCTACCGTGGCCCCGCAGAGTATATATATGTATATTATAATATTTATAGTTGTTCCTCCTCACCTCGTGTGACTGAGGACAATGATCTTGTTAGGGTATGCGCTCTCTTCACTTCGGTGAAGGGAGGATCTAGCTTGTGGGGTTGCCATCTTGACAGTTTCCAAATCCTTGTCACCTTACTGGATTTATTGCATATGTACTTCTTTTGAAATGATACATTGTCTTTTACAAAGTTCATTGTTTATCCACAAGTTTTCTTAACTCTTGCATAGCATCATTGTTTTATTATTGTTATGTCTTTTCACCCACCTGCCAGACCGTCGTGTCTGATCCATTTATTTTGGTACTCAGGTCCCGAGCTTATTGCCTTTGAGGAGGAGCCAGAGGAGGCGGTCGGTGCACCGCAACGAGTGATTGAGTGGCAAGCCGATGATGTCATGTAGACATTCGGCCTTGCCTTGAGAACGATACACTTTGGGAACTTGATATCTTTGGTTTAGATTTCATTTGGTTGTACGGTCTTTGTTGACCGTTATTTTGGGAGTTTTAATTAACTGATAATTTGTAATTACACTTAACTTTACTTTTGGGGAAAACATGCTTGATCATTGCTCATCCTGATATCATATCATGTTAACCATAGATTTGTCTTGTTTATGAGATTGAATGGTATTCATATGGTTTGCTACACGCTTCCGCAATTATGAAAATGTGTTTGATATGGTTACATGTGAGATGATGTGTAAAGATAATCCTCACCGCGGAACCCTGTGGGAAATCACGTGCACGGATAAATGTTCTTTTAATTCCGTGTGCGTTTTAGCCAAAGAGATGCACGTGGCGCGGCATCAACCCCACCACTGTCACGACCTCCCGGACTCGGATCCTCCTCTTCCCCTAGTTTCTCGGTCCGGGGGTCGCGACACCTGTCTAGGATTCCAGTGGCTTGCTAGAGGCATCTCTACAGTGTATCCCCATTGTGCAGGAGGACAGGCGAATGGGAAGTGCTCGTACACCCAAGACCACAAATGACAAATATTAATAATTATACAATACTTATATCAATTATAATGGAAAAGGTATATGCATATATAAAATGTACTGGTTTTACCATGAGCAGTGTCAAATATCCAGCAATCTGCCGCACATCTGCCCTCGTGGCGGTCCCCAACTGGCGATACAGATACGCCAGTGCGGCAGTCCCCTATGCGTAATGACGGACCCGTGGCAGGTCCATCAATAAGGATAAGTAGTAGACAGGGACTCGAGTGGCGGACTTATCAATGAATAGTGTACAGCCCAACAGATAAAGAAGATAGCCTCAGGCTGCACACTCTACCTCCTCAACCGACGACGCAGGAGTCATATCGCCGCACACCCGTCGGATCAACCCCATGCTCACTACCCCACCCCGTGCCAGGTTCAACTCTGCTGTCGCAAATTCCCTATCCACACTCAGTCCTAACTCGAGTAGATTTACTTGGTCAGTAAATCCCATAGTAGTAGATACGTGGACAGGAAGTCCAGTGACTGGGATGCCGAGTAGAGAACTCACATCATCTAATGTGATCGTCATCTCCCCAAATGACATATGGAAGGTATTGGTCTTAGGCTGCCATCTCTCTACAAAGCTCGAGACCAATGGGCAGGAGATATATCGGTAGCTGAAACGCCTCAGGTCTGCCAATCCAGACTCTTCTATGATAGCGCGAAAGAGAGGCACCTCAAGATCAAGACGATCTCCAGGGCGAGGTATGTACCAGTCCTTCAGCTGGCGCCAATGACTGATACATTTGAGCGGGCCACGTTCCTGCACATTACAAGTATAGTATAAATCTTCATTAACATCTAGTATTATATAAAGAATTACTTAAAACATATAAAGAATTAATGTGTACCTCCCCGTCCCATATGGATATGGCCACGTGAGTCCTGACACTCATAAGGACGGACTCGTCGGCCGAACCGCCGAGAATAGGGCCATCCCCTGCTGCCGCTGCATGAGGATTGGATGGCTGTGCCTGATCCTCTGGGGAATCATCCTCCCCTGCTGGCGCAATAGGAGTACTAGACGGCCGGGGAGGAATAGACGGCCCTGCCTCATCCTCTGAGGAATCATCCTTTGAAGAGCTCTCAGGCAGTGGATCCTGTCATAATCTGCGTCTTCGTTCAGACGCCGTTGGCCGTTGACGGCCGGCGGTCGATGTAACGCCCCAATTCCGGATACTGAGAAAACCGTCAAAGTACCGAAATTGGCGCGCTACTTCCCGAAAAATCCGAGAACTTCCAAGATCGTAGGTCCGCAGTGAGGTCCAATTTAAAACTTTTTGATCAAAATTATAACAACAGTTAACATTGCGGAAGCGTAACATAAGCGGAAGTAATACAGAGGTAGCGGAAGCATAAGGTATCATCATGTATATTTAACAAATGTGAATGGGCTGTAGTCTAGCCTAAAGTGTGAAATGATAAAAACCAAAGTTAATTACATACTTTCACCATTACCCAACTCATAACAAATATCTCTCAAAAACCCAAACAAATAACCACTCAAACCCCTGCAACTGGTGCCTGCTCTCCACCCTCCGGCTCGACCTCTTGGTCGGCCGGTCCCCATCCATAGTCACCTACTATGGGCACCTCAACGAGTGCGTACGCATCGCCCTCGAACTCGGGGTCAACACCTAAGCACCAAGAGTGGATCAGATCTAAAGATCTGGCAAGTCACAGTATGCTAATAATATAGAATGTATGCATCAAATGAGTAGAGACAGTAATAAAGTTAAGAGAGTAGCAATGGTACAGTGCCTAGGCAGTTGAGCAAGATAAACAAATAGAATCAGGATAAACATAATATAATAAACCTACACAAAATGGCACACTCACACAAGCTGGATACCGCGGGATATTATGCCGCGGCCCTCCCATACTGAACAGAGTTGCGGCGTGGAAAATCTGACAGTGCTGGGGATTATCTAGCCCCACAAATAACATTATCCATCAACACACACTGAGACCGGACTCGGTATCGCACCGTCCGTCTCCAACAATGCTCATCATGATAGCCACACAACACTCTCAATAGCTCCTACCAGTGATGATCAGTCCAACTGGCTGAGCTTAGATCAACTGAGTGAATGTTTATGCCGACTTAGGAAACAATAAAGGTCTGTGTCTGTCTAGGCTTTGCCTTGCGTGAACAAGGGCCTAACAAAGTCCCTAAGAGGTCCAAGTATCCATGGATGATAATCCAGGTCCAAGTCCAGTCAATGGATCCATACCAAGGCCCACCAAATACATGGCCTGGTTTATAACGGTCCATATGAAATACAAGTCTATGCTCAATAATATATGATCCATTTACATCCATAATGGGTCACAAGCCCATACAATCTAACCTCTCCAGTCTAGGGTAATTTACATCAAAACTTAGGCCATAAAAGGGCCCGCCTAGCCACAGACACGGGTCAATGTTCACCCAATCATATTACCGGGTCACCTCTAAGTAGTCCTAGGTTCGGGTCCTCCATTTTCCATTTAATTAACAGGTATATGTAATAATAAGGACAATAGAGTGACAGTAATAATATGAGGGAGATGAATCTCCAAGTACAAGGATCAATGGGAGATATCAACAGTCCAACCTAAGTAAATGATCCACTTCAGATTCAGGTCTATCTCAGGTAATTCGATCTTTAAGTGAAACCACAGATGCTAAAGAATACTGTGTTTGGTGCTCAGAAGTTATATGCATCACTTGGTAACGTATAAAGGTCGAATCATCTTAAATTACATAACCTGGACCTTAATTAGTGGACCCCACGAGTCGAGGTTGAGCCACACCATCGACTCGTGGTTGGCACAGTGATGGAAGTCTCTTTGGATGGTCAATGGGTCCTACATATGATTGCAACAATAGAAATTAGAATCTGGGATGTATCACTGTACACAGTGTCCTCAGCCGACCTCCTGGCCTGGGCGGTCAGCTCGGCACACTGAGAAGTAAATACCCTGTAGGCAAGCCTGTTTATCCAGAACTTCCTGTGAGTTCGGCTAACCCCCTGGCCTGGGTAGTTGGCCGTGCACACTAAGAATTCTGGCTGAAGGGAATGTCCCAGGTTCTAGTCTCCCTTGTTGGAATCCGGCCTTTTTGGAATCCATCTCGGAGTTCGGCTAAGCACTAGAGCTCAATTGAACACTCAGCTCGGTCACCCAGCTCAGCTCGGCAAAGTGCCTAGCTCAGTTCGGTCACCCAGCTGAGTTCGAGAAAGTATTGAGCTCGGCCAGGCATTGAGGTCGGTCAAGCTCTTAGCTCGGTTAAGCGCTGAGTTCGGCTAAGCACGGAGCCCGGTCTGGCACGGAACCCGGTAAAACACTGAGCTCGGCCTAGACGATGAGCTCGGCCTAGACGCTGAGCTCGGCTAAAACACGGATCTCATCCTGAGCATTGTGCTCGGCGGAACACTGAGTTTGGCTAGTGTTGAATCCAGCCTTCGCTGAGTTCGACCAATACTGAGATCGCCAATTGCTGAGCTCCGCCAATGCTGAGCTCGGCAACCGCTGGACTCGATCAGTGCTGAGCTCGGCCATCACTGAGCTCTGTCCATCCTCCCCAATCAGTGTTGTGTTATGTCATAGAACTCAGTTCTACGACAGAACATCACTTCTCTTCATTATGCACAGGGATGGCGGCCCACCTCCAGATCAGGTCCCGTCCCCATGGTCGCCCAGGGCCCTTCAAACAGATGTAGGGTCCTGATTTACCAAAGGCGGTCCCACCTCGGTCCCGATCTCGACACAGCAAGATGGGTTTTCACAATTGCATCTCCGAAATTTTATTACCGTGACCCAATTTTCCTGGGTTTCTCCTCAGACCATCACAGAAGCATAATCGAAAAACAAAAACATTCCCATATCATCCATCCATCATCAACCGGCCATTGATCATCTAAATGAGATAACCCCATCCATCAATGGCCAAAGAAAACCAATCAGACAAGCTCAAAGATCGATCTAAACATATATATACTGCAGTTGGAATTGTAATTGCAAATCAAAGAAGGAAAACATGCAATCTAGACTATCAGCACAGGGCACTTGCTTGATCAATTGAAGGTAGAAGGAAAATAGAGAAATCAACAGAGAACCAAAGGGGGGTTTCGGCAGTAGGGCTCCTCCGTTGCAGATCGGCCTGAGGTTGGCCTTTTGTTGGAAATTCTGGAGAGAGAAAGAGAGAGGGAGAGAGATAGGAATTGGAGGGAAGATGAGGGCTCGTTGGAGAGAAGTGGGGAAGAAGAAGAGAGAAAAGAGATGAGAATTGAGAGAGAAGATGAACAGTGGTTGTTTGGGGCAGGGAGGGTTTAGTTTAAATAGGTTGGGTTTTTGGGCTAGGGACAAAAATGCCCTTGGGATTAGAATAGGATTAGGGTTAGGGTAGAGGGTACTTAGGTCTTTAGGTGGGCTTCTAGAAGATTCTTTGGTGCAAACCCCCTATAGTGAACACAAATTTCTAGCTAGGGCCTCTAACAACCTAACTAACTCTAAAATTAACAAAAGACACCCTTTTGATTCTACTAATTACACAACTAGACTAAACCTAGGAAAATACATAACTACCCTTATCTAAACCCCATAGTTAGTATAATTAAATAGTTAGGCTATTATATAGTATTCAAATTCAAATTGAGGGCCCACCAGGGGTGGGGACTCACAGTCGAAGTAGTAGCATGCATACCTCGGCGAGGAGGTCTAGTAACTCCAACCTTCACCCGCACTCTAGATGGATCGCTAGAAGTACTACCACGTCCACCTGTAGGATGTGAGATGCCACCAATACGGCGAGCTGGTCTCCTCGGTATATCTTCCAATCTGGATTTAAAATAAAAATTAGTAGGAAGAAAAAAGCATTCTAGGAAGAAATCTTTTTTTCTTGTACTGCTCGGTTCAATTGTGTCGTGCAAAATCGTTCTGCACGGCACAATTATTCCGTGCAACAATTTTATGCACGGTATATGTTTACTGTGCATATTTGTTTTGCACGGTTTACATGTTCCGTGCAAAACGTTTATGCACGGATTCTTTTATCGTACAAAAAATCTATACACTATAAACATTTGCCGTGTAATAAATTCATGCACGGTTCTGCATTGCTGAGCAGATCGCGAAAAATGCCACGAGTTTTGGCAAACTGAACAGGGATTCAGCATTTCGAATGCACATGAATTATCTCTTAATAAACTCATCTACTATCTAACAAAGAAATTACGACCTAAAAGGAATGTAAAAATGATAAACGTATGAATAAGAAGAAAAAGGAAAAAGAAGAAGAAGACTCACCTCACACGTCCTGTGAAGAAGAAGAAGAAGAAGAAACGATGTACACTGCTGCTCTTTGGAGGGAGAACGACCAAGAAGATGGAAGGCCAGAGGATGAGAAGCGATGTGCACTGCTGCCTTTGCTCGGTTTTTCAAAGGTGGTCGACGAGGGAAATGCAGAGGAGAACGAAGAGGTTTCTTACATGGGTAGTTTGGGAAATATTGTGGGTGGGCTCAGCAAAATGATTTTAAGAAAATAAAAGAGGGGGGGGGGGGGGGGGGGGGTTGGTTGAGTTCAGCAAGTGGTTGCATACAGCAATAGTAGTGGGTGCATATAGAATCTCCCCTCTATATAACTTATCCAAAGTTTCAGATGTTCTACTATGAAGGTGGGCGACAAACATATTATAAACAGACAAAGCATTAGCTAGAAATTTGGCAAGAGTGTTCCTCCCATCCTCCGATAGAAAGGGAATTTTCCAAGATTGAATTACGTTTCTGACATTGGAGACTAGAGAGTTAAAGCTTAGATTTTTGTTCCTTCCAAAAAATAATGGGTTCCCAAGGTATCTCTCATTGTCGATCATAAGTCTCACCCCTAAAATAGAAGCTAAAGATCTGCACCAAAGCCCACTCGCGCCTTTACTAAAATGAGCCACTGACTTTTTGAAGTCTACAAGTTGACCGGAAAGCTCACAATAGTCATCAAGGATGTCTTTAATTTCTTTAACCTCCTCCACAACCGACTTGTAAAAAGTAAAATTGTTGTCTGCAAAGAAAAGGTGCGAGACCTTTTGAAGTCTACAAGTTGTGACCGGAAAGCTCACAATAGTCATCACGGATGTCTTTAATTTCTTTAACCTCCTCCACAACCGACTTGTAAAAAGTAAAATTGTTGTCTGCAAAGAAAAGGTGCGAGATACTAGGCCCATTCTTAGCAATTTTGACTCCATTAACTTTCCCTTCTGCTCTGCCTTCATCAACATTCTGGATAGCACCTCTATCCCTATAATAAATAGGTATGGGGATAGGGAGTTTCCTTGTCTTAGACTTTTGGAAGGGGTGAAGTTCCTTCAAGGGGAGCCATTAAGTAATTTTGATATAGAAACTGAGGACGCACATTCCTTAATTAGTTGAACAAAATTTTGATGGAAACCAAAGGCTTCAAGCACATTCATCAAAAAATCCCACTCGAGGCAGTCATATGCATGCCTTGGCCCCTTCAACTTCATGCCCATAAACTTACATTTCTTCTTTTTCTTAAAGGAATGGAGGATTTCATGAGCTATAATATAATTATCGGATATCATCCTTCCTTTCAAAGAGGGACTCTGAAATGGCCCAATAATTTTATCCAAGATGGTCTTGATTCTATTAGCAAAACTTTTGATATGATCTTATAACACACATTACATAAGCTTAAGGGCCCGAAGTCATTGACACTCTCGGGGTTCCTTTTTTTAGGGATTAAAATAAAAAAGGTTTTACTAATATTTCTAAGATCGAGAAGTACATTCCCTAGAACATAACTGAACAAGAGAGGTTATATCCTTTCCTATAGACTCCCACATGTGATAGTAAAAGAGCGCAGGGAACCAATCGGGACCTAGGGACTTTAGCAGTCCAATCTGAAAAATTGCTTCTATAACTTCACAAGGAGTAGGAATAGAGCACTACAAGAAAATGCGGATTCAGTGACAACTATTCAGTGAGGGAGGTATATATTGTCATTGAAAGTAACTGATCAGTGACAATAAATTTTTATTGTCACGTCTCACTATTGACAAGAAAGTATATTGTCACAAAATTAGACTTTTCAGTGACAAGGTGTTTTTGGGTCGTCCCTGAATGTTGTCACTAAATGTTAGCAATTGTACAACTTAAAATAATAATTTCATACGAACACAGTACATACCTTTCTGGTCTCTGTATTTGTACAGTTCTATTTGTTCAAGTTCCACAGCAATATTAATCCGAGCCTAGTGAAATCACTATGTCCTTAAGACAGATTTTCCCCCTCACAGTGCTGAAGGTTAAAAGGGAAACTGTCTCCCAAGATAGAACGGATTTTATCTTCTTTGGAAGGCAGCACTTCAATTCCAAAGAACAACGAACGCAAGGCAGTAGCAGACCAAGAACAGAGGAAGAAGAGAGAAGAGATCTGTTGCTGTGTTTTCTCTCTCAAAGTCGTCCACTATTTATAGGAGATTGGTGCCTCTGAAATGAAGTTATACAACCCTTCATGAAAGGTATAGTCACTTCAGTTCATGTACTGTTTCATGAAAAGATGCAATGTTTCGAACCATTGCATCATTTGAAAAAGCCCATCTCATTAAGAAAAGCGTAGACCCAATTCAGATTTGGGCTTTGTAAAAAATAAGAAATCTGGGATCCAAAAATAAGGAAACCACAACTAAGCCCAGCCCAGCCCAGCCGAGCGACGGAAAATTAGTGGTACCCCTTAGGGCCCAACCCTTATAGTCATACTTTCTCTATATATACTCAACATCTCTTTGGTTTTCTTCCAATGTGGGACAAGTGTTTTTCCTACTTTCCCTCATTCATTTCTTACTCATTTCATTTCAAGTGGGGTAACTTGGGAGACAAATTACTCATTCAATACTCAATGAATTTGTGTAATTCCAAGTTCCATGTGTTCACTACACTTTGAACTAATTGCTAACCCATTTTTCTAACAATAAATAGGTCAAAATATTTCGCGCAAAATACACCGGACTTGGAGCGCTTCGAAAATAGTATATAGTGATAAGATTTATTATACCATAACATAAAATAATATGTGACAACTAAACTTGTCACA
Source organism: Litsea cubeba (assembly GCA_012931725.1). Classification (NCBI taxonomy): domain Eukaryota; kingdom Viridiplantae; phylum Streptophyta; class Magnoliopsida; order Laurales; family Lauraceae; genus Litsea; species Litsea cubeba. Next base: position 29,611,130 of record CM022954.1, on the reverse strand, counting down.
TAATCACTTTTAAATAAAAATTAATATTGCCAATTATATATAACATATATATTCACAACTTTCTTAATTTAAAAAACCCAAACTACACATTAATTCTCTCTCCACAGCGTTTCTCTCTTCTCCCCAATATTATGCTTCTCGATTCTTCTCTCAAATCAAAGAACCTAGACGATGAAGATAGTGATCTCGCCACTACGACCAAGAGATCTCGCCACAGATTTTGAGCAAGAGATAGTGATTGTGACCTTGAAGCCTAGACCATCAGACTGCACAACCAAGGATTCTGTTGCAGGTAATTAAGATTTTTCATCTTCTCTCCAGTGTATATTTCATACATCTCTAATGGATCTTCAGTTTCTATATGGGTATACTTGATAAAAATGTGTTGGGTTTCTTAGGTTCTTGATAAAAATGTGTCGAGATTTCTTAGGTTCTCAAGGAGTAAGCATTTGCTTATTGTGGACATACTATTATTTTCTTCTTCTAATCAGATGTACTATTCTTGTAATGATTACTGATTGCTGATTAGGAATTACATGGTGCTTATAATTATTTTTTTAAAAATAATATGAGAAATGATGTAAAATAATCGGTCTCTAAAAGAGAATCCTTTGTGATGCTATGTGCAAAGGGAATGGAAACATTGAGACCAAACTGTGAAATGATGGGCTTATTATTATATAAGCTTATCATGCTCACTTAACTTGAAGTTAGAATCTGATAGTTCCTTTTGGCGGCCTTTCAGATGACAATAATGGAGAAACGAAAATGACTAAAATTAGTTGGAGATGAAGGTGTTGTATGGTTGAATCAGTATCCCTGGGCACTTTTGTGCACGTAGTGGATTCAAATTCATTTATGTTATGGATTTATGTGACTGACCATAAGTTGTTTGGGGCAACAGCTTTGATGATGATGATGATTGCAAATTGTGGCAGTGTTGTCCTCATAGTGACTGTCATCAAGTTAGGTGTTGGGAATTTAGGCTAGGTTCAATTTTGAAACCCGTGGTTTAAAATTCACATTTAGCCCCCCAGAAGGCTGTAAATGATTGCTTATACTGTAGTAAAATGTGAGCCTAGGATAACCTCACTACAAGGAGATGCACTTTTTGTGACGAAAATTTACGTCGCCAAAAGTTAACATTTCGTCGGTAAAAGTCTTTACCGACGAAATTTTTTTCGTCGCCTAGAAGTCGGTAAAACTCCGTCAGCAAAAATTTATCGACGAAATTATTTTTTGTCGGCAAAAATTAAATTTTTACCGACGATTATCTTACTTTTACCGACGTTTTTTTTCGTTGGCAAAATAATTTAATTTTTTTTATTTTTAATTTTTACTTTTGCCGACGTTTTTGTTTCGTCGGCCAAAATAATTCCAATTTTTTTATTTTTTATTTTTTATATTGCCGACGTTTTTATTTCGTCGGCAAAAATAATTTCATTTTTTTTTTTATTTTTATTTTTCTTTTGCCGACGTTTTTATTCCGTCGCCAAAATAATTTAATTTTTTTTATTTTTCTTTTTAATTTTTGCCGACGTTCTCATTTCGTCGCCAAAAGTATGTTTAAATTTTTTTTTTTATTTTTTGCCGACGTTTTAATTTCGTCGCCAAATATTTTTTCATTTTTTTAAAGATTTATTTTTAATTATTCCCGACGTTTTTTTTCGTCGCAAAAAGTAGTCTAATTTTTTCTTTTTACTTTTTGCCGACGTTTTTCTTTCGTCGCAAAAATCATTTTATTTTTTTAATTTTTAATTTTATATTTTTCCCGACGTTCTTATTTCGTCGGCAAAAGCATTTTAAAATTATTTAATTTTAAATATTACTTTTGCCGACATTTTAAAAACGTCGGCAAAGGTCCTTTTTTTTTAATAATATATTTATTTTTACATTAATATTTTCCAGTAAAACCTGTAAACCTGTTTATACACCTGTATCAAAAATAAACCTATTCATACACCTATATTCAACATAATAAAATACAATGAAACAAAAGTTACTAAATAAACAAACAACCATCTCCATTTTTCACTAAATCATTCGTCTCATTAAAGAAATATTACAATCATTAATGATACAGTCTAATATAAAAGTCCAATATACAAATAAACCGAAAAAAAGTCCAACACCCCCAGAAGTCTGCAACCGACCCCAAAGCGTCCATCAATCTGCAATGACAAAAACAACATTAAACTCTTTGCAATGAATTAAGTTATAAATGAAACATTAACATGTATATATATAAATTTTCTTACATTTTTCGGTCTTAATTCTCTAACCGGGAGCCCTATTTGCGAACCGTCAGTTCCTACAAGTCACTCTGCCCTCGAGCGACGTGCTCGTGCCAGTTTCGGAATTTTCCCACGGCCGTTTCCCATTCCAGACCCCCGGCGGGCCGTTTTCGAGCCTAAGTGTTGGAAATTACAATGTTTCGGTCTTAATTCTCTAACCGGGAGCCCTATTTGCGAACCGTCAGTTCCTACAAGTCACTCTGCCCTCGAGCGAAGTGCTCGTGTCCGTTTCAGAATTTTCCTGCGGCCGTTTCCCGTTCCGGACCCCCGGCGGGCCGTTTTTCGAACCTAAGTGTTGGAAATTACTATGTTTCGGTCTTAATTCTCTAACCGGGAGCCCTATTTGAGAACCGTCGGTTCCTACAAGTTACTCTTCCCTCGAGCGAAGTTCTCGTACTGGTTTCGGAATTTTCCCGTGGCCGTTTCCCGTTCCGGACCTCCGGCGGGCCGTTTTCGAGCCTTAAGTGTTGGAAATTACAATGTTTCGGCCTTAATTCTCTAACCGGGAGCCCTATTTGCGAACCGTCCGCTCCTACAAGTCACTCTGCCACGAGCGAAGTGCTCGTGCCGGTTTCGGAATTTTCCCGCGGCCGTTTCCCGTTCCGGACCCCCGGCGGGCCGTTTTCGAGCCTAAGTGTTGGAAATTACAATGTTTTGGTCTTAATTATCTAACCGGGAGCCCTATTTGCGAACCGTCAGTTCCTACAAGTCACTCTGCCCACGAGCGAAGTGCTCGTGCCGGTTTTGGAATTTTCCCGCGGCCGTTTCCCGTTCCGGACCCCCGGCGGGCTGTTTTCGAGCCTAAGTGTTGGAAATTACTATGTTTCGGTCTTAATTCTCTAACCGACAGCCCTATTTGAGAACCGTCGGTTCCTACAAGTTACTCTTCCCTCGAGCGAAGTTCTCGTGCTGGTTTCGGAATTTTCCCGTGGCCGTTTCCCGTTCCGGACCCCCGGCGGGCCGTTTTCGAGCCTTAAGTGTTGGAAATTACAATGTTTCGGCCTTAATTCTTTAACCGGGAGCCCTATCTGCGAACCGTCCGTTCCTACAAGTCACTCTGCCCACGAGCGAAGTGCTCGTGCCGGTTTCGGAATTTTCCCGCGGCCGTTTTCCCGTTCCGGACCCCCGGCGGGTCGTTTTCGAGCCTAAGTGTTGGAAATTAGCGTGTTTCGGTCGTAATTCTCTAACCGGGAGCCCTATTTGAGAACCGTCAGTTCCTACAGGTCTGTCTACCTCGAGCGAAGTGCCCGTGCCGGTTTCGGAATTCTCCCATGCCCGTTTCCCATTCCAGACCCCCGGCGGGCCGTTTTCAAGCCTAAGCGTTGGAAATTAGCGTGTTTCGGTCGTAATTCTCTAACCGGGAGCCCTATTTGAGAACCGTCAGTTCCTACAAGTTACTCTACCCTCGAGCGAAGTGCTCGTGCCGGTTTCGGAATTTTCCCGCGCCCGTTTCCCGTTCCGGACCCCCGGCGGGCCGTTTTCGAGCCTAAGTGTTGGAAATTAGCGTGTTTCGGTCGTAATTCTCTAACCGGAAGCTCTATTTGAGAACCGTCAGCTCCTACAAGTCACTCTGCCCTCGAGCGAAGTGCTCGTGCCAGTTTCGGAATTTTCCCGCGGCCGTTTCCCGTTCCAGACCCCCGCGGGCCGTTTTCGAGCCTAAGTGTTGGAAATTACTATGTTTCGGTCTTAATTCTCTAACCGGGAGCCCTATTTGCGAACCGTCAGTTCCTACAAGTCACTCTGCCCTCGAGCGAAGTGCTTCGTGCCGGTTTTGGAATTTTCCCGCGGCCGTTTCCCGTTCCGGACCCCCGGCGGGCCGTTTTCGAGCCTAAGTGTTGGAAATTACTATGTTTCGGTCTTAATTCTCTAACCGAGAGCCCTATTTGAGAACCGTCGGTTCCTACAAGTCACTCTGCCCTCGAGCGAAGTGCTCATGCCAGTTTCGGAATTTTCCCGCGGCCGTTTCCCGTTCTGGACCCCCGGCGGGCCGTTTTCGAGCCTAAGTGTTGGAAATTACCATGTTTCGGTCTTAATTCTCTAACCGGGAGCCCTATTTGCGAACCGTCAGTTCCTACAAGTCACTCTGCCCTCGAGCGAAGTGCTCGTGCCAGTTTCGGAATTTTCCCGCGGCCGTTTCCCGTTCCGGACCCCCGGCGGGCCGTTTTCGAGCCTAAGTGTTGGAAATTACAATGTTTCGGTCTTAATTCTCTAACCGGGAGCCCTATTTGCGAACCGTCAGTTCCTACAAGTCACTCTGCCCTCGAGCGAAGTGCTCGTGTCCGTTTCGGAATTTTTCTGCGGCCGTTTCCCGTTCCGGACCCCCGGCGGGCCGTTTTCGAACCTAAGTGTTGGAAATTACTATGTTTCGGTCTTAATTCTCTAACCGGGAGCCCTATTTGAGAACCGTCGGTTCCTACAAGTTACTCTTCCCTCGAGCGAAGTTCTCGTACTGGTTTCGGAATTTTCCCGTGGCCGTTTCCCGTTCCGGACCCCCGGCGGGCCGTTTTCGAGCCGTAAGTGTTGGAAATTACAATGTTTCGGCCTTAATTCTCTAACCGGGAGCCCTATTTGCGAACCGTCCGCTCCTACAAGTCACTCTGCCCACGAGCGAAGTGCTCGTGCCGGTTTCGGAATTTTCCCGTGGCCGTTTCCCGTTCCGGACCCCCGGCGGGCCGTTTTTCGAGCCTAAGTGTTGGAAATTACAATGTTTTGGTCTTAATTATCTAACCGGGAGCCCTATTTGCGAACCGTCAGTTCCTACAAGTCACTCTGCCCACGAGCGAAGTGCTCGTGCCGGTTTTGGAATTTTCCCGCGGCCGTTTCCCGTTCCGGACCTCCGGCGGGCCGTTTTCGAGCCTAAGTGTTGGAAATTACTATGTTTCGGTCTTAATTCTCTAACCGACAGCCCTATTTGAGAACCGTCGGTTCCTACAAGTTACTCTTCCCTCGAGCGAAGTTCTCGTGCTGGTTTCGGAATTTTCCCGTGGCCGTTTCCCGTTCCGGACCCCCGGCGGGCCGTTTTCGAGCCTTAAGTGTTGGAAATTACAATGTTTCGGCCTTAATTCTTTAACCGGGAGCCCTATCTGCGAACCGTCCGTTCCTACAAGTCACTCTGCCCACGAGCGAAGTGCTCGTGCCGGTTTCGGAATTTTCCCGCGGCCGTTTCCCGTTCCGGACCCCCGGCGGGCCGTTTTCGAGCCTAAGTGTTGGAAATTAGCGTGTTTCGGTCGTAATTCTCTAACCGGGAGCCCTATTTGAGAACCGTCAGTTCCTACAGGTCTGTCTACCCTCGAGAGAAGTGCCCGTGCCGGTTTCGGAATTCTCCCGTGCCCGTTTCCCATTCCAGACCCCCGCCGGGCCGTTTTCGAGCCTAAGCGTTGGAAATTAGCGTGTTTCGGTCGTAATTCTCTAACCGGGAGCCCTATTTGAGAACCGTCAGTTCCTACAAGTTACTCTACCCTCGAGCGAAGTGCTCGTGCCGGTTTCGGAATTTTCCCGCGCCCGTTTCCCGTTCCGGACCCCCGGCGGGCCGTTTTCGAGCCTAAGTGTTGGAAATTAGCGTGTTTCGGTCGTAATTCTCTAACCGGGAGCTCTATTCACTCTGCCCTCGAGCGAAGTGCTCGTGCCAGTTTCGGAATTTTCCCGCGGCCGTTTCCCGTTCCAGACCCCCGGCGGGCCGTTTTCGAGCCTAAGTGTTGGAAATTACTATGTTTCGGTCTTAATTCTCTAACCGGGAGCCCTATTTGCGAACCGTCAGTTCCTACAAGTCACTCTGCCCTCGAGCGAAGTGCTCGTGCCGGTTTTGGAATTTTCCCGCGGCCGTTTCCCGTTCCGGACCCCCGGCGGGCCGTTTTCGAGCCTAAGTGTTGGAAATTACTATGTTTCGGTCTTAATTCTCTAACCGAGAGCCCTATTTGAGAACCGTCGGTTCCTACAAGTCACTCTGCCCTCGAGCGAAGTGCTCGTGCCGGTTTCGGAATTTTCCCGCGGCCGTTTCCCGTTCTGGACCCCCGGCGGGCCGTTTTCGAGCCTAAGTGTTGGAAATTACTATGTTTCGGTCTTAATTCTCTAACCGGGAGCCCTATTTGCGAACCGTCAGTTCCTACAAGTCACTCTGCCCTCGAGCGAAGTGCTCGTGCCGGTTTCGGAATTTTCCCGCGGCCGTTTCCCGTTCCGGACCCCCGGCGGGCCGTTTTCGAGCCTAAGTGTTGGAAATTACTATGTTTCGGTCTTAATTCTCTAACCGAGAGCCCTATTTGAGAACCGTCGGTTCCTACAAGTTACTCTTCCCTCGAGCGAAGTACTCGTGCTGGTTTCGGAATTTTCCCGTGGCCGTTTCCCGTTCCGGACCCCCGGCGGGCCGTTTTCGAGCCTTAAGTGTTGGAAATTACAATGTTTCGGCCTTAATTCTTTAACCGGGAGCCCTATCTGCGAACCGTCCGTTCCTACAAGTCACTCTGCCCACGAGCGAAGTGCTCGTGCCGGTTTCAAAATTTTCCCGCGGCCGTTTCCCGTTCCGGACCCCCGGCGGGCCGTTTTCGAGCCTAAGTGTTGGAAATTAGCGTGTTTCGGTCGTAATTCTCTAACCGGGAGCCCTATTTGAGAACCGTCACTTCCTACAGGTCTGTCTACCCTCGAGCGAAGTGCCCGTGCCGGTTTCGGAATTCTCCCGCGCCCGTTTCCCATTCCGGAACCCCGGCGGGTCGTTTTCGAGCCTAAGCGTTGGAAATTAGCGTGTTTCCGTCGTAATTCTCTAATCGGGAGCCCTATTTGAGAACCGTCAGTACCTACAAGTTACTCTACCCTCGAGCGAAGTGCTCGTGCCGGTCTCGGAATTTTCCCGCGCCCGTTTCCCGTTCCGGACCCCCGGCGGGCCGTTTTCGAGCCTAAGTGTTGGAAATTAGCGTGTTTCGGTCGTAATTCTCTAACCGGGAGCTCTATTTGAGAACCGTCAGCTCCTACAGGTCTGCTTACCCTCGAGCGAAGTGCCCGAGGTATCTTTTTAAAACCCAAATGATGCATATCCAAGCCCCCTATTCTTACATTTTTTGGAGTTCACAAGTGCTCTCAAAACAGATATAACATAAACCCCAAAAGAATTCATGTACTTTATGAATTTTTAACAAAAAAGAAATATAGTGAAAAAAACAACAAAAAATAGCCCCTTATTAGTGGCTTTAATTCACCCATAGCAGCTTCTTTGAATCCATTTAGAATAAGTTTCACATAGCATTTGACGTAAATCAGCTGATGCGCTTTTTGAAGGTAACAGATACACCCAACATAGCATTATGGGCGCTGCCAATGACTGATATCTGTCGGCCAACACATTATTTTAGTTCCACAAGACAGGAGCATGAGCAGAACATGAATGGAACAGGTCTGGATGGGGAAATGGTTGCTCAATGAAACAGGTCTGTCAGCTAATATGCCATGATACTCCTAGAACACAGGATATAACTGAATACAAGTGAAATATGTGAAAATAGAAAAGGATAATAAACAAAGACCTAGATTGTACTTAGAAACAAAGAGTCATATATGACTATACTGACAAGTGTGTGTTGTATAACTTTAGAATTTTGTATATCATATAAATGAAATATAATTTACATACTCATCAAACAGATGAAACTGAGAAACCGCACGAGCAAAGCTCCAATATTGACCAATTCAAGAAACTACTAAAGGAAACAATAGGACACCTTAACTGTTAAAAAAAATGACAATACAGTAAAGAACCTCGATTATATCTTACAGCAACCCTATTATGAAAAAAAAAGCCCTTATCTTCTTCACATATAGCTCTTACATCATAATCATTTAAAAACTCCAACGTTCTACAGATATCACCAGCAAAACTGAGGAGCACCAAAGCCCTAATGCTATACATTATCTTAGCAACCCAATAGAAAAACAAAATAGCCCCAAGACAATAAAAGAAAATTAACACATTGATATTCAATAGTGAGTAGTAAGAAAACCCAATGAAGAAAAAAACTAAACACAAAATAAGCAGGTCATAGATACCCCAAAGTTAACAAAATATCATAGTGGAGAAAGGAACCCAAACATCACTCGAATAAATAATAAAAAAAATGTCTTTCTGTTGAATTTGACACTATTAAAGAAAACAAGAAATGAACCATGAAGAAAAATCATAGACGAAAGCATATCCAAAGCATTTGAAAGACACCCACATCAGGAATTGAGAAATTAACCAAACCTTCAACAGCTAACAAGACAACAGCAAAGCAAAGCAAAACACCACACCAGGAGGCAATACTTACTAAAAAAAGTACCATTTAACAAAGTAAGAACCACCCATGAATAAAAATAATATATTAAGCCATACCCACTGCATTTCAAAGACACCCCACATTAAGAACAGAGATACTCATACTAACCAAGACCCCTTCAAGTTTCAACCTTTTATTTTATACCAAAAAAGTTTCAATCTTTTCTGAAAAAACTGACATTGGCTAATGAACAAAAAAGCAAACCTGAAATGGGTGAGCTGGTAGTTGCCATCCATGACTTCTCACCATTTCTACAGTTGAGCACGGTACAAAATTGTAAGACATCATGCATGAGAGTATATGATATGGGATTTGGTGTATGGAATTGAAGGGTCGCAGTACATGAATTTGAGAACAGCCCATATGATATATGGCATATGGCTAGTTGGATTTTAAAGCACATCTATTCATGATCACACCTAATAATTATTGGGCCTAGGCTCCACAAAACAACTCTTTTTTTTTGTTTGTTTGAATTTATGCCAATATGAAACAAATGTACTCGTTTTCGTCCTCTTAAGTCTTCCCAAGGGAAATTTGTCCAACCTAAGGTCTGGCTAGGGTATGTCTAGCTATCATCATATTGTTTCTTTTCATGCTTGAAAAATGTGGTTAGCATAATTGGATGTATGGTGGTCACCTCTAACATCTGTCATCCAATGCTGCACTGGTTCAATTTTCCTTTGAGAAAAAAAACATACAAACTTGGCAGAGGAGACACACAACTACACAAGGACTGATAAGGAATAGGAAGAGGAGACTCAATAGCCTAGGCCAGAAAGGATACAGTAGAATTCATAGTCACCTAATGCATTTTCGTCTGTATTGAAACTTGGAAGATGTCCTTATTTAAACCATTGCATGTGATAATCATAAAGATGACAGTATGAATATCAATTATCCTCAGTTCATACTCTCTAGCAGTGTCAAAAATATCGGCCCAATAAAATATGATTAATTGGAAAAAAAATATTATATATAGAAATAAATTTTTATATATAATCCTCATGAAATCATTGGGATTGTTTCAATGTATGGTTTTTGGGAATATAATTGGAAGAATGTCATGGAGAATAGATAGATGTTACTGTTAAAACTTGATGTGCCATATTACTTTTAACATATTATTCCAATTTTATTCTGGTTTTCTCTGAGCTATTAGAGTTTCTTTGTACTTTGAAGAGATCATTGTATTAATGGAAACTAAGATCTCAAATTTTTATATGATATTTACACGTATTGAGTTTGTGGCATAGAATCTTCATGTAGCATTCAAGCAGGTTGGGTAGTTGGCTAACACATTTGCCTTCTTCTTTGCTAAACAAGCAGTTGCTCTACTTTGCTAAACAAGTAGTTGGCTAATTCTGTTTTTGCCTACTTAGCTGTAAAAGGGGGAATGTATCAACAGTATTGGCCATCATGCCCAATTTATAGTCTTATATACTCTAAATCTCCAATACTATTGTGAACGATGATAAATAGTTAAATACATTATGTTAGTTTGGTCTCAGCTGATATATTAGTGGATACTATACATATTGGCCACTGTTTTTATTTTTTATTTTATCATCTTTGCTCATCATTGTTGTTATCTTTGCTGCCTTCATTGTCATCGCTGCTTTCATTGTATCGGAGGAACGGGCCACATAAGGAAATGACATTAATAAAGGAATCACAAATACAGTAAGGAGGATTTGTTTTACCTATGGGTGTAGATGAGCACCCCCAACACCCAGCGTCGCATCATGATCTCCAATAGCCGTGCTATCACCAGCCGAAGATGTCCCTCTCGTGATATCCAATAAGCCGGTCGGATCCATCCCTGCTGCAGATGCCAACCGTTGAACGAGGGCCTCAAGTGCTCCATACCTCTTGTCCTGCTCAGCCTGCCTCCTAGCATTCTCAGCATGCATCCTAGCCTGCTCAGCCTGCAACCTAGCCTGCTCAGCTACTTGCTCCCGTAATGTGATCAGCTCAGACTGCGATGCCCGAGACTGTGTGGAGGATGGAGAGGATCCCGTAAATATGCCATATCCTTTTAAGTATCCAGACCTCTTCCCAAGCACATCAACAACAATCTCCTCCTCACTCATTGGAGTTGTGACAGAGGGCTGCGACTGCTCCTCAATCCTCTGCACCAAGGCATCCTGCCATTTAAATCAATAAGGGATTTAGAATGCTTATATGGCATTATTTGTCGATTATTATTTTATTTGTTAGCCAACGTACATGTCTTTGCTGAGCCACATCGTTTACCCACTCTTTGCTCTTTTCTCTGTAGTGGGTGTCGCGGAAGAACTGAGTAATTGGCGGCGCTTGACCGGCATTCTTCGCCATCTGTTATTTGAAACAGCTTTGTATAAGATATTAATCTAGATATTTATTGATAAATTAATAAAGTCATTGCAGTTTCGTCATATGAATATAATTAGTACCACCATAGACATCCTAGATGCAAATGACCTCGAGCCACTAGTATGATTATATGGCAACTTGGCTCGACTCTCTTTAGCCTTTGCAGACTTTGCCTACATAGAAAAAAAATAATACAATAGCAATCGTTTATAAAAACATTACTAATAGAATTACGATGGAATATAGTAAATTAAGTGTAGATAACATGCAATGGTACCTTCCAAGCTGGTGATTCCCAGCATTGTGAGATCATAACTCGCCAATCATTTGCATCACAACCTGGTGCCGGGTGGTCCTGGGGTTGTGGAACCCCCTGCTCCAACAATCCGAGGTAGTGACTATGCAGCTCATATTTCCAACTTTTATACAAAGTACCACATTGGCGGTCAATGTCCGCCTTGATCTGCATGTCACCCTCGTAGTCCCCGATGTCAAAATATTGCTGCATTAGGGGAGAGCCATATAAAGATTAGTAATAACAAAATATAATCAGATATTGTAATGAGGATCACAACTAGCATAATTTGGATAGATATTTCTTGTTTCAGTTTACCTTAACTGCAGCAATAACACCAAGCTTGATCCCACTATCAAGCTTCTTCCAGCCATGGGACTTTACTGGGGCAACAGCTCTAATGGCTAACCCAAGATGGTTAACCAGTAAAGGGGCATGTTCCCCCTCTGGCCTATGGCTGGATGTCGGGATCTGAACTGGGATGCTATGACCCAGTGCTCTTCTAAGCTTCGATGCATTCTTCCCTCGCGTCACACCCCTTACGCGGGTCGGTTGCAAAGAGGGTGGGCCTGATGCTGTTAAGATGACAACGGCAAATGAGTTAGTGAACACAAATCATTAAATTGAAGTGAATCATTAAAGGGTCATAATATTCTCACCTACGCTGCTACCAGCTGTCTGAGGACTCAGCGGCAGCTGGGACGGCTGAGGAGGGGTCGGTAAGGGATGTGTGATGCGAGGCTGAGTCGGTAAGGGCGGTATGGTCAACGGCTGGGTCTGTAAGGATCCTGTGGTCGGTATGGCCCCATGTGTGCTGTCTGCACCAGCTGAACTGAGTGTAGCTGCAACAGTCCGAGCACGTTTGACCCTGCTTTCCCGAGGCATTACTGCAACCTGGATTAAAGCAAAGTGACAAGGAACATAAATAATTAATAGCAAAGATCAATATTATTAGTAAAGTGAATGCAACTGACTTTAAATGTAAAAATAAATCATTCTAGCATGAGTGTCAACATCAAAAATAATAATTTTAAAATACATGTCATGACGTTCACAGTAAAGATTACCTCTTCCGATTGAGAAGAAGATGCATCATCTTCTACATCATCATCTGCCGTGGGAATATAGTCCTCATCCTTATCATTGTCAATGACATTCTTCTTTCCCTTCTCGTTTGTTCCCATTATTAGTCGAACCAAATATAGCACATGCGGTTCGCTGGATACCTAGAGATGCAAGTTTTTCTGCATTCTGCTTAATTGTTTTTGTTCTCTTTGATAAATAATTGGAAGCTTGCAATTGACGGGACAACTCTCCTGGTTTGACCCATTTTTTCCTTTTGTTTGGCATCTTTTGCAACTATAAATTATATAAACAGGATTAAAATGTGAAATGTAAAAAAGAAATTATCAATATTTGAACATATCACAAGAGAAAATGAAATTGAATACAATGTCATTATATAAGAGAAGATCTTTATTAATTTACTTAATAATTACATGTGTAAAACCTGAAACAAACACTACATGTCATATTCTATATCTTCATCTTCCTCACTATGAACATCACTTTCTTCTTCATCTTCGTACTCCGCCAGTGTTTCATCCTCGTCTTGGCCATCCTTGTCTGCAGACTCATCATTGAGAATGATCTCAGGATCTATATCATCCATAGAGTGTTGGACACTAGTACCATCGACGAGGACTGGGACAACAAATGATGATTCGTCCTGCTGAAGTGCATCATTAGGCGCATCACAATCTTCGTTGTCGTCATCCCGCTTAGCGGGTACATCCCACAATCCACGTGGCTTGACCCGTTCTACGACTCTCCAATTTTTTCCTCTGCTTGTGTCATTGACGTAGAAGACTTGCGCTACCTGACCTGGTAGGACAAATGGATCATCCGTACACCAACGACCAGTGATATCAATGCTTGTAACATGGTCTTCAATGTTTATCTTGTGCTTGGTACTAGTGTTGTACCATTCACATTCAAATAGGACCACCTTACCCCCGTGCAGATAGGACAATTCCCATACTTTACAAATGTAGCCATAGTAGTCATGTTTCTCCCTTTCGTATTCCCCTTCAACGACCAAACCACTGCTCTGGCTCCTACGACATCTCTCACGATCTTTAGTGTGGTATCGGACGCCATTGCAATCACACCCCTGATAGAGATTCACTTGGGACATAGGGCCATTTGCTAATGACCACATCTCATCAGACGCTTCCGGTGAACCTAGAGTTCGCAATTGATTCATCTACATAGGCAAATTACGTCAGATGTATTGGATATATGAATATTTAAAAACAAATCCAATAACATGTAACAATTATAATGATCCAAAGTTTATGTCTTACACGTTGTTTGAACCATTTTGCAAATTCTCTTCGTTGTATCTGCCCGACGTCTCCAATTCTTTGTTCCTGAACTAAATTCTTGTGTTCCCTACTCAAGGTTTTTTTTACTATATAAGTAAATATAGATAATGAATAAAGGAGTCAAAAAAGCAATGCATAAATATGGCTAGATTGAAGCACATACTGAAGATATGGCAACACCTCGGGGCAATTATTCAACACAAACCAATGAGCCATGTCACGATCTTTTTGAGAAGGATCATGTGCCATTGGCATCATTCCGAGGGGACGGACAGTTTGTGTGAAGACCGACAACCCCGGACCACGTTCGCCACCATCATCATAACGCTCTACTCGATCAGTCTGCCTTAAATACATTGAGCAAAAAGTGAGACACTCTTTGACAATGTAAGCCTCTGCGATCGAACCTTCAGGCCGAGCTCGGTTGCGAACGTACCCTTTTAGGGTCTTCAGAAACCTTTAAACAACCAATGATAAGACCCATGATTTCCAATGCAAGGCAAAAGCAATAATACATAAATAATTAATCAATGGTCACCAGCTATTACCTTTCAATCGGGTACATCCACCGATATTGCATAGGTCCACCTAGCATGGCCTCACGTGGCAAGTGAACCGATAAATGGACCATCACATCAAAGAAAGCAGGAGGAAAGATCCTCTCGAGCTTGCACAATATTAAAACTATCCGCTCCTCCAATTTTTTCAAATCATCTTGTCTCTGTGTTTTCGAGCAGAGGTCTTGGAAAAAGCTGCCTAACTCAAACAATGTTGTACATATGTCCTTATTTAAAAAGCCGCGCATGCCAATAGGAAGGATGCGTTGGATAAGGACATGGCAATCATGGCTCTTCAAACCAGCTAATTTATCATTTTTCGAGGTTACACACCTCGAGAGGTTCGCCGCATAACCGTCTGGGTATTTGATGGACTTCAAGAATTCATAAAATCCATCTCTATGTTTTGGCTGGAGAGTGTAAGAGGCATGCGGCTTCAAGCTTGATCCATCACCTCTCTCCACTAGATGCAACTCAGGTCTGATGCCCATATTTTTCAAATCCTTACGCGCTTTCTCGGTGTCCTTGTTTTTGCCCTTTATATTTAAAATTGTTCCAACCAAAGCTACACATACGTTCTTCTCAATGTGCATAGGATCAAGGTTGTGTCGGAGTTTTTTGCACTTCCAATAAGGCCATTCAAATAGGATGCTTTTCTTTGTCCAATTCAGTTCTCCATAGTCACGCGGTCTTTTGTTATTCTTGCCAACTTGACCGGCGCTATCTCTTCAAGCTGGTCCAGTACCTTTTGCCCCGGTAGATCCAAAGAATTCTTTTCACGCTCAGGCTGACCGTTGAAGGCCTTGCTTCTACGCCATTGGTGGTTTAGTTCCAAGTATTTACGATGGCCAATGTAACCAATCTTATCTTTCAACTTCACCCCTAACGAGCTGTCGTTACATGAGGGGCAAGCGTTATAACCCTTTGTGCTCCAACCAGACAAGTTACCATATGCAGGAAAGTCATTTATTGTCCACATCACAGCAGCATGCATTTGAAAGATTTCCTTAGTGGAGGCATCATAAGTACCTACACCATGATCCCACAACTCCTTCAACTCATCAACCAAGGGCCTCAGATATACATCGATATCATTTCCCGGTGAGTTTGGTCCTGGAATGAGTAATGACATCATCAAGAATGGCTCCTTCATGCACATCCATGGTGGCAAATTATAAGGCACAAGTATGACAGGCCACATGCTATACGAGGTGCTCATGTTACCGAAAGGATTGAATCCATCGGTGGCTAACCCCAGTCTCACATTACGTGTCTCTTGGGCAAACTCTGGATATTTCATATCAAATTCTTTCCACTCTACTGAATCAGCCAGATGCCGCGCTATCCCATCATCAACCCTCTTATCACTATGCCATCTCATCTCCGTGGCTATCTTACTTGACATATACAATCTGCGTAACCTCGGTAATAATGGGAAGTAACGGAGCACCTTATGAGGGATCTTCTTTCACCTGCCATCATTGACCTTGTACCTAGTCTCTTTGCATTCTGGACATTTATCCAATTGAGCATTCTCCTTCCAATATAGCACACAATTGTGTTTGCAAGCATCTATGTTCTTGTATCCCATGCCCAATTCACGCAATAATTTCTTCGCCTCATAAACCGATGCTGGCACCACATGACCTTCAGGTAAAAAGTCCTTAAAAATTTGCAAAACCTTGTCGAATGACTTATTGCTGCACCCACTTTCTACCTTCACATGCAATATCTTGATGATAAACGATAACAAAGTATCCGAAGTTTTGCATCCTGGGTACAGGCCACGCTGAGAAGCCTTCAACAAATTTTCAAAATCATGCACATCATCCCTCTCTTGAGTATCTTCATCCAAATAGGTTCCCCTACGATGGTCCTCTAGCAACTCATCATATTCATCATGATTATCTTCTGTTTCAGCCTCGCTCTCATCCGAATCATCGGGTTGAACTATGGGTTCCCCGTGATATATCCACTGCATGTATGAGACCATCATTCCGTGAATGTGCAAATGCTTTCTCACTGTATCATAGTCCTGCATCAGATGGTTACAGCAATCATTACATGGGCACCTAATCAACACCGCACCCCCCGAATTCGACTTTGCAAAATCAATAAATGAGATCACCCCATCTATGTACTCCGCATCAAATCGGTTCTGATAACGTAATATCCAACTCCTGTCCATATCTGACCAAATCACAAGTAAATAGCAATTAGATATTGAGCTATTATATGCATGTTTTGGGATTGCAAGAATTCTCAAACTTTTCTCCCATGTTTCGTTTCACAAATGCTCAAGTATAACGAGCTTCTTTATGCACCAATTGCGATTGCAATCACTGAAACCTCTTTCATTTACAAATTTGTAGTATTACTGCTTCACGACTCCTTTCTTTCAAAAGCACTAGAAAATCCAGTGTCTAATAATATGTAGCAGCTACATACCCTAAATCCAAATTCATACATAAAATATCTTGTTTTATACATAACAGTGTCTAATCCATACATAACAGTGTCTAATCCATACATACATAATAGTGTCCAATCTAAATTCATACATAACAGTGTCTAATCCAAATTCTTTTAAAAAATCTTGTTTTTTAAAACAAACATATAAATCCAATGGTAGCCCATTGGTGAGCATCTCCCTATCTACGGATACAAAGAGGGATCCATCCCTTTCCTATTGAATAGGAATTTGGGTAGGGATGGATAATAAAATAAGATAAAATCATGAGATGCAGACTGCATAGACATTTAGCTGTCCATCGTCCTAGCATTTAGCTGAATGTTAAGTACAAAAGAAATGAAAATAACAGTCCATTGGACATTTGGACATAAAGATTCATCAGTATGACATAAAGTTGTAGCTTTTTCTAATTTATGATCTAGATATCTCAATGCCATAGCAATAATTCAAGCATCTTTTTTGTTTTTTTAATTCTTTGCTTCAAGTTTTAACCCCCCTTGTTTTATTGTTCTGTGATGCAGAATTAATTGAAATAGCTTCCAGGATGCTAAGTGCTTTTATTCAATATTATGTTGAATCCAATGAGACTTTCATGAGAAAGATTATTTGTCAAGAAATAATGCTCCACAGACAGATTCATTGAGAGCAAGAAACCAGGCATCATACATAATTTGTCAAGGCATGTGGCCTAAAAAATCTGGTTGTGATAAAATGCAGTAACATCTATGAGAGGATTGAGCATTGGGAAAAAAATCAAACGAATTCCAGAAAGTCTGTCAAGCCTGTAGAACATCCAACACATAAAAATCCTCTTGGGAATTTCAACAAACAACTGCCAGTCCTAAGTAATACACATGAAATTATTGACCTTTCATCAATGCTAGAAAAAAGGAAGAAGAGAGAGAACGGAATAGAAAGAGAGGATAGGGGGAAGGGAGGGGTGTACCTGTGAAGATGAAGATTAACCGGCCGTCCCTGGGCTGCTGCTGCGATCGTCGATTGCCTGTTGCTGCTGTGATCCTTTACCGATGTTGCTGTGACCGTCCCTAACCGGTCTGGAGAGAGTGATAGAGTGAGAGAGTGAGAGAGAGAAAAGAGAGAGCGAGAGATAGAGGGAACAGAGGGAAAGAGAGAGAGAGACCGAGTGAGAGAGAGAAAAGAGAGAGCGAGAGACAGAGGGAACAGAGGGAAAGAGAGAGAGACCGAGTGAGAGAGGGAGCAGATCTGAGATACCGACCGAGAGTGAGAGACCGAGAGAGCAAGAGAGAGAGACCGAGTGAGAGAGAGACAGTGAGAGAGAGAGTGAAAAGAGAGAGCGAGAGACAGAGGGAATAGAGGGAAAGAGAGAGAGACCGAGTGAGAGAGGGAGCAGATCTGATCAGAGACCGAGAGTGAGAGACCGAGAGAGCAAGAGAGAGAGACCGAGTGAGAGAGAGACAGTGAGAGAGAGAGAGTGAAAAGAGAGAGCGAGAGACAGAGGGAACAGAGGGAAAGAGAGAGAGACCGAGTGAGAGAGGGAGCAGATCTGAGAGATCGAGAGTGAGAGACCGAGATTGCAAGAGAGAGAGACCGAGTGAGAGAGAGAGAGAGAGAGAAATGGGAGAGAGACCGAGACAGCCTTGATGTCGAGCGAGAAGCCGAGAAACGGGAGAGAGACCGAGTGCAGCGAGAGAGACAGCAGAACAGTGTGAGTAGCAGGGGAAAGAGAGAGAAGAAAAGAGGGAAAAAAAGGGAAAAGAGGACATTTGGCGGGAGAGGGGAAAAAAAACGTGGTGGCCGAATTTTATGTCTATTTTTTGTTGTAAAATAATTTTTCATTGGTAAAAATTATTTTAGATTTTTTTTTCAAATTAAGTGAAAAAAATATAAAAACCTTTAAATGTCGGTAATAAATTTTCTGACTCTAATTTTTGACGACAAAGATAAAATTATAGGTAAAGGACTCAGACTTCTAATTTTCCTAGAAATAGAGTTCAACATTACAGATGTTTTACAAAAAACGCCGCTAATCGTTCATTTTACCAACGTCGTATAATCAGTCGATAATAGTCTCTGATAGTTTTACCGAGATAAAATAAAAAATAAAAAAGATTTTCAAACACTTAGGCTCGATAACGTCTAATCGGGGGTCTGAAACGAGCAACCTCCCCTAGTTAAAAATTGAAAATCGACGCGAGCACTTCGATCAGGGACAAGTAAATTGACGGAACTGATGGTTCATAAAATGGCTCCCGATTAGGGAACTTATAGTCACTAAAAGATTTTCCAGGTGGAGGTGCGGAGGCGAGGGGAGACATGGGAGGAAGAACAAGAGAGGAAGGGAGGGAGACAGAGAGATGGGAACGAGAGAGAGAGAATAGAGAAGAAAGAGAGAGGAGAGGGAAAATGATGCGCGATGTGTGCGAAGGGCACGAAGAGGGAGGGGTTTACTAACGTCATAAAATTTGTTGATAATATAATTCGTCAATAATAGTCTTTGATATTTATTTTCCTTAAAAATGATGTTAATAATAAAAAGAGGGGTTTCGGTGGCGGGAGAGGGAAAAAATTTGGTAAAAACTTACCGACGATTATTTTCGTCTCAAAAATAGATTTTTCGTCAATAAAAATTATTTTATTTTTTTAATTGAAAACAAGTAAAAATGACTACCAACCTTTACTGATGTTTTATATTAAACATCGGTGATAAATTTTTCGACTCTAATTTTCATCTCCTTCTCCATTCTTTTCGTTCCATTCTC
Source organism: Litsea cubeba (assembly GCA_012931725.1). Taxonomy (NCBI): domain Eukaryota; kingdom Viridiplantae; phylum Streptophyta; class Magnoliopsida; order Laurales; family Lauraceae; genus Litsea; species Litsea cubeba. Next base: position 29,591,729 of record CM022954.1, on the reverse strand, counting down.
TTTCTCCTACTCTTTTACTCTCCATCACAACCACCCACTACACTGCCATTACCACCCGGCTTGCATAGCCACTGCACTAACCTTGCACCACCTTCGGAGATAAAATTATAATGGTAGAATTTAAGTTCATCATACGACTTCAACTTCGGAGATAGAAATATAATGGTAGAATTTAAGTTCATCATACGACTTCAAATTCGATGTTTATTTAAAATAAAAGAAGTAGGGCAAATGTACAAGCTTCACAGTCACGTGTGGACCAAAACTCTGTCCTATATTTAACCAAATTTAGATTGAATTGTTTGAGAGTCGGTTTCTTTCCTTTCATATATTTCATTTAGAATTTAAAAACAGATGACATGGGAGGTACACCTAAAAACTGAGGAGATGATGCATCTTCTGGAGTTACCTGCTTATATTTCTTGTAGATTCGCTTGTTTACTATGTTCTTGGATTCATCATTAATCGACATGGCATTGCACATCTCAGCACGGGTACTCATCATAATGAGGCTCCCATTTCTCAAACAAACGGCTATGATACCAAAAGTCAACCATTGGATCATTATAGATTGTGATGTATTGATGAAAACGTACAGACCATTTGATCATCATTTATGGAATTTTGTACGTCCTGTTTTCGCAATCCAAATTTTTAGTCCTCTTCAAAAGGTCATTTATAGTTATAGGTCCCAACCCCAAATGTTGATTCAATATGGATCATGAAATATATTTGAAATAAATATCAATCGTTGGATTAATGCAAGGTTACTACAGTGCATTCACGAGTTGAGACATGTAGTCCGTTTTTTCTATATTTTCGAACAATCTGGATCTCTAATGCAAGATATGGACCATAGACCCCCTTTATATGGCAAGTAACATTTACTGGATCAAATTCCAATGATTGATCCTTCATATCTTGTGAGATATTGACAAAAATGACCAAATGGTTAATGGTTCAATTTTAATTTTTGTGGGCCACTTTTTCCCGATCTAAACCTAAAATCCTCTTTAGGAGGTCAACAATGATTATTTGGTCAAATCTTATCGCTTGATTCATCATGGAATATATAATTATTTTGTTTTTGTCGATAAAATGAATATAAAAATAAATAAAAAATAATAAACAGATTTACCGATGTTAATTTCGTCGGTAAAAGTAAAAAATAAAAATTTAAAAAGATTTTTACCGACGTGTTTATTTTCGTTGGTAACAGGATCGTAAAAATAAATAAAAATTAATAAACATATTTACCGACGTTTAATTTCGTTGCTAAAGGTAAAAAATAAAATTTTAAAAAGATATTTAACGACGTTTTTTATTTTCGTTGATACAATTAATATAAAAATTAATAAACAAATTTACCGACGTTTGTATTTTCGTATGTAAAATTAATATAAAAATAAATAAATATTCATAAACATATTTACCGAAGTTTAATTTCGTCGGTAAAATTAAAAAAGAAAATTAAAAGCATATTTATCGACGTTTTATTTCGTCGGTAAAATTTAAAAATAAACCATTTTTTTTTAAATTTAAGAATCGCCTTTGCCGACGTTTTACTAAAAAACGTCGGTAAAGGGTATACTTTTGGCCACGTTTTTTAAAAACGTCGGTAAAAGTCCGTACTTTTGCCGACGTTATTAAAAACGTCGGTAAATGGTACACTTTTGGCCACGTTTTTTAGGAAACGTCGGTAAAAGTCTTTACTTTTGCCGATGTTTTTCAAAAACGTCGGCAAAGGTCTACCCTTTACCAACGAATTTTAAAAACGTCGGCAAAAGTATATCCTTTACCGACGAATTTTAAAAACGTCGGCAAAAGTATACCCTTTACCGACGAATTTTAAACACGTCGGCAAAAGTATATCCTTTACCGACGTTTTTAAAAAACGTGGCTAAAAAACGTGGCTAAAAGTGCATCTCCTTGTAGTGCCTCATCGTCATTTTTATGGTTGTGGACTGGAGGTTTTTGTACCCAGGTATATGTAGTAGTGTAAGTCATCCCTTTAGGCCTGTTATTCCTGAGCCAGTAATTTGTGCTTTAATTATCAACAGATGGATCACCACTCAGATTTGGCTGCTTACTCTAAATGTGTTGATGTGGCTGTTTATTCATTTCAGTTCAATACTCGCGCCGTACAAGGAGATTATCTTCAGAACACTATTGACACTCTCTTTGAAACCTGTAAACTTACAGTTTTATTTGTATTATCAGTTTTAATTTCATGAATTTATTGTGTTGTCTATTTTTGTGCATTGCACCATACCATTTTTTGCTGCGATCAATAAAAGTTCTAATGGTGCCAAATATTCTCGTTTGACCTATATATGTTGTTTATTGTGGGGTAATTCTGCTTCGAGATGTTTTGAGGCAAGCCATATTACCACATTAATAGTTGTTTGACCCATTGTCTTTCAATTTTCGGTATACCTATTAATAGTTGTTTCATTACACATAGTGGTGATGCGGTGATGAGTTTCAACTCGCTCCAATATCACACATATACTTATCACCGTTCGATTGCACATAGATTAAACGCATCTCCAATCCAAGTTTATGTATTAGCCTTTACAATGATGATTCCACACCCTTTTTTTTTAATGCTTTTCAGCTAATTTCATAAAGCAATCATGACTAATAGTTCTGCTGAGATAATTGAGGGCTAAATTTAGATAAATAGACCAACTTGGACTAAACAACTTTACTTTCCGCATCCTCATCCTCATGTGATTCTAAAATTCGTATTTGCTATTATTACGTATTTTTAACCTTTATTCTTGGCTATGCTGTCTCTATCGCTTCTTTCGGTGTGGGAACCTCCTCGGCCACTCTTGTGACACTTTTTTGTGGTGAAACTAAACTTTCTGTGCATGACAGAAAGAGTTGTCTTAGATGTGGAAATTTAACACATCGTAAGGCAACTCCAGTTGTACTGAAGGGAGAGATAGAGACTGATGGCAAGTTGCAGTGACTTATGCCTAGCTATCAAAATGAATAGTTTATATTTATGACTATCTTTTCTCTAATTGATTTTAAATACTTGTTCTCTGTTTTAATAGAATACTTTTTCAGTGAGGAAGTCTTGGTTTCTCTAATTTGATTTTATTCGTATGCCTAGTTGCATTCAAGTTGCTGCAACATTAATGCTGATACATAAAGAAATGATACATTAAACTAGTTAAAGACCATTCTTTTAATCATATTAGTATTTGTTTTGATTATCATGTAGGATTGAAAAAATGTTGTACAAGAAATGGATGGAGATTAATGATAGAGCAAGTCTTGAGTATATAAAAGGAGTTGATTTGTTTCTTGAATTCGCATTCAGTCAGCCTGGAGTTAGCGATATGATTCGTTGTCCTTGTAATAGATGTAGGAACACAACATACAAGAAAAGGCTTGAAGTAAGAGTTCACTTGTTCGAGAAGAAATTACAAAATATGGGTGTTCCCTGGAGAATATATAGTTTGTAGAAACTGTAGAACCACTCAATGTTGACTTGTATGAGGATCGACATGCGAAAGATTATTTTGATTATGATGACATGATTGGAGTAGTTCATGATACAACATGAGAGTTCAAGAGGAAGAAGGAATTAATCATTTTGTACCAAATGAAGAAGCACAAAAGTCTTATCGGTTGCTCAAAGATGTTGAGGTTAAGCTATATCTTGGTTGTAGAAGATGTCTAAACTATCTTTTATAGTGAAGTTGTTACATATGAAGTGCCTTAACAACTTGAGTGACACAGTATTGGATGACATTTTGAAATTTTATCAAGAAATTCTTCCAAATGACGCCTTGATTCCGAAATCTTATTATGAAGCAAGAAAAGTTATTTGGGATCGATTTAGGCTTGATTACATAAAAATTGATGCCTGTCAAAATGATTGCATCTTATATTGGAGAGAGAATGCAGATGCACTACACTGTCATGCGTGCAGTCTTTCTCGCTGGAAAGATATCAGTAATCAAAAAAGAATTCCTCGTAGAATCTTACGACATTTTCCATTAAAGCCAAGATTGCAAAGGTTGTATGTGTCAAAAAAAAAAAGCTAAAGAGATGAGGTGGCATAAAGAGAAACGCATTGATGATGGCATAATGAGACATCCAGCTGATTCAATGGCTTGGAAAGCATTTGACGAAAAACACCAATTGTTTGCTGCTGACTCCAGGAATATTAGGCTAGGTTTAGCCAGTGATGGGTTCCAACCTTATGGGAATATGAGCTCCTCACACAGTATTTGGCCTGTTGTGCTTGTTCCATACAACTTACCACCTTGGTTGTGTATGAAACACCCTTACTTCATGCTAACACTTCTTATACTAGACCCTAAATGTCCTGAAAATGACATAGACGTGCATTTACAGCCACTTATCAAAGAGTTAAAGGATCTATGGGAAGAAGGATTGGACACATACGATGCCTACATACAACAGAATTTCAAATTGCATGCAGCTGTTATGTGGACAATCAAAGACTTTCCTGCATATGGCAACTTATCAGGTTGGAGTGCAAAAGGAAAATTAGCTTGCCCATGCTGCCATAAAGATACTTGCTCTCTTTCTCTAAGGAACAAGTTATGCTATATGATAAGTCCACAAAATTGTAGCTTTCATTCATCATTTTATATGCATTTGTGGACTTAATTAAGCTAATTGCATAGAATTACATTTAATTTCATGATTTCATGCATTTAAACATCATAGTTGGAATCTTAGTCAAATTTGGTCAAAATTCATTACATTGCATGACTTTTGTGAAATTAGGGTTCTCATCTCATTCATCACCCAAAATTAGTTTTTTTTAGCTTCACTAATGCATACCTGCTAATTTTGACACCATGTGTTATTTTTGGAAAGTTGGGTATTTTTAGTGCATTAAGTAGGCATGTAGAGTCCCATGCATAGTCCATCTAGATTCCTCACACTTGATTATTATTGACATTATTTAATTTTATTTATGTAGGAGAAATCAAGAGTGGGACCTGCATTGGTGAAACTTGAGAGAGACCAAAGGGGGGACACCCTTCATGGTGGGCCCACATATCTTGACATCTTGGTGGAGTTGGAAAGATTTAAAATTCTCAAAGAGGAAAGAAGAAACTCAGAATTGGAAAGATGGTGTTGACTTGCTAAATTTGGAAACCAATATCAAGAAAAAAGAGAAAATTAGAAACTTTGCAAGGGGAGTTGATTAGTCAAAGTTGCAAGTAAAGAAGCATGCCAAATATGAAAAGATAATCAATTAAGCAAGCAAAGAAAGTGTCCAAACATGCCTTGGATGTCCAACATGGGTCCCACACACCCCATTGCATGCCAAACATAGAAGTTCCCTTATGTGCAAATTATTCTCGAAATTTTCAGGGATAGCAAGTTGAAATGGCCATAACTTTCAAACCGAGTATCGGATTGGTGCAATCTACTCACCGTTGGAAAGCTCTTTTCGAGTAAATATCTGTGGAGCCCAAGATTTCATAAATCGGAGCTATATTGAGGGAGATATGACCTCGGGAAGTTGGCTGTTATAATTCTATATATGCGGGAATTGCAAAAGGTTTTTAAAATTGGCAACATGAGAGATATTTGAGGAGTCCAATTTGGCAAGACTTGGAGCCCAAGAGACCACACTTAGTAACAAATCATCTCCAATTCAAATTGCAACCTGAGAAGCTTTGCTTGAAAGCTAAGCCAATAATCAAGTCATAGAATGAAAATAATTCCTTGAAAATCAAGAGGCCAAAAAGTATAAAAGAAGCATTAAGGGAGCTATAACAAAAAGCCCATTCTCCGTCATAAAGTGGCCAAGCCATTCCCTTTCTTCTTTCCCCTCTTTTAGTTCTAGTTCTCCATATTTTTTTATTTTGGGTAGCTTTGGGCCTTGTCCAAGCAAGTACTTGAAGGGAGAAGTTGTAAAGATGCAATCTTTAATGACAAATCAAGAAGTCTTCTTTGCAATGGCGGGCTAGTTTTGATTAGAGCGATGGATGAAGATAAGTGATTGCTTTTTATTTGTCTAGTAGTTCTAACTTGTTTGCATATCTTTATGTTCTTAATGATTAATAGACTTTTCTACGTGCCCTAGGCAAATCTCCATTCTTAATTTCTGAAAATAAAAATTGATTTTTGACTATCCATGCTTAGGTTTGATAGGCCATGCTTAGGACTTAGATCTTTTTGATGGTTTATACTTACTTTTGATGGGTAGTGCTTAGATTGTTTTTTTATCTTTTATGAGATGAAGGAAGTCTTGGGTTTTGGATTCTATAATTAAAAAGGGGTTTTTAAAGTTAGATTTTCCAAATTAAAAACATTGATTTGTCTTTGATTTGAAGTAAAAATTGGAACAAGTTAGGATTACTTGATAAATAATTGGTGGATGCTTATTGGATTCCTATGCTCTAATCACTTTCATTAATTGGTAGTTTTCATATTTCTAAATTAGTTGCTTTCTTTTATTTCTAAATAATCAAGACTTTCCTTAATTGTTACTTAATTAGTTTTCTTAATCTAAAAGTTTCTTTAATTAGCTCCCTGTGGGTTCGACCCGTTCTTGCCACTGTCTCAACTAGACAGCCGTGCACTTGCGGTATTATATGATTGATAAAGATCACATCAAGTTTTTGGCGCCGTTGCCGGGGAGCCAATTTGAAAAGAATCTTTTAGTTAAGATTTCTAGCATTATTTTTTTGCATATCATGGCATATTTTTGTAGTTAGTTTCATTCATAGCTTGCATTAGGTTTAGTTTTTGTGTTTCTTTATATTTGTGGTTACTGTTTTTCATGTTTGGGTTGCTGATTTTTCAATAATTTTCGGACTGATTGCTAGTGGTTAAATAAAAAGAGAAATTTCTGCACTAATTTTGTGACAGATTTGGCCTGGTTTTTGCCCAAAAGTTCGCACTTTTAAAACCTTCAGTAAAACGGACTCCTTTGGACTTGAGATTTTGCTGGATTGGACTTTGGTACATTGACTTTGAACCATAAAAATCCCAGAAAGAAATAAGTTTTGGAAGCCCTACTTTTAGTGCCGTGAACAGTGCCAATCAGCTAGGCAGATTCTGCATTCAGCAGCAAAACTGGGCTAAGTAGCCAACTTCATGATAGCATAACTCTTTGTTTCTTATCCTTTCTAGTCTCTGTTTTTTTTTTTTTTGTTTAATTCTTGCATATTAGGAGATTACTTCCCAGTCACTGTTTTAAGGTTTTGATCAATAAAAGGTGGTCGTACAGATCTGTAAAATTGAGCCCGTGCAACAGGTTTCAACACTTAGAATTTTTTTCAGCACTTGACAGCAATGTGTTCATTTAACTTAGGACTGCATTAGGAGTTCTAGAATTGTTTCTTTCATTCAAATTGCTGCAGTTTAGGTTTTTAAAATTTAGATTAGGTCAATTTAGAGATTTCATTAACAATTTTTAGCTATTTTTAGTAGTTTATTTAGATCTAATACTTTAGTTGTTTTCTTTGAGGTTACAATCTGAGTTTTGTAGGACTCTAAAAGGGGAAGGAAATTGCGGAGTTGCTTTTAAGAAAACAAGTTGCTTTCAGAATTGCAAAATTACTAAAAAAAATGGTTAAACTTGCACAGTTTAAAGAATTTGAGTGGACCCGCTGTAAGAATTTCTAAACTTTACCCCACGAATCTTTTACTTGCAAGTGGGGCTTGGATGATTTAATTTTAGCAAAGTGTGAATGCTTGATTGACACACCTTCTAATTGGACACACACTTAGCTCAGGGCAATCGACCCCAGAAAGATAAGGACTGATTTCATCACCAGATCCTTGCCCATTTAGGTCAATCATCTCTCACATTAGGATCCTCATTTTAATTAAAATCAAGTAGCAACATGACCATAGGACTCGAGCTCAATAGGACAAAGACCACTGACGGTTGCACCAATTGCGCTCTTTAACCGAAGTTGATGCCCAAGAAAGCCTTTGCTCTTGAGGGTGCAACAGTTTAACTGTTCAGGGTACTGGTACTTAAGCAGGTTCATCCCCACCACTCCCTGTTGGCTGCCTGGTCAACTAAGGTTTCATAAGACCGGATTGGAGGGCTTAGTACATTCTTCAAACAAGTTAGGAGCTGTCTAGTGAGTTAGGCTAAGCCTAGGGTAATTTCTTGTGATCAATCTTTGTGCTTGACTGCTTGTGCATCATCCAGTAAGACCATTAGGGCCCCGCATATAGATTAGGCTTGCATTTCATTAAGGTTAAACCTGATGCATACGCTCTAGACCAGAGAGAGAAACTGTGGGTACGCAAGAGTAAAAGATTAGTCAGGATAGAGCCCGAATTAGCCTTAACCGTTGTCGGAAAGTCTTCAATCTTTGAAGAAATTGTTAGGATGGCTGATTAGGAGGACCCACCCATGACTTTGAAGGACTACATGTACCCCACTAGGACAACTCAATCGTCCTGCATCACCCTGCCTCATACCAATGCCACATTTGAGGAGTCATTGAAATATACTCAGGCCATGAATGGAGGGATTGACCCAACAACTTTGGGTCAGATCAAGTCTATTGAGGAGGTAAATGCGCTTTATCAAAACACTCATTTTGATAATCGCCAGAGGTATGACCCATACTCCAACACATACAATCCAGGTTGGAGGGATAATCCTAATTTTTCTTGGACCAAGGGTCCAACTCAGGGTGGCCCATCACAATCACATCAATTTCAACCCATTCAATCTCAGTCCAATGCCCCACCCGGTTTCCAAAGGCCCAATTTCATTCCCAATCCGCAAAATCAGCGGATAGATTCTCTTGAGGAAACCATGAAACTGTTAGCTCAAAATACCCTCCAGTTCCAGCAAAGCACTGTTCAGAGCTTGAATGCTAACACACAATCACTTGCAAAACTGGAATATCAGATGGGCCAACTAGCCAACTCCATCAGTGCCAGAGACAAGGGAACCTTCCCAAGTCAACCCGAACCTAATCCCAAGGGCTAAGTTGTTCATGATATAAAAGGAAAAGGCCTGGAACAAGTCCAATCCATTATCACTCTTAGGTCGGGTACACAGGTGGATAACAAGGTGGAACTACCCAAGGAACCTAAAGAAGAATCACGTGAGAAAGTGGAAAGTGAGGAACAAATTGTGAATAATAAACCCATATTAGAACTAGAGAACCCAGTCAATGTTGAAACATCACCTAGTGAGCCCACTTTTAGGACCTATGTTCCCAAGGCACCATACCCACAAAGGCTAGGCCCAACAAAATCAATTGTTCAGTTAGATAAAATGCTAGAAGTGTTCAAACAAGTGATGATCAATATCCCATTACTTGAGGCTATCCAACAGATTCCGGCCTATGCAAAATTTCTGAAGGACCTTTGCACCTTCAAAAGGACTACCAATGTGCCCAAGAAGGCTTTTCTAGCCCAACAAGCTAGCTCAATCATTTCCTGTCCAACCCCAATCAAATATAAGGACCCAGGGTGTCCTACCATTTCTTGCCAGATAGGGGACCATCACATAGAGAAAGCTTTGCTAGACTTGGGTGCTAGTGTGAACCTTCTTCCATACTCTGTTTATGAAGAATTAGGTTTGGGGGAGTTGAAAAAGACCCATGTGACCTTGCAATTGGCTGATGCGTCGATTAGATACCCAAAGGGGGTAGTGGAGGATGTCCTGATCAAAGTAGGAGAGTTCGTGTTCCCTGTAGACTTTGTTGTCTTGGACATGAATCAACCAACAAGAACTGTGGCTAAAATACCAATCATTTTAGGATGACCATTCCTAGCAACATCCAATGCTTTGTTTAATTGTAGGAATGGAGTGATGCAAATTTCGTTTGGCACCATGACAGTTCAACTAAACATTTTTAATGTGAGTAAGCAACCTCAAGATGAGGATGATGAGGTTGGTGAGGCTGGGTACATACAAGAGTTGGTTGGAAATGTTGCTCCCCAGTTAGGCTGTGAGGATCCATTGGAGGTTTGTCTAGCACATTTGAGGCAACCTAAGCGAGAGATCTTGCCCTCAATTTTGGAAGGTAAGTTTGTTTGGGATCCAGGAGGAATCCATGTTAGGTGTCAAATAGGGTAGTTTCTTTTCTTTGTTTTTATATAGATTATTATTATTAGTTTAGATTATTTTTTTGTCTTTTTTTTTCTAACCTTGGACAGGGAGCGCCATGCAAAATCATCAGGTAACTTCTTTCCTTTACCTCCTGCAATTTATTTTTCCTCATGTTACATTATCATATTCTGCATCACATGCATGACATCGAGGATGCTGTCTAGTTTCGGTTTGGGGGTGGGAACAAGCACACTTGTCCAATTTTAGGTTTTTTTTTTTTTAGGAAAACTTTTACTTTTTGTTCAATTTTAGGAAAACTTTTATTTTTTACAAAAAAATTTAGGACAATTTCTCGTTTGTGCAATATATATATTTTTTTAAAAGGTAGTTTTGAAAGGAATTGATAAAATTCAACGATGCTCGGAAATCCGGAATTTTGAAATCCTTGGAAGGAAGTAAAATGAAAGTTCAAATCTTTTCTAGAATATATCAAAATAATACTAAACTCTGTTTTCACTGAAACACGTATACATCTATCAAGATTTTGGATAGGAAGCCTTGGTGTTGAATTTAGAGTTTTTCAAGAAAGATAGGATGACTTTCTGAAGTCTAGCCTTGTAAGTCTACCTGGTTCATCGGGATGGTTAGGCCGACCAAAACCATTGGATTAATTCGGGCGAATTGAAAAAGGCTGCCTATTGTTGAGGACTGCAAAAAAAAAAAAAAAAAAGTGCTTAGTAAGAAGTCTTGAAAAGAATACAAAGTTTTGTGACTAGTTTAGGGTTCGTAGCCTTTTTAACTCAAGCCAGTAAGCCCGTAGGGGTATTTACATACCTAGTGCCCTAAAGCCATCTGGTTTGGGAGTCACTGGCCGAATGCTCGTTACATGAGTTAATTAGAAAGCTTAAGGGACTTAGGCATTGCACAGTCACATGTGCGTATTTGCAAAAAAAAGAAAAAAGAAAATAGAGATGCATTTCGCAGCCTTTGAAAATACAATAGTGCGAAAGCCGTCATAGTAGCCTTGAGAGGAAAACTTAAGAGCTACTAAATCTAGGAAAGATCAGAGCATTTGAGGGAGAATTCTGTTTTCATGACATCATAGCGGAACATTTGAAAGATTGATTGGATGTATTGATTGGATGTATACACCTGCACAAGGCACACAAAAGTTTGGTATTTGAAAAAAAAAAAAAGAGAAAAAAAAGCTTGACATTAGAAGGATAAACCGAATTTTGAAAAGTCTGAGATTTTGACTATTCTGGGTTACACAAAGAGTGTCCGAGAAAACTTGATTTCCTTTTGAGAAAAAAAAGTTTCTTTGTTTTTATTTCTATGTTTGTTTTTAGGATAAATGAATTTTGTGGTTATATTCACTGCAAACCCTCACGAGGCACAACTCGTCCACTAGGGGAACCTAGGGATTTAAGGGCTTGCTGCATATGCTAAATGCAGTCGAGAGGGCCAGCGAAAGTGACATCATTTTTGTTTATCTGCATTTGTCTTTTTCTTAAGTTAGGTAATAAACTTCTCATTTCTTCACTTATTTGCTTGAGGACTAGCAAAAAGCTGGTTTGGGGGTGTGATAAGTCCACAAAATTGTAGCTTTCATTCATCATTTTATATGCATTTGTGGACTTAATTATGCTAATTGCATAGAATTACATTTAATTTCATGATTTCATGCATTTAAACATCATAGTTGGAATCTTAGTCAAATTTGGTCAAAATTCATTACATTGCATGACTTTTGTGAAATTAGGGTTCTCATCTCATTCATCACCCAAAATTTATTTTTTTAGCTTCACTAATGCATACCTGCTAATTTTGACACCATGTGTTATTTTTGAAAAGTTGGGTATTTTTAGTTCATTAGTAGGCATGTAGAGTCCCATGCATAATCCATCTAGATTCCTCACACTTGATTATTATTGACATTATTTAATTTTATTTATGTAGGAGAAATCAAGAGTGGACCTGCATTGGTGAAACTTGAGAGAGACCAAAGGCGGGACACCCTTCATGGTGGGCCCACATATCTTGACATCTTGGTGGAGTTGGAAAGATTTAAAATTCTCAAAGAGGAAAGAAGAAACTCAGAAATGGAAAGATGGTGTTGACTTGCTAAATTTGAAAACCAATATCAAGACAGAGAGAGAAAATTAGAAACTTTGGAAGGGGAGTTGATTAGTCAAAGTTGCAAGTAAAGAAGCATGCCAAATATGAAAAGATAATCAATTAAGCAAGCAAAGAAAGTGTCCAAACATGCCTTGGATGTCCAACATGGGTCCCACACACCCCATTCCATACCAAATATGAAAAGATAATCAATTAAGCAAGCAAAGAAAGTGTCCAAACATGCCTTGGATGTCCAACATGGGTCCCACACACCCCATTGCATGCCAAACATAGAAGTTCCCTTATGTGCAAATTATTCTCGGAATTTTCAGGGATAGCATATTGAAATGGCCATAACTTTCAAACCGAGTATCGGATTGGCGCAACCACCGTTGGAAAGCTCTTTTCGAGTAGATATCCATGGAGCCCAAGATTTCATAAATCGGAGCCATATTGAGGGAGATATGACCTCGGAAAGTTGGCTATTATAATTCTATGCGGGAATTGCAAAAGGTTTTTAAAGTTGGCAACATGAGAGATATTTAAGGAGTTCAATTTGGCAAGACTTGGAGCCCAAGAGACCACACTTAGTAACAAATCATCTCCAATTCAAATTGCAATCTGAGAAGCTTTGCTTGAAAGCTAAGCCAATAATTAAGTTATAGAATGAAAATAATTCCTTGAAAATCAAGAGGCCAAAAAGTATAAAAGAAGCATCAAGGGAGCTAGAACAAAAAGCCCATTCTCCGTCATAAAGTGGCCAAGCCATTCCCTTTCTTCTTTCCCCTCTTCTAGTTCTAGTTCTAGTTCTAGTTCTCCATATATTTTTATTTCGGGTAGCTTTGGGCCTTGTCCAAGCAAGTACTTAAAGGAGAAGTTGTAAAGATGCAATCTTTAATCACAAATCAAGAAGTCTTCTTTGCAATGGCGGGCTAGTTTTGATTAGAGCGATGAATGAAGATAAGTGATTGCTTTTTATTTGTCTAGTAGTTCTAACTTGTTTGCATATCTTTATGTTCTTAATGATTAATAGACTTGTCTCCGTGCCCTAGGCAAATCTCCATTCTTAATTTCTGAAAATAAAAATTAATTTTTGACTATCCATGCTTAGGTTTGATAGGCCATGCTTACCACTTAGATCTTTTTGATGGTTTATACTTACTTTTGATGGATAGTGCTTAAATTATTTTTTTATCTTTTATGAGATGAAGGAAGTCTTGGGTTTTGGATTCTATAATTAAAAAGGGGTTTTTAAAGTTAGATTTTCCAAATTAAAAACATTGATTTGTCTTTGATTTGAAGTAAAAATTGGAACAAGTTAGGATTACTTGATAAATAATTGGTGGATGCTTATTGGATTCCTATGCTCTAATCACTTTCATTAATTGGTAGTTTTCATATTTCTAAATTAGTTGCTTTCTTTTATTTCTAAATAATCAAAACTTTCCTTAATTGTTACTTAATTAGTTTTCTTAATCTAAAAGTTTCTTTAATTAGCTCCCTGTGGGTTCGACCCGTTGTTGCCACTGTCTCAACTAGACACCCGTGCACTTCCGGTATTATATGATTGATAAAGATCACATCACTATATGGACCATCGTCGTTTCTTGCCATCCAATCATCCTTGGCGGAAGAATAAAATGTCTTTCAATGGGAAGACAGAGGTTAGAAATGCACCGGATATGCTCACAGGAGAAGATGTTTTTGATCCGTTGCATTCTTTTGATAATGTTGTATTTGGAAAAGGCCATAAACGGAAGCGAGGTGAGTCTAATATTGTACATAATTGGAAGAAGAGGAGTATTTTCTTCCAATTGCCTTATTGGAAGACTCTCATGTTACGCCATAATCTAGATGTGATGCACATTGAAAGAAATGTTTCAGATAATGTGTTAGGAACAGTGCTAAATATGAAAGGTAAGACTAAAGACACCTTGAAGAGCCGGTATGATCTTGTGGATATGGGAATTAGGCATAATCTCCATCCATATGTTGATGGTAGTAAAGTGTGGCTTCCGACAACTACCTATGCATTATCCACAAATGAGAAGACTATCTTCTGTAAATTTTTAGCAAACTTGCAAGTTCCGGATGGTTTCTCATCAATTATATCAAGATGTGTGAATGTGAATGGGAAAGCCATATCTGGTTTGAAGTGTCATGATCATCATATTCTTTTGCAAATTATACTTCCACATGCAATACGTGGATTACTACCTAAGGATGTATGTGAGCCAATAATTAAATTGGGTAGCTTCTTCAAAAAATTATGTTCAAAGTCATTACACAATGATGATTTAGATAGACTTCAAGAACAGATTGTGATAACATTGTGCAAGCTTGAGACAATCTTTCCTCCAGCCTTCTTTGATGTTAAGATTGGTGGACCGACCAGTACAATATAGATGGATGTATGTACCCAATTGAAAGGTACTTCATAATTTTGAAAACTACCTTCGTGTTCTCTATACATGAATATACATAAAATATATATTCTAATGTGACCTTTTCACTAGGTTCTTACGTACGCTCAAGTCATATGTTCGAAACAAAGCTCGTCCAGAAGGATCAATTGCAAAAGGTTATATTGTGGATGAATGCTTAACATTTTGTTCAAATTACTTGCATGGTGTTTGAACTAAATTCAATCGAGCTCCACGAAATGATGATGGATATATGTAGGGATTGGTGGGCTATCTATTTTCACAAAAAAATGGTCGTGCTAAAGGAGGTTTTAAGCCATATCACCTTGGCAATGAAGAGTTCAATCAAGCTTGTGCATATGCCTGCAAAACTGTGAAGATGTTTGGCCATTCATAGAGTAAGATACAAACTGTTATGTTCAGTCAGATAGTTATAACTATATTTTTACTCATTCCTCACTACATTATTAACTACACTACTCACAGAGAACACAAAAGCGAGCTTACGAGGAAGAATGTCAGAAATGTGTCGGAGAGACACAATAAAGAGTTTCCTAATTGGTTCTACCAACGTGTAGGTGTATGAAATAATATTTTTACTCTTACTTACTACTTTCGATGTATAAGTAATATAGTCCTCTATTTTCATGTTAAAATAGGTGAACAAGCTGTTTTCAAAAGGACTTGCAAGTGATGACCTTCTAAGCTTAGCCATTGGCCCATTGAGATTGGCTCACCGACATTCAGCGTATGTCGTGAATGGATATAGGTTTCATACAAAAGATCGAGCAGTCGGAAGACGAACTCAAAATAGTGGTGTTCTTGTTAGAGGAGATGATGAGTCTCCAGATAAAGAACACTACGGTGTGTTAAAAGATATTTTAGAATTGTCATATGTGGGAGAGAGAAAAGTTACACTTTTCAACTATCATTGGTGGGATGTGGCTCGCTTAGGAAGAGGATACGAAGTTGACAGTTATGGGTATACTAGCGTGAACATTCATAGTTCTTTGACCAGCAGTGAGCCTTTCATTTTGGCGTCTCAAGCTGACCAAGTATTTTATGTAAAAGATCTTGTCAATAGTGATTGGCTTGTTCTGGTTAAAACAAGTCCTCGTGATCTTTACAAGATGCCACTAACCAATGATGAAAACTTAGATGATGATGATGATGACGATTTCCAATGATGATGAAGAAGATGCTTACCAAGAAGAGGACATTCATGGTGGATTTGATATGACTTCCTCAATAGAGATCAATGATAACCTCACAGTCATGCTATGTAGGGATGATGTAGAGCCTAATTGTGCTAATCTTAATGTGGAAAATGTTGCTGGTAATAGCTTAGAAGATACTTTTATTAATGATGACGACATATTTGATGATGTGGACAGTGAATCAAATGATATAGATGAACCAGACATTGATGAGTATTCATCAACTGATTATAATTCTGATCATTGATTTATAAAAATTACCCATTTGCTGATTAACCTTATTTTTTGGAAGAGCTTTTTATATTTGATGATGTTGGCTCTCTTTGCAAGAGCTTTTTATTTTTAATGAATATACTCTCTGAAGAGGACATTGGTGGTGGATTTTATGTTGGCTCTCTTTACAAGAGCTTTTTATTTTTGATGAATATACTCTCTGCCATTACAGTGGTTGTCGTTTACAGTACTTATTGTTATCTTGTATCTGTATGATCTTCTTTGATGTTATCTTGCATCTTGTGTCTAAAGAATAGAGATCATATCATGCATGATGCACTTTATATATATGATGAGTAATATATAGAACTTCTGTATGTATTGCACTTTAAATTCATGTTCTAATCTTTACATTTTTTACAAAAGATGACAATCAGAGGAAGGGGTTGTGGATCAATTGGTTCTGGTGGTGGGCGACAACTAAAAAGGAAATGCTACGCCCAAACACACTGATATGGGTGATGAGGCTACATCGCTATTAAAGCCACAACAAGAGGAGGCACACACAACACTAAAAATCCAGAAGTCAGAACCATTGATGATGTTAAGGCCCCCAAAATTGCAGCCACAAAAACCACTGCTGCCCCTAAGAGAAGCCAGGACAAATCTAAATACCCAACACCAGCAGCCACCAAAAGAATTCAGGGCAACTTTAAGTTCCCAACAATAACAGCATCCACAAAAAAAGTCAGGACAACTGTAAGTTCCCAAGAACAACAGCATCCACCGAAAGAAGTCAGGGCTACTTTAAGTTCCCAACAGCAACAGCAGCCTGAGACTACATTAGGGACCCATACCATGGCACAACAGTCAAGGATTGAGCTGTAAAACCTTGTAGGAACAAGACAAAGTTTGGTGCCTCAAGCCCCACAGTATAAAGATGGCCAAGGGCAGGCACAGCAATAAAGACTTTTGGAAAAAGTTCAAGAACAAAACAGAGACCAGGGGCAAGCACAACAACAAAGAGAATGCCAAGTTCAAGAACAAAATAGAGGCTCTATCTCTGGTCCTAGCAGTGAAGGTGACATATGCTCTCTTTCTATACATGCACTTAATATATGGCCGAGTACATACTAATCAATGGTTGTCATTGCTATGTACAGCCTCATATATTGCTAAAGAGAGACATGTCAGAGGAAAATATAAATGCTACCAGGTTGATATGAAGACGAAGGGTGGTAAACTGAAAATCACATCCCAGATGATATGCTTAGACCTGTGAAGGATAATGCCAGAGCTATCGTCAATTTTTGTGGGTTTATTGTTAGGTCCCTAGCTCCCCTTGACGTGGATACTTGGCAAGAGGTGGTTGCTGCTATGGGAACCCAAATGGTGAAACAAGTGAAGGTAATCTGGTAGTAATTAAGAAGTCTATGTTGCATTGTAGTTTCTGATTTTATACCTTAATGTAATCTTATAATAATTTGATTTGTTTGTTTTAGGAGAAGTTTATGGCAGATCCGCACAATGAATTTCGGTTTGATGTGTTTATACTATCAACAACGCAACGCTTGTATAGGTGCTGGAAGAATCGGCTGCATATGATCTGTAAAAAGTACAACAATGATGAGGAAAGGATGACGAATATTCCAGATGATGTTACTCCAAAGGCATGGAAGAAGCTAATAGACCATTTCAGCAGCTTGGAGTTTCCGGTCCTGCATAAACTTAAACTTAACAAGAAAAAATTAAATACTTGTGATATCAATTCTGGTTTTTGCATTAGAATAACTATATCTTTTTTTTATTTCCAGAAGGTAAGTCAAAAAATTCAGAAAATAGGTCAAAGTTGACAACTATGCATACAAGTGGAACAAGATCCTATGCCGGAGTATAAGAGATGACAGTAAGTATACTTGTCAATTTAATATGTAGTTTGTATATATATATATATACACATTGTTATATTTAATTCATTTCAATATGTGGGCTAACTAATTGATTGTTGCCTTGAAAGAGAGATCCTATAACAGGCGAGAAAGCTCCTCCACATGAAGTTTGGCTTAAGCAACATACAAAGATGACAGATGTTGGGGAAGTACGTTGGTCTGACCCTAAGTCTAAAGAAATTCATGTAAGTCTGAAAGCATATACATAGATATATATAATTTGTATAAATTTGTCATTAATTTTTTAAATTGACATGTTCTCAAACTTAATATAGGAGCAATTGCATCAGTTAGTCATTGAACAAACAAATGTAGATGAAGGTGAACAGATGACTCATGATGAAATCCTTCTTCATATTCTAGGTGAAAAGTCTGGTTACTTTCGTGGCAAAGGAGCAGGGAAGAAGGTCCCGAGCAAAAGGGGTAGGCAAATGGAAGATGTTAATGAGCAAGTGTAAAGGGCTATTGATCGAGCTAAATAGGATATGATGGGCCAATTTATTGAATCGATGCTCGAAAAAGTTCGGGAAGAGGTAAGATCAAAAGTTCGTGCAGAGGTTCGAGCTGAGATACAAGAAGAACTGAAGACAGAGATCCGAGCCCAACTACAGCTTGATTTTGACACTATGTTTCAAGAGCGTATTGCTGCATTTTTGGGTTCTATATCACAGTCGAGGTCAGGAGGTAAATTATGTGTGGCTTATCTGCTGCAATTTGATTTATGACATGAGAGGGGATTTGCATCTATCATATGTGAAAATATTAGGTGGTACGTGACTACCACTGTGGAATGTTGTTCAATATTAAATAGGAAAGTTAACCAAGTGACAATCGCTCATTTATATATCCATGTATTTACGCAGCCTACAGTCATGAATTTGATCTTTTCAGTAAGTGAGTTTTATATGCTACACATGATGAATGGTCTGAGGTTGTCTACATACCTTGGATGTAGTTGGAATGCTAAGTTCCTCCAATGCCTTCACTACACCATTTCAGGACATACCTAACGGTTTAAAACCGTTACTAAAAAAATTTGTAACGGTTTTTCTGGGTCACAGTTTGGGCGTTTCTAATATGTTATAAACATTTCTAACGGTTAAAAACCGTTACAAACACATTAATTGTAACGCTTTATTTACGTTACTGAAATTAGTTCGTAACGGTTTTAATACTCATTTGTGTTAAGAATTTTAAATAAAAAAGTAACGGTTTTGTAACGGTATTTTACACTTAAATTTTTGTAACGGTTTTGTAAAATATGTAACGGTCTTCCGTGCCGAATTTGTGTTACTGATTTATAACATTCCTAACGGTTGTGAAATCTTTGTAACGTTTTTTAAGTGTTGCTATTCGCACAAATTTGTAACGGTTTATAACCGTTACAAAACTGTTTCATAAGTAAAAAAAAATTATCCAAAAGCCACCCCTAAATACCGAACCTGCTGCATATATAAAAATGCCCTTTTACATGGTTCAAACATTAACAAGAAGTCTCACACTTACATCTAATCAAATAATTTAAAAGCTTATAATTTAAAAAGAAAAAATATGGAGAGTTCACAGCAGAATAATAAACAAATCTGAGTAGTTTAGTCCAATAGGTCATATCATAGATTAATCCAAGGATAGACTTTGAAACAGAATAGTGTGACATCAAGTAGCATCTTTAACAATAACGACAAACAAAATAGTCACTACGTACTACTCAACAATTCATCATCCATAGAACTCCTATGCGTGTAATATTAAGTCATGTGTAATATTAAGTGGAGCAAATAGTATGTTTGTTAAACAGAAGCAAGAAAAGAGGTGCATATTCTAGTTAAAAATCATGCACATCTTGATGGTGCAACTGATATTGCTCATAGTAAACAACATCATATGAAGTACTAAGTGGACATGATGTGTACAAAAACTGATTTGGGAACACTGCTCTTGATACCTTAAATAGCACAGCAGTTCCAGTGCCTGATGCAGCAAGCAATCCTACAGCAAGTAACATATGTGACCAGTGAAATCTGGATTGCAGCAAGGTTGGGCCTGAGGTAGCAGATGTACTGGTGAGAATTAATGGCTGTAGGCTGAGGAGCTTGAGGGGGAACCTGGGGCTATGAGCTAGTATGTGATCTCAACGGGCCATCTACAAGCAAAACAAGGACATGTTTTCCATGTCAATAAGCTGCATTTAAGAAAATATATAAATAAATCATCGAACAAACACAATGATGGGTGGAACAATGGAAACACATTATGGGTACCATAGTATATACTATATACAAATCAAAGACTATTGAATGTATTAATTTGAGGATATACACAACAAAAAAAAATGATGGTATTTTACCAAAACGGGTTCTCTTTCCACATGCCAATTTTAGGACATCTACTAAGTGTCTTCTTCACAAGTTACAAGAGATTTTTTTTCTTTTTTGAAAGGTAAGTTACAAGAGAATACCACCAAAAACAAGAAGAAGCAAAAACTAAACTAAACAATACAAAAACGGGTTCTCTTCCCATAGGCTAGGGTTGTTACCTGAATTCGGGCTTGCTGTTGGGGCACCTGTAATGTTTGGAGGAGGATCCTGTCATTTATACAAAATATCAACCAAATGCATATGAGCTGATATAAGAAAAGACAATATGCATTATTAATGCAATCACTAAAAGAAATAAATAGCAATAAACATGAGGAAACTTGGAATGTGGAATGCAAAGACAGAATTATAGACTCTTCAGGCTCAGCAAGAGTATAGTTAGCTGAGTTACATTTCTGATCCCCTCTTCTTTAAATTGCTTTCCTTGTTGGGATCTTACTTGAAATATGCTAAATGTTTACTTCACTTTGGCAAGTAAAGGGGAAAGAAACAAACAAAAAAAAAAAAAACAAAAAACAAAAGAAAAACCCGCTGCCCACCTGCTGCACCACCCAGCAGAGCCCACCTGCACAGCCCACGTGCACAGGCACAGCCCCCCAGCACACCCACCTGCTGCCCACCTGCTGCACCACCCAGCACAGCCCACCCAGCACACCCATCTGCACAGCCCACCTGCTGTCCATTGTTTATGCACACCTGCACACCCACCTGCACAGCCCACCTGCACATCCCCCCTGCAAACCCACCTGATGCCCACCTGCACACCCACCTGCTGCCCACCTGCACACCCACCTGCACACCCACCTGCTGCCCACCTGCACTTCCACCTGCTACACCACCTGCACATCCCCCCTGCACACCCACCTGCTGCCCACCTGCTGCACCACCCAACACATCCCACCCTGCACAGCCACCTGCACACCCACCTGCACAGCACTCCTGCACAGCCCACCTAGCACACCCACCTGCACACCCACATGCTGCACCACCTGCACTGCCCCCCAGCACACCCACCTGATGCACCACACAACACAGCCCACCCAGCACAGCCCCCCAGCACATCCCCCCTGCACACCCACCTGCACAGCCCTCCTGCACAGCCCACCCAGCACAGCCCCCCAGCACACCATCCTGCACACCCACATGCTGGACCACCTGCACTGCCCCCCCAGCACACCCACCTACTGCACCACCTGCATAGCCCCCCTGCACATCCACCTGCTGCCCACCTGCTGCACCACCCAGCACAGCCCACCCAGCACACCCATCTGCACAGCCCACCTGCTGTCCATTGTTTATGCACACCTGCACACCCACCTGCACAGCCCACCTGCACATCCCCCCTGCACACCCACCTGATGCCCACCTGCACACCCACCTGCTGCCCACCTGCACACCCACCTGCTGCCCACCTGCACTTCCACCTGCTACACCACCTGCACATCCCCCCTGCACACCCACCTGCTGCCCACCTGCTGCACCACCCAACACATCCCACCCTGCACAGCCACCTGCACACCCACCTGCACAGCACTCCTGCACAGCCCACCTAGCACACCCACCTGCACACCCACATGCTGCACCACCTGCACTGCCCCCCAGCACACCCACCTGATGCACCACACAACACAGCCCACCCAGCACAGCCCCCCAGCACATCCCCCCTGCACACCCACCTGCACAGCCCTCCTGCACACCCACCTGCACAGCCCTCCTGCACAGCCCACCCAGCACAGCCCCCCAGCACACCAACCTGCACACCCACATGCTGGACCACCTGCACTGCCCCCCCAGCACACCCACCTACTGCACCACCTGCATAGCCCCCCTGCACATCCACCTGCTGCCCACCTGCTGCACCACCCAACACAGCTCACCCTGCACAGCCCCCGGCACACCCACCTGCACAGCACACCTGCACATCCCACCCAGCACAGCCCCCCAGCACACCCACCTGCAACAAGTTCTCATTTTTCCTGTGTAAAAATTATATACCTGAACACACCAAGAATGGGAAGTCCTTTATGTAATGCCAGGGATCTTCTCATTAGTAGAACAGCTCCAGCACCATCACTCACTTGGCTAGCATTACCTGACAAAATATGCAATAAAGAGCTCATTTTTAATGATCAGTTATATGCTTAGAACTACATTCCAAACAACACTAAACAACTTTTACTTAAAAACTATGACACTTTTCTCCTCTCCAGATAACTGTTGTGGTAGTCCCATCCTTCTTAAATGCAGGTTTCAGCTGTGGTAAAACTGATAATGTTGTGTCTGGTCGAATTCCATCATCCACAGAAATTATGACACTTTTCTCCTCTCCAGATTTAGGATTTACAATCTATAGATAAAGCAAAAATAATAAAAAAAGGTCGGCAAAATGTTAATTTAAAGCCCAAAAGAAATGAAGGAAACATTGAAATATAACATTTTATATTCACTAGGTTCCTAATGCAATATAATTCTCACCTTTGTGGCCACAGGGATTATTTCATCTTTGAATTTACCAGCAGCAGTAGCTGCAGCTGCCTTTCTATGAGACTCGACCTGAACAGTCAATAGGCCCCATCGAATGTGGCTGTTAACGTGCAGCTGTCACCTTATCCTGGTGTATGAGGAGATGCAAATCAACAACAGCTGGGACCAACATTTTAATAGTTTGTAGTGTAATAAATAGATGGATTCTGGAATTCTCTGAGCTGATGAATGAAATAAGCAGCTTCAATTCCATTTCCACCAAACAGTGAATGTGAGATAAAAACCAACTAGTACTAATAGTGCCACAGATTTTGCTGCCACCATTTCAAGCACTTGCCCCCATCACATCCCCCCTGCACACCCACCTGCACAGCCCTCCTGCACAGCCCACCCAGCACAGCCCCACCCAACAAAACCAGCTCCTACTTGTCAGTGAATTATTGAGGGCAACAAAAAAACTAAATCTATTTCTAGTGAGAACAGTAGTAAATATCCTGTTCCAGCCTTTTGTCGGTGTTTCTATACATATCACTAAGCAACTACGCATGCTAAGGATTCATGTAATAGATTTCTCAAGAGTTGCAATTGTAGATTGTGCACTGTCTTGCCAACTCTCAATGGGACTTCCTACATTTGCCTTCAAAAACCATACCTGACTCATTACAGGGTCAGACAGAATATTCTGAATTTCTGGGTCCTGCATTGCCTTTGCCTGCAAAGAAGTTTTAAAACCTCATCTCATAGAACGCTTGAAATAAGACATAAACAAAAGACCAAAATAGAGCACCAACCTGCTTTTCCTTCAGTTCATCTGGACTCATCTCACCCATGTTAGTCTTGTTAATCTCACTACCTGCACTCACCTCTACACCAATAAGCACACACCCTGCACAGCCCACCCACCTGCAGTCACTCTACACCAGCTGCACACACCCATGCACAGCCCACCCACCTGCACTCACTCTACACCAGCTGCACACACCCTGCACAGCCCACCCACCTGCACACACCCTGCACCACCCACCTGCACTCACCTGCTACACCACCTGCACAGCCCTCCTGCACCACCCACCTGCACTCACCTCTACACCAGCTGCACACACACTGCACTCACCACCTGCACTCACCTCTACACCAGCTGCACACACCCTGCACAGCCCACCCACCTGCACTCACTCTGCACCAGCTGCACACACCCTGCACCACCACCTGCACCCACCCTGCACCACCCACCTGCACTCACCTCTACACTAGCTGCACACACCCTGCACTAACCACACATCTGCCCACCACTCTGCCATGTATGAGACTGTCTGCCATGATAGCCCACCTGCTGCACACACCCACTCTGCACAGCCCAAACAGAAGTGCATGTTCAGATGAATAAAATTGGGAGACATCTGCAATTAAGATACTGAGACAATTAGCAAAACATAACAGGAAAGTAGCTGTTCAGATTACAAAAATTGGGAGACATTTTTGTAAATCAGAAAATTCATACCTTTCTCCATTGGCCTGGTTTTGATGAAGATGAAGTTTGGCTTCCTGACTGAAGGAACCATGTGAAAAAGGACAAGAATACAATACAAAACAATAAGAAATCAATGATAAATAACATAAAATGTCTCAAAGGCACCACCATCCTCCCTCCTCCTTTATCTGGGCTTGGGACCAGCAGTTGAAACCAATATCAAACCAATGATATTGATTATCACCAGGCGGAGTTAAAAATGGGTTAATACATGATTGAACCTGAATATTCAAACAAGCAAGCATTCCAAATTAGTATTTCGAAAATATAAAACATGCAAACGTGTCCAAATGAACAAGGTATTAAGTTCTTACATCCATATCAAGCAAAATGCACTCAAAACATAAACTAGCAAATAAGTGCAAGTCCTTTAACATAATAAGTCAATAAACATATAAAAAAAAACAAGTTAAGAGATTTCCATCCTTGACTCTAGCCAAATCACAGGCCCTCCTGCACTAAAACCATCTAAATACCTTATTCCATCTTGGGGGCCGTCGTAAACAAGAGCATCACCAACTAAGACTTCCTCAATGTAGACTTTTTTTTCACCTGTGAGAACTTTTCTGCCATGGCAAATTCCAGCTGTCTCTGTCATAACATAACCCTTAGCAACCGCAAGACCATTCCTATCTAGTAAGGTCACTTTCGGTGGAGAACCAAGCGTCCCAGGATCAGGAATCACAGAGTCAAACATGTCCTTTAAGTTTCGTTGAGTCTGACGGGAAACTGAATTGGAACCAACTTTAGTTTCGGGTGGTGTTGTCCCGCATACGGCTTTACCACTCGACATTCCATCTTTCTTTATGAGCTTAAGTACATCCTGACACATTGGAGATAAAATTTAGTTATATATAAATGTTATTAAATGCAAGGAGGCACAAGTTTAACTCACCGTTAACACACCCATGACATTACTTATAGAGGCCTTCATCTCATTCAATTCCCCTTTTAACTCAGAATTGGATGAAGAGCTTGCTTGTTGCAGTAACGCCTTTGAAATAGCTGTACGTTGCAATTGGTTCTTAGACTTGGTCGAGCTGATTCCACGAGTTCTACTGCTTTTATCGGGCCCAAAGACTTCAGTCAATTCATCATTATCCAAGTCTGCTTCAAATACACTACAATCACCGTTCGAGCTTGCCTCTTTTCTCCTTTTTTGAGCAGCCTCAACTTGTTCCTATATTATCAACCAATGATATGAGTAGTAATATAAATTAAATTAATTAATCTTCTTTTTTTAGAACTTACGTAATGAATTCGAGCACTCTCCAATATAGTCCCATCACGGCGCTCATGTCCTTTTTTCCAACAATCTACCCGTCCATGTTTTCTGCTAGGATCTTCTTTATCCTACAAAAACAATTTTTAGTAGTTGTTGGGATAAAGAGAATAGAATTTAAACATGCAAGAATATGCACCTACCATTTTATCCAACATATGGGCGTATGTGCTCCGCCCATTAGTATGCCGATATTTATTCTTTCTCGCATTCTCTGCATTCTTTGCATTTCTAACTTTCACTTCATCAGTACTCTCATTTCTAACAAACATTGCCCAATGATTTGGATCTTTACCCAATGGGCATGCTGCAATAGCTTCTTCCACACCCCCGCACTTTCTCAAAATCTCTTTCCGTAAGGCATACTTTGCTGATCTGAACTTTTGAGGAAAGTCCTTTTCTACTGCTTGGCGTGCCGCTGATTGGGGAACATTAGGCTCAAATTCTTGCTACATACAACAAGTAAAAAAGATTAGATATTCAGGAAAAAAGATTAGTCGTAAGCAAATGTCGGATATGTGTATCCAAAACATCAAATGCACATGTAAACCTTACCATTAATTCATTCCAAACATCATTTTTAAAGCTTCCATCTATTTTCCTCCAGTCCTTGTAATGAATTGGAATACGAGCTCGAACGTAATAACCAACACGAGAATTCCATTTGGCATGGTTAGGACCCACGGCAATGCCGTCCACATTGAACTCTATAGGTAACTTACTAATGGTTCCTGTTGAGGCTCCCGAAGTTGAATTATGAGATGGAAGTGGCGCTGAACTTGAAGGTTGGGAAGCAATAAGGCGTGATTGACCTGATGCCATTGTAAAATAGCCTAGTATTTGACAAAGGATTGTTAGTATAAACTATTACATGAGAAACTTATAACTAAAGCAAACTGAAAAGGAATATCTATATGTAAATGTAGAAAATGAGAAATTTTGCATGTAAAAGTACGTCTCACCAATTATTAAAAGTGTGCAACTATTACAATCAGGTTAGACTTTGCATCAACGACTCCAAACTAGGTTGGTCGTCGAGAATAGATTGGAAGACAGTTGGTGCTTCTAGATCATCCACTTCACTTGTCAATCGCCTAGGCGAATGTATGACTACCCACCAATTAGGATTTCTCAAATCCTTCGAGTAAAATACTTGACTAGCCTCAGATGCAAGAATCACCGGCTCATCAAAAGAATTATTGATACTCTTCAGCCTATTGAGATTAACCATCACCAAATTAGAATCTGGACAAAGTTTACAACCATTGGTCTTGTCCTCCACCCTCACCCAATTGCAGTAAAAGACAACATGACGAAAGGTTGTATAGTCCAACTCTATTATCTCTTCAATAACCCCATACCAATTGGTTGATGCATTAATGGGATTCTTATCCTTCCTACTTGATGTAAATGCAGTGATTGCATTCATACAAACACCACTGTCTTGTGTGGCAACTGTTTCGTCATGCGACCTAGTAGAGAACACAAAACCATTAACACGGTACTTTTTATATGTTTTGGCTTTGAATAATGGTCCCACAACAAATCGCCATAAGTCACAGTCCGTGTCTTTTGCAGCCAACAACTGTGAAATGACAAAAACCACCATTTAGAAAGATATCACCAACTAGATTTAAATTCATATTAAGCATAATATATATAACAATACCTTGTCATATAACCAGGCAATGAACTCAGTCTGTATCTCTACTTCTGTCTTTGGTATTCCCTTTCTTTTACCACGAGTAGTTTCTTGCATGGCACGATACTCACTGCAAATTGTTCATACAGTTTGACACAAGTATTTACAACTTTCTAGAGTAGTAAGTTTTTAAGCCAAATGTGTCAAGAAATAAAACCTGTAGTGTTCATCAAGCTTTTCAACGTCTAGTCGAAAAAGGACCCATCTACGTATTTGTATCCATTGTTCCTTGCCTAGGGTCACAATTTTACCCTCAAGTATTGGCCCCTCATCACTATACTCGCCATCTTCATCTAGAAATGCCTCACGGGTAGCTTTGTGGTTTCCATCTCGTGAATTTGGCATGTACTCCATAGCATACCTAACGGATTCAGAAACAATATAGGACTCTGCAATGGAGCCTTCGACATATCGTTTATTGCTAGGAATATTTTTGCACTCCTTCATTGCCCTATTAAATAAAAAAATAAAAAAATGGACTTCGTTGTTTCGTCATAGTTGCAGCTAAAAATCAAATAAAAAATAAAGGAAATTATACATACCGTTCAAACGGAAACATCCATCTGGGATAAACAGGTCCACAAATTAACCCTTCATCAGCCAAATGAACCATGAGGTGGATGCTGATATCAAAAAAACATGTTGGAAAATATTTTTCCAACACACACAATGCCTCTGCAACCATGTATTTTGCAGCCTGAATTTCATGTCTGATGACGACTTTCGAACAAAGGAGGTTAAAGAATAAGCTAATCTGGTGAATAGCTCTTCGCAAGTCACGGTGTTTTGGATAAGCGTGTTGAAGCAAAACCGGGAGCAAATAACACATAATCACATGATAGTCATGTGATTTCATTGTAAGCAAACCAGGAGGACTCAAGTGACAATGTTTTTTAGGTTCGAGGAAAACCCTGAAGGAAGCTTCAAGTCTTTCAAAATTTTGCAGAACTCTAACTTCTCATCTTTATTCAAGACAAATGGGGCCTTTGGTTTTACAGATCTCCCAGTAATTGGGTCTGTTTGCATCCACTGGCCACTATGAATCCCCATTTTCCTTAAATCCTCTCGCGCCTGTACTGTATCCTTTGTTCCTTTCTTGTCCAAAATTGCATTTAATAGGTGTTCTGCGACATTCTTTTCAGTGTGCATCACATCAATAACATGTCGAATTGTATGTTTCGGCCAGTATTTCAAATCAAAAAGAATAGACCTTTTATACCATGCCTCAGTAACTTCATCATCTTCATCATCTTCATCATCTCCATTATCAACCACATCCACATTATCAGTACTCCGTTTGGTACCTTTTAAGACTTTACCAGGTACATAGTGGACACGGCTTAGCTTTTTCTCAATCACTTCTCCCTTTAACCTTGTTGGAGGGGGTTTTAACTCCTTTGTCTTCAGCCCTAAGTATTTGCCTTGCCTAAACGGGTGATCAGATTTAAGAAACATGCGGTAATTTGTGTAGACGATCTTCCTCGCATTCCCAAGGTGCATAGACGGAGTTTCATCACCACAAATAGGACAAGCTTTGTAACCATGTGTTACGCAGCCTGATAAGTTGCCATATGCCGGAAAATCATGAATGCCCCACACCAACATTGCCCTTAAGGTAAAATGCTCTCTTTTGTGCATGTCATAAGCTGCAACCCCTTCTTCCCATAACTGTTGTAACTCCTCAACTAGCGGTTGAAGGAATACATCGATGTTTTGACTCGGCGCTTTCGGCCCAGGTATTAACAATGACATCATATGGAACTCAGATTTCATGCACAAAGACGGTGGGAGATTAAAAGGCACCAAGTAAACAGGCCAGCAACTGTAACCAGTGGATTGAACTCCACGTGGATTGAATCCATCAGTTGCAATTCCAAGCCAGACATTACGCCCTTCCTTAGCAAAAACTGGCCAATCATCTTTACATGTCTTCCACTGAAGCGAATCAATTGGATGCCGCATATAATTCCAAGAAGGTGTAGCTCTATCATGCCATGTCATTTCACGCGCTATCCATGGTATTGTGTACAGCCTTTTGAGTCTTGGGATCAATGGAAAATGTCTCAATACTTTTCTCGCCTCTTTTGTTTCTTTCTTCCCCATTTTCCCCTCCTTCACTTTGTATCTAGGTGTTTGACATTGACTACACACCGTTAAATCAGCTTTGGTCTTCCAATACAACATACAGTTATTTTCGCAGGCATCTATACACTCAGCTTTCATTCCCAGATCTTTTAACATTGCCTTCATTACAGGATACTTAGAAGGCAAAGTGTTTCCGTCTGGCAACCATGTTTTTAACAGAGACAAAAGTGCAGTCACACTATTTCCCGACCATTTATACTGCTTCTTCAAGTTATGAAGGTCTACAATTGCAGAAAGAGTTGTTACAGGAGCCTCACATGAAGGATATAATTTTTCTTCTGCTTTTTTCTTATATTCATGGTACCTTTTACCCAAATCAGGCTCTAGAACAATAGGGTGTTCAACATCTTCAGCCTGACTTCCATCACCTTCATTCAAATCATCTGCTAACTCTTCATGCACGCCATAAGCAACATCAACAAAATTCTCCATCCCTAGTCCTTCTGCCTCACTATTTTCCTTTTCAACTTGGTTTACCATTCGATCCTTATATGGGTTCTCGCCATGTAAAGCCCATACACGATATGTTGATTCTATACCGTATAGAATCAAATGTTTTCTAACTATATCATATGCAAACCTTTTACCATTTCGGCATTTTTTACAAGGGCAAGGGCACGTGGTCGATGTTTGGTCTCTGCCACTAGCAAATAGAATAAAATCCGAAACCCCCTGCCTGTACACACTCCCAAGTCTATCTGTTTCATTCATCCATTCTTTTAGAATCGGCTGAGACATTCTGTAGGTAACACATCAAGTAAACACAAATAAGTAATTGTAACAGTCAATGTCTTTAAAAAGTTTCCTTTAAAATGAATCAAGATAAAACATATTGACAGAAAAAGTAGAATTCCCGATGAGAGGAAGCACAAAAGTAAAATATTCCATGTAGGAATTTGCATAACTTCTGGAACATCCTGTTTTAAGGCCACAAAAAAAGGTCCTAATCCACAAACTAGGAGGACTCATTGTGAGACCAACTCTTGGATTAATTCAGTCCCTATAAGTAACCAATTTGTATGGCAATTTTAAGTTTATTATACTAGTAGTAATAGTCCAAACTACATCACATCACACAACCTATAAAAAAAGTCTTAAAACATCAAAACCACATAAAGACACCCGAACAGTAACCACTTATAACAAGGAATCATAGCTTACTAATGTTTTATGGAGTAGAGCGAACAGAGTGCATAACCAGCAACTTTCCAAGAAACCGCATTTTCCAATTCCGTTTCTCATAACTGTAACAGATCTGGTAGATGGCTAGGGCTTCATCTCTTACCACAACTTCCATTCCATTCTCATTCCTCATTCAAATAAAAGTAAAGAAAATTAAAGTGTACAATTGATACAGAACAAAAGTCAATTGGGCCCCGTGGTTCTATATTATGTAAATCAAAGCAAATTAACCGAACTTCATTATGTAACAAAACATGCAAACCAATAATTAAATGCGGACTATTAGACAATGTAAACTTAAAGTTTCCTTCAAAATATGTTTCATAAAGTCTTACCTTGTAGTAAGTAACATAGATCATAAATATAAATGTCACAAAAAGCCACAAAAAGCTTTCATAAATCATTACTAATCATTACTTTGGAAAGCCACGAAGTAAATAACCATGGCTAATCTAATAATAATATAAATGTCAAGCACAAACATAGACCAACAAAAGCTTTCATAAATCATTACATTTCTACATCCAAATAATAGTAGACTCATGTCAAGATCCAAAGTATAGACTCATGGTCACATCCCTTGCACAA
This sequence comes from Litsea cubeba, assembly GCA_012931725.1. Taxonomy (NCBI): domain Eukaryota; kingdom Viridiplantae; phylum Streptophyta; class Magnoliopsida; order Laurales; family Lauraceae; genus Litsea; species Litsea cubeba. The sequence goes on along the minus strand of CM022954.1, from coordinate 29,560,475 downwards.
ACCTAGGGCAACAAAAGCTTTCATAAATCATTACATTTCTCTATCCAAATTACATTGATCCTGTCTGTATACAGTCAAGAGCACTCTTGGAAACTAAATAAATAAATAAATGAAAACAAGAGAAATCAGATATTAGAACCTTGTAATACCTAAGATTGTGATATAATTTGCATGTTATGAAATTGGAATCATTAATATTATAGGAGGGAAATTGTTTTCAGTAAACCTGCTTGTCTATTTCCTAAGCATGATTCACCTATTTCAAGTGGACAAAACTCTTATGAGACACAACACCTAAAGTGATGTGTATTACTAAAAGAATTGTGAAATACTTGAGCCCTGCATTATTCTAAACCATCTAAAGAAGGCTCCAAAGGACCATCGCCATTGAAAACCTCATAAGAATTTCCATAAATCAAAACCATTTGACAATTAAATCTAAAACAATAATGAAATCATTTCAAAGCTACAGTTCCATAAAAACACATTCATATTCATAAAAATAAATACATATTCACTTGCCAAAAGAAAGGAGGTTCAAACCTATCCTTGATGAGAGGGGATGGGAAGGAGATATGCTTTACCAAGAGGCCATTCCTATATTTCCCTCATGAGATGAGTATGACCTTCGAAACCGAGTCAAGGAGTTGAGTTTTTTTAAATAATGTTCCAATTTGGTCTAACAACCTACAGGCTAGTGGCCGTTACCTTAAATTTTGAATTGGAAATAATGGGTCGATCATCCAATGACAATAGATCTGTGTATCTGAAATCTGAGTTTTGGGCCTTGTAATATTTATGTTGATCACCATCTTGACTAGTTCATTTTTGGTGAAACATAATTCTAGATTGAATAAAAGTCTCTCCGCCAACACAGTCATGGTTGTGTGGTGTCGGCACAACAGTATCACGTGCCCCGAGGGATCAATCCATGGGTCGTCAAGTTGAACTCCTAACCAGTAGCCCATCTTAGAAAAAACAAAAGGATTTATTGTAAAAGCCTCCTATGGTTTTCTTGTGAAATCAAAAAGGGTTTATTGTGCATGCAAATCATGCCAAGGTCCAAAGGCCTTTTCCTCCAAGTAGGACGAAGCAAGGGCGGTCTTCTTTGCTCTTATGAACACTAAAATTCTGTATTTTGTTGGATGCCAAGGAGGTGGTGGATGCTCTCAACAATTGCTGTAATTGGGTTATCAACTCAATAATTTTGGATATCAAATGTTTTATCTCATCTTTTGACTATAACAGATTTACTTTTGTACCTATATCAAGAAAAATTCTCAATCTTCACAATGTCAGCTTTCATGTTTTTCTCTGAGAATCACCACTTAACACCCATTCTACTGAGTGGCAGATGCTGTACAAAATCAGAGAATCAGAATGAAATATGAAAATTCAAGTTGAATGAACGACAAACAAAGTACATTGTCATTCATCTTCGGGAAATAGCTCAAGCAGCTGTTCATCAGTCCAGTCTGCAACCGAAACTTTTGGAATCAATTTCTTGACTCCATTCCTTCCACAAGTTTCATGAAGGACTGGCTCATTGACCACAGAAGCCTTTCTGAGAATGGTGCTGCTGAAGTTGGAACCTCCTGCAGCATCTTCTGGTCTTTTTCCAGCAGGCGTTCCTTCACCATTGCCAGGATCTCTCCAGACAGACCCATTAGCAACTTCATCAGCCCCCTTCCTAAGTGATTTTGGAGAAGATTATAGGACACCCAATTGCCTACTATAAGAGATATTGCAGTAAACCATTTCCTTAAAATCAACTAAGACCCCAAATTGAAATTTCCAGATCTAATCAAACGTTGTTTACATCACAGAACGTTTGGGCGTCCTCCAAATCAAGAGATTACAGTAATTCTAGTCTATAAATGTCGCGGGTGATTCTCAATATCGGAATACAACTACTGTTTAGGGTTTAGGGTTTATCGTATGATGCTCTGAAGCAAAATCTTATACGAGAAGAAGAAGAAGGAGAAGCAAGTTGTCCTATTTGTGGTGATGAAACAGAGAGTTGGGGAACGAGGGAGAGAGAGAGAACATAGAAGAAAGGGAGGATTTTACCTGGCGCAGGGGAGGCGTCCGGCGGCGGAGAAGGAAGATGAAGGCTCTGCTGGGGCTCCTTCGTGAGCTTGACAGTGCTGGCGATGAGAGGAGATGGGTTCTGGTCGTGCGCCTGGGAGAGGTCTGGAGAGGGAGGGAGAGATAGAAAGGGATGAGAGGAGATGGGCTCTGGAGATGGCGATGGCGATGGCGATGAGAGGAGAGGAGAGGAGATGAGAGGCGGGAAAGAAAGAAATGAATGAGGGAGGGAAATGAGGGAGGGAAATGAGGGAGTGCAGATCGCGGGAGAGAAGAAAAAAATGGTGGGAACGAGTTCAACGAAAATTATTTTCGTGCGCCATTTCATCACAGTAACGCTTTCTTAAGCTTTCTTAACGCTTAATGGTGTAGCAAAATAATTATTAAATTAAGTAACACTTTAAAACCAATGCTAACGCCCATAAAACGTTAGGAAACTAGTTACACTTAAAAACCGTTACTTACCAAAAACCCTGAGCGTTACTAATATCCTATTTTGGTGTAGTGACCCTTAGCCGAGATGGGCGGTAACGGCTGTACTTTCAAGAGTATCCAGCTGGACCTGACAAAGCCATCCTGGCCACCTCTTACCCCTGACAGAGTGGCATCCAGCGGCTACATCCCATTAAAGTATGGCCCTAAGCCAGGCCGATGGGACTAGGCCCAAAAGTCAGATGTGGTAAGGCCCGATTAGACCAGCATTTAATGCATGATGGGCTGATCGGACCGCTATTTAATGAGTAATGGGCTGACATGACGATATCCCTGGGATCGCTAGGACGTCATCATGAGCCTCACCATGCAACGTGGACTTCCTCCTCTATAAATAGAGGAACAATCTCCATCACAGGTACACAAACCAGAGAGCTGTTACTCTGTCTCTCCTCTCCCTTATCTCTGTCCTACTGTTCAGACCTCTTACTGCCTTAGGCATCGGATAGCCTTGCGCTGCTCACAGTCAGGGTCCTTTGACGTCCTTATCTTCTTCCCTTTCAGGTTCTCAGGCCATCCACCATCTACCAAGGAGCATCAGACTCAAGATAATCTTCATTACAAAGTCCGTAATATTTAGGCACTTATAATTGGCGCCGTCTGTGGGGAAGCACTAACCCGATTTTCCCAAACACCATGCCTCCCAAAGCTAAGAAAGGCGGAAAAGCTGTGAGGACGATCATCCAGCCGCCCCCGGGCCTGTCGCCGGTCGCTCCTCCTCATATGCGATTGGAGGCAAGGTCTGGTCCAGCCGTAATCGAGGAGTGCTCTAACACACACCTCTTCGTTCAGATCCCGTTCCCGGAGCAGATCGAAGACTCATCCCCGGAGGAGGAAGTCATGCCTCCTCGGCGAGATGAACAGCGACGAGAACGTCCCCGGAAGGACAAAGCTGTGGCGGTTAGTGGGTCCCATCGTTCCCGCTACTTCACTGGCGACAAGGACGTCGCAGCCCAGAACCTCATCCGAGAACAAGAAAAGTTGATCCAGCTGCTCCGACAGCAGCTCCTACAGAAGCCTGAGCGCGAGGCAAAGGTCGGCCCTCAGCCTTCCAAGAGTAGGCCGACCCATCGATCCGAGATCGACCTCAGGCAACACCTCGAGCAGAAGAGGCAGCGCCGGGCTCAGGACGAGGGCTCCAGCAACAGTCATTCGAAGAGAATGTCAAAACCCCCCCTCGGGGACAAAGAAGACGAAGAAGCGCGGCTTGACAGGCTCGTCAGGCAGGCAATCCCGTGCAATATGGAAGTTATCTCCCGCAATCCCTTGGATTCGTACGATTTCGGTGACGCCGGCTCATCTCCTTTCTCCCAGGAAATCAAGGATTTCCTTTTGCCCAAGAGATTCAGCGTTCCGAGGTTCGTTCATAATGACGGCACCTCGGACCCGGTAGCGTATCTCCGACATTTCACCCAGAAGATGTCAGTGTGCGGTGAGGTCGGTCATCTGAACTATAGAGTTTTCTTGTCAAGTTTGGGGGACCTCCCCCTCAAATGGTTTTGCAGCTTCCTAGAAGGATCGATCTCGAGTTGGCACCAGTTGCAGAACTCCTTCATGGGGAAGTTCCAAGCCCACAGAGTCATCCCAAAGACAGATGGCGATATCATGGCCCTCAAGATGAGGTGAAATGAGAGCATTACCCAGTTTGCTAAGAGATTCGGGACTGTCTATAGTCAGATCAAAAACTCAAACGACGAAGTGGAGATCATGTCCTTCTAGCACGCCCTGTTACCGGGCAACGACCTTCGCAAAGAGCTGGTCGGAGCCCCGTGACCTCGGTAGAAGCGCTAATGGCCATGGTGAACAAGTACGTCACCTAAGAGGAGGACAAGGTCAGGGCCAAGGAGAGCTACGGCGTCTCTAAGTCCACCTCCAAAGGCCAGACCAAGCCTGAAGATCAAGCCGTCCAGTGCGATCGACGCTCTTCCGGGAAACCTTTTTCCAAGGAGGAAAAGAGGACATTTCAGAGGGAGGAAAGGGATCGATACTGAGCCTCCACCGGCTCGGCAACGGCTTCGTTTCTCAACAGGGATGACAGCAAGAAGCCCAGGCTAGGTGTGCACACAGTATTCGTAGAGCCAGTCCACAAGATACTGAACAAGATCAAAGACCAGCCTTACTTCAACTGGCCGCAGCCTATGCAGGGCAACCCCGCCAACCGAAACCAGAGTAAGTTTTGCGCCTATCACAAGCAGAAGGGGCACGACACCGAAGACTGCTATCCCTCAAGTCACACCTCGAGAAGCTCATCAAGGAAGGACACCTAAAGGAGTATGTGAAAGGGGGAGGAGTAAACACCAGCCGAGCTCAGCGCCAAGATGACGGAGCCCACTCCAGTGATGAATCGGAAAAACTTATCAGTGTCATCCACCTGGCTCCCACCCTACAGGGGAGTAACCAAGCCCGGGCCGAGGCCAGGAGGGCCGCGCACGACAAACAGGTGATGACTGCCGAGCTCGAGCCAGTATCAAAGAGGGCTCGGAAGGAGAAGCCCAGGATCTATTTCTCTGAGGAAGACTTGGAAGGAGTCCAGCTCCACCATAATGATCCGCTGATCGTCACCCTGAAGCTCAGAAACTGCATAGTTCAGAGGATCCTTGTCGACCCTGGAAGCTCTTCCGAGATCCTCTATTTCAATTGCTTTAGAAGGATGGGCCTCAAACAAGAAAACCTGGAGGAACCGCGCACTCCCTTGATAGGCTTCAGCGCCAAACCAGTGTATCCCAAGGGGAAGATCTCCCTCACGGTCCAGGTCGAAGGCGCCTCCATTACTGTCGATTTCCTTGTGGTAGATGCGCCGTCTCCCTATAATGCCATAATGGGGAGGTCATGGCTGCACAGCATGGAAGCAATACCTTCCACCCACCACCAGAAGCTCAAATTTCCCTTAGAGGACAAGGACGGCAGAATGAAGGTGGTCACTGTCAGGGGCGACCAGCAGGCGGCCAAGCAGTGTCTCATGGCCGTGGTGCCCGGAGAGAAGGAGCCACAGCAAGTGAACATGGCCGAGTTGGAAGACGAGCTTGAAAAGGTTGGCCGCGATCCCGAGAAGAAGAGCGTTGAGGTTCTGATCGAGGTCAGACTCGATCCCACTGATCCCGAGCGCCACTTCCTGATCGGCAGCCAGCTTGCCGAGGCAAAAAAGGCCGAGCTCGTCAGTTTACTATTCAGAAATAATGAGGTCTTCGCCTGGACCTCCTATGAGATGCCCGGCATTGACCCCGAAGTCACATGCCACAGGCTCAGCGTAGACCCTCAACACAAACCAGTGGTACAAAAGTCACGCAGGACGGGGGTACCGCAGTCGGAGGCGGTAGTCGAAGAAGTTGGAAAGTTGCTGGAGGCGCAGGCGATCAGAGAGGTTAAGTATCCGAAGTGGCTGGCGAACACAGTGGTAGTCAAAAAGAAAACTGGGAAGTGGAGAGTCTTCGTCGATTTCACTGACCTAAACAAGGCCTGTCCCAAAGACAGCTTCCCACTCCCAAAAATCGTCCAACTAATCGACGCCACCGCAGGCCACGAAAGGATGAGCTTCCTCGATGCTTATCGACGCTACCACCGGATACCAATGTACGAACCTGACGAAGAGAAGACTGCGTTCATAACGCCCAGATGCATTTACTGTTACAAGGTTATGCCCTTTGGACTTAAGAACGCAGGGGCCACCTACCAAAGGCTGGTCACGAAGATGTTCCAGGACCAGCTAGGCAAGACGGTGGAGGTCTATATTGACGACATGGTCATCAAGTCCAAACAGTCCCAGGACCACCTGGCCGACCTTAGTCAGGTGTTTGACAAACTTAGGAGTTTCAAGCTGAAACTCAACGCCTCCAAATGCACGTTCGGAGTCGGTTCAGGCAAATTCCTTGGAAGCTTGGTCACCAGAAGAGGAATTGAAGCCAATCCAGATCAGATCACGGCGATCCTGGGAATACAAAGTCCGACGACGACGAAACAGGTCCAGAAGCTCACCGGCATGGCTGTCGCACTCAATCTCTTTGTCAGCAGATCATTTGACAGATGTAAGCATTTCTTTCAACTACTCAAGAAAAACCTAAAATTCCATTGGACACCAGAATGAGATGAAGCACTGCAAAGGCTCAAAGCCTATCTCTCCTCACCTCCCCTACTCTCGACTCCAAAGCAGGGAGAAGTACTCTACCTCTACCTCGCAGTCTCGGATCATGCGGTCAGTTCGGTTCTCCTTAGAGAAGACGACAAACAGCAAATGCCAATCTACTACACGAGCAAAATCATGCTTGACGCCGAGACCAGGTACCTCCCAATGGAGAAACTCGCGTTGGCACTTGTCAGCGCTTCTCGCAAACTCTCCCACTATTTCCAAGCTTTCTCCATCGTTGTCATCACAGAACATCCACTCGGGGCGGTCTTCAAAAAGGCCGACTTCTCCGGCCGAATCTCGAAGTGGGTCATCGAACTAGGGCAGTATGACATCAAGTACCAACCTAGAACGGCGGTCAAAGCTCAAATTCTGGCAGATTTTTTCGTCGAATTCACCTCTTCGAGTTCGGCACCGACCCCGGTCGACGCCGAACTGGGAGGGCGGGAGGTATGAGGACGAGGCCACTGGGACGGAGCAGGAGCAGGCCTGAAACCGATTCCTCACTTCCGCTTGGAAGGTATTCGTTGATGGATTTTCCACCCCCAAGAGGGCTGGCGCCGACGTAGTCCCTCAGTCTCCAGAGGGACTGGTTATCGAGCAAGCCCTCACCCTTGATTTCAAAGCATCCAATAATGAGGCAGAGTACGTGGCCCTTATAGCTGGGTTGAACAGTGCTAAAATCTTAGGAGCCCAATAGCTAGTGATTTTCAGTGATTCACAGTTGGTGACGAGCCAGCTGACCGGAGACTACCAGGCCCGCGACGACAGGATGGCCGCCTACCTAGCACATGCACAAAAGCTCCTTTCGCAGTTCCAAAAAGCCGAAGTCAAGCGGATCGGGAGGGACTCCAACTCGCATGCCGATGCCCTCGCCAGCTTAGCTTCAGCGGTTGAGGCCGGGAGGAAAAGAATTGTCGAGGTAGGATCGCTAGAGAGGCCAAGCACAGATCTCCCTCCACCTCGGCAGATTCTATGCGTCAATCTCGGCCCGAGCTGGATGGACGAAATCATTGCCTTCCTCAAAGATGACCAGCTCCCCGAAGACAAGAACGAAGCTTGCCGAATCAGACTCAAAGCGGCTCGATTTTGGATAAGCCCACAAGGCAAGCTCTACAGGAAGTCCTTCACTGGCCCCTACCTTCAGTGCGTGCACCCCGACAATGTCGGTGCCTTCCTCTACGAGATGCATGAAGGAATCTGCGGAAGTCACATCGGTGGGCGATCGCTGGCGTATCGGGCTATCAGCCAGGGTTACTGGTGGCCGTACATGCAGACAGATGCACAGAAATATACGCAGAAGTGCGAAAAGTGCCAAAAGTTTTCACACTCCCTCCACCAACTGGCCCAGGATCTGAGTCCACCATCCAGCCTGTGGCCTTTCACCCAATGGGGATTGGACATCGTAGGACCTCTCCACCGAGCTCCAGGAAATAAGAGGTGGTTGATAGTAGCCACCGATTATTTCACCAAGTGGATAGAAGCAGAAGCACTCTCCTCCATCACCGAGCACGATTCAAAGAATTTTGTCTGGAGAAACATCGTCACAAGGTTCGGAATCCCAAGGATGTTGATATCGGATAACGAGACTCAGTTCGATTCCAACCTCTTCAAAACCTTCTGCCAGGGGCTTGGCATCAGAAATCATTACTGTACCCCAACATATCCCCAGAGTAACGGTCAAGCCGAGATCTCCAACAAGGTGATGCTCGATGGACTCAAGGAGCGGCTCGATCGAGCCAAAGGAAGATGGGTGGGAGAACTGCCGAGCGTCCTGTGGGCATACAGGACGACACCAAGACGCTCCACCTCGGCGACACCCTTCTCCCTCGCCTACGGTATGGAAGCCGTGATTCCATTCGAGATCGGCCTCCCGACCTTGAGGTCGGAACTCTTCGACTAAGGCCATAACGACTTAAACTTGACTCGAGAGCTAGACCTAGCCGAAGAGCGCAGGGAAGCGGCGGCGGTCCGTCTAGCCGCCTACCAGCAGTACTTAGCCAGGGGCCACAACCAAAGGGTCAGAGAAAGGAAATTCTCCGTCGGGGAACTCGTCCTGAAGAAGTCACTCCTGCAGGACAAAGATCTGAACCACGGCAAGTTGGCGCCAAACTGGCACGGACCATTCAAGGTCACTGAGGTCTGCGGTCGTTCAGCTTACAAGCTTGAAAACATGGATGGCAGACAATTGCCACGGCCATGGAACGCAACGCACCTCAAGAAGTTCTATTTCTGAATTGTAACTGATTTTTGAAAAGCAATAAAAGCACTCTACTCCTTGTCTCCCTCAATTCTCTCCAGAACATAGAACTCTCCAATGGGGCCCAAGGGGCTACGCGTCTCGGGTCTTCTCCAGTTCGCATTATGAGCGCACCTCGGCACTCTTGCGAGGTAGCCCTGGCGACGAGCTAGTGGGTCTTCACCAATTCGCGTTATGAGCGCACCTCGGCACTCTTGCCAGGTAGCCGGCGCGCCCCTGGCGACGAGCCAGTGGGTCTTCACCAGTTCGCGTTATGAGCGCACCTCAGCACTCTTGCCAGGTAGCCCGCGCGCCCCTAGCGACAAGCCAGTGGGTCTTCTCCAGTTCGCGTTATGAGCGCACCTCGGCACTCTTGCCAGGTAGCCGGCGCGCCCATGGCGACGAGCCAGTGGGTCTTCTCCGGTTCGCATTATGAGCGCACCTCGGCACTCTTGCCAGGTAGCCGGCGCACCCCTGGCGACGGGCCAGTGGGTCTTCTCCAGTTCGCGTTATGAGCGCACCTCGGCACTCTTGCCAGGTAGCCGGCGTGCCCCTGGCGACGGGTTAGTGGGTCTTCTCCAGTTCACGTTATGAGCGCACCTCGGCACTCTTGTCAGGTAGCCGGTGCGCCCCCGGCGACGGGCCAGTGGGTCTTCTCCAGTTCGCGTTATGAGCGCACCTCGGCACTCTTGCCAGGTAGCCGGTGCGCCCCCGGCGACGGGCCAGTGGGTCTTCTCCAGTTCGCGTTATGAGCGCACCTCGGCACTCTTGCCAGGTAGCCGGTGCGCCCCTGGCGACGAGCCTGTGGGTCTTCTTCGGTTCGCGTTATGAGCGCACCTCGGCACTTTTGCCAGGTAGCCGACGCGCCCCTGGCGACGAGCCAGTGGGTCTTCTCTAGTTCGCGTTATGGGCGCACCTCGGCACTCTTGCCAGGTAGCCGACGTGCCCCTGGCGACGAGCCAGTGGGTCTTCTCCATTTTGCGTTATGAGCACACCTCAGCACTCTTGCCAGGTAGCCGACGCGCCCCTGGCAACGAGCCAGTGGGTCTTCTCTAGTTTGCGTTATGAGCGAACCTCGGCACTCCTGCCAGGTAGCCGGCGCGCCCCTGGCGACGAGCCAGTGGGTCCTCTCCAGTTCGCGTTATGAGCGCACCTCGGCACTCCTGCCAGGTAGCCGGCGCGCCCCTGGCGACGAGCCAGTGGGTCTTCTCCAATTCGCGTTATGAGCGCACCTCGGCACTCTTGCCAGGTAGCCGGCACGCCCCTGGCGACGGGCCAGTGGATCTTCTCCAGTTAGCGTTATGAGGACACCTCGACACTGATGACGCGCTATCTACCGAAGGGGTAACAATCCCGATGATATAAATCAGGGCCAACCTGGGGGCAGTTCGGCACCTATCCCTACCGAGCTCGTATACTTGTACAAAATATTTGACAAGTAAAAAACATACACGATAAGTGACCAAGATAGTCGCCAGAGGAAATTTCAATTGTATTGAATCTTCGTTCATTACATGATACAGCGAATACAATTGAAAAACAAGAAAGATACATCAGAAACAAAAAGGATTTTCCTCCCAGCAGAACCGACAAGACCGGCCCGAAGTCACGCTGGATCAGAGGTGTGAGGAGTAGCAGCAGTTCCAAAGTCAGCCCCGGTCTAATCAGCGGCAGCCGCTCGCCAGCAGGGACAGTGACAGGAGGGGCAGTGCTCGGCACCGGAGTTGGAAACGGTGGGGGGGGGGATTCCTGGAAGGACGGATAGTCCTCTGAGACCCCCGCCTCCTTCAGGGAGGCATGCCATCCTTTCACCCAGGCCTTATCCCTCACGACGAGGACTCTGGCCTTATAGTGAGTCGTGACCTGTGCCTTGGCATCCTCGAAGGCGGCGTCACACTCTGACCCGAGTCTCGCCTCGGCCTCGTCTGCCCTCTTTGACTCGGTCTGGAGCTAGACTGCGAAGTCGTCTCTCAGCTTCTCGATGGAGGCCTCATGTTCGGCCACCTTTTTCCTCTCGGCCTCAGCTTCGCCCTTCGCTTGCTCAAGCCCCACTGCGAACTCTCCTTCGGCCATTGCCAATTTTCGAGTAACGGCATCCAAGATTCCTCGAGGCTGTTCTTCTCCGCATTGAGCTCGGTGATCGCAGTGCCTTGCCTATAGAGCCTGTCTGCTGCAACGATAGACTTCTGTACCGTCTGTCGAAGAAACACGGCATTCATAAAGAAAATCAGTACAGTCGTCGAAGCCAAAACAACTTGACAAAGGTTTAAAGGTTCGAGTGAACTCACCGCAAAGCACGACTGTAGCAGCGACAGTATCAACTTCGGGTCGTCGTACCCCTCCAGTTGAGCCATGTCTCGAGGCAGGGCGCAAGCTCGCCCAAGTGCCTCGAGAACGAGGGGATCGACCTTCCGGAGGACACGATCCTCCATCGTCATTGGTCTCCCCGGCTCGAGCAGGAAGCTCAGTTCCCACGGACTTGGACCGGCAGATGGTGGCGCCACGGCCGAACTAGAACCATCGTCGATTCTCGGCCTTTTCTTTGACCGACATAAAGACTGTTAGTATTCGTATTTTAAAGTTCTACTTTAATTGTGATCATACTATTAATTATATGATGATGTTCATTTATAATTCATTTAAATAATTATAAAAGTTTTTACTTTAAAACATAATAATTTTTTATCAGTCTTTTGCACTAGTGAAATGAAATGTGGGCAGGTAGTTTTTTTGGGTGGGATTCTACGCCAGTGGTGGGGTGGCTCCGCCAGAGTCAAACCTGTCAGGGGCACCGTACATGTGTCCTTTCGTCTTAGGTGGTCCTTCTAGACATGCGCGGCACATTGTTTCTATTTTGAGCCCTGCTATATGGCTTGATGCCAGCCCGATGAGTGGCCTGAATCAGGCCAAGTAGACTTTTTGTTCTATTTTACTACTAGGAATGGGTCGGGTTTGATCAGTTTCAGCTGGATCACTAGTATCATGTATTGGATGAACCTTGAGTGAGAAATTTATCCAACCCATATGTTGATCAGGTCGAAATGTAAACACAAAAGTCAATTTGAAAGTTGAAAAGGGGCAACTTGACCATTCACTAATAGGTTTGGATTCAGAAGGGCTAGTGGGTCATGATGCAATTAGCCAGGTCGGGTTGGGTTCACTTTAAATCAGGATGGTGGGTTGAATGGGAAGAATGGGGCTCGACCTGGACTCAATAAGAATAAAAGGGTGCAACCCAAATCCTAAAAATTACTAGGGTTGAGTGTTTGAGTTGGGTTTTCAGTTAGTTTATGAAAAAATGATACTATCTTGTGTATATGTTGTATATTTATATGGATGACTAGAGAGCATTTATTAAGCAAAATTGAATCAAAACCTTGCACGTCTGGTTAACTATCCAAACAAATAAAAATACGTTGTGTGCCCCTTCTTACCTATGTGAGTCCATGAATCACTACAACAGTCATCTTCTAGTTTGGACAGTTCTAAAATGTGGGTCAATCATTCATAATATATCGGTAAAATAAAATAAAATTTGATAGGTAATCGGTCAGAATTTTTATATAGAATGCAAACCATCAATTTGATCCTAACTTTATACATGTATACACAGCTCAAGTTTCAGGTCAACTGTGATTATACTTATCAATTTAATGGACTCATGTGAGAAGCATGGATAAATTGTGTTTATCCCATCCAACAATGAATATATGATTGTGATGGGACTAAGATTTTATAGAGTTATGGTTCAGAAAAAAATGTGCATCTAATGGACAGACCCAATAGATGTGCTCCATTATTGCATAGATAATAATTTTGTAGAACATTTATTTTTATAATTATGCTTTGATCACATTTTTGTTAAACCCAACGATTAATATTGCTTCCTCTAAAGAATAGTAAAAATAGCTAGAGTGACTTCACAACTCAAATGATTTTTTTTTCTTTATAATGTGGACCACATGAACAAATTTCACACATATATATAATTTGTGCTCCATTATGGATAGAAAATTAATTTGTTAGACATATACATATATATAATTTAGGGATATTGACCGTACAACCTTTTTTTTTTTTTTTTTCCATCTGACATTCGCCCTACATCAGTCTAAGTCTATATAATTTCCGTAGAACCGTTCGTACAATAATAGTGCGATACCGCACGGCTTTAGGATATCACAGAATATGAAGGGTGCGATATTGTACGGCCTTAAGATATCGCACGAGATAAATACTTAAGCTTTGATATCTCATAAACGAATCTCAAGTTTAAGAGTTGCTCCGTGTGGGCAATATCCCTATAATTTAGGCACATGTAGAGATATGTGGTCTTGTGATTGGCAAAGCACAAAAAATGGCACTATTTTTTATGCTTCTTGTCATTGAAAAGTGTTAGCACCAATGGAAGAAAAAGGTTTTTTTTTTTTTTTTTTTTTTGGGGGGGGGGGGGGTGGGGTGGGGGCTGCCTTCACATAAAAGTGTACTCACCCGAGACTAATACTAATATTTGCAGAGTATAAGATCAGTTTCTTTTTGCAAATCTTGAAGTATTAAGAGTTGACTCAATGGTTTTCCCTAATAGCCCAAGTGCCCAACAATTTAATTAAAATATCATTATTACGATTGTATATGATTCTGATTGGTTCTCATTTCTCACTATGGTTGAAGGGTTCTCATTCTCACTATGGTTGAAGGCGCCCTCCTAGATTGACTCTCTCTCTCTCCCTCTCTCTCTCCCTCTGCATATTGCCCAGAAATTCCAAGTTGATCAGAAGATATAAAGTGGCCATAGAGGACAATAAAGATTGTTTGTTGTTCAAAATTCAAAGCTCTTTACGTAATCAAGTTAATTAGTATTTGCCATGGATATCATGATCTTTAAACCATTACTAGATCCAAGTGTCAAATAATAATCGAAAGACATTGTAATAATGAATGAATATCTAATATTGAAGATGAGGAGCAATGTACCCATTTGTAGCTTAATAATGAGACATCCCGCTCTCCACATAGCAACTATGGCTAAGGGACTTGAGTAGAGCATGTGGGTATCAATGCTTACAAAAGGAGAAGAGAGAGAGCAGGTAGCAACCATATTGGGATTGTTTAAATTATTTATCGATCTCCTTTATATCATCTCTCTCTCTTTGAGTGAGGGCCACTCTTGTGTAAATCTACAGCGGAGATGAAGAAAACCAAAACCTATTTATAAGCCTCAATTCTATTTCTAATCTATTAATGAGATTTACTCCAAAGGAGTCAACGGTTTATGTATCTTTTTCTTCAACATGCTTTAAAGTGCAATCAAGAAATCCAGCTCATTTTCTGGGGTTGGTGTTGTTGTGGATAGAGAAATCCTATTATTAAACAAAAACAAAATAATATACATAATCTAAAGCAAGTTGGACCACAAATATTGCATGTTATGGTCGGTGACCTTTATCTTTTATCTTGTGGTCTACGTCCTAATGAGTAATCTTAGAAGGAGCACGCACAAAGTGATTGAGAAATAGGAGGAGCCTTTGGTTTTCCAAATGAAAATTAACATGGTGACACGAACTAGTGAGTGTTGAAAGTTTGGGAAGTCCGGATCCTTGAGGCTCTCTACTTAGAAAATCTCAGTGTTGAAGAAGCGGAGCTTTATATTGGAACCAACTCCTATTTAAGTAAAATCGAGATAGATTTCATATATGGGAAGGGCGATCATTTTGACGGGCTCGAATTTTCAACATGCCCACTTAGCATATCACCCCTTTGGCTCAAGATTTGTCTACCCAGGAGCCTCATCCGGACACAAAGTTTGGGATGGCTGCATGGGTTCAATGGTACTAAACTGTGGGGTGCTCCCCTTTCATTTCTGTCATTGTATATAGATAGGCAAACATTATTTCTCAAATGATATAAATAGTGCTCAACAGTTCTTTCAGTTTGCTACGTTTTAACTATCTACTTAACAAATTCCAAATTGAATATAAAGTAACAATGTTTTCAAAAACAAGTTGATTGGGTGAAATTAACTAAAGATATCACTTTGTTAATCTTAAAATGATAGGCATTTCAGAAATAAATAAACGGTTTCATAGTTAAATTGTGTTGTTGTCTAATGTTAATGTTAAGAACTTGATTGATAGAGCATAGATTAAAATCTTCTGCTGACTCATCCTCCTTATTTGCCCGAGTCAATTCAGCTTTCCAAGGCTGAGTTGCAGCAAGGCATGATGACCTTCTGGGTCAAGTTTTTGAGTTCTTTAAACCGTGGAATCAGGATGTTTGGATAGACCAGGTTGAAAAGGGAAAGATTAGGTTGGCCCAATTCGCTTCTCTACAGGCTGGATTGAATCAAGGGATGGATGAGTTAGACTAATCCGAACTTGGACTTGACTCGATTATTGATTGGATTGAATGTTCAGAATCTGGCTCTCAATTCAGGTCCTTCAAATCCGTAATCTCATCAGATGATTGATCGAGACTGAGTACTATCCATCTGAAGAGATTTTCTTAGTGGACCTACTTTGAACTTTTTGAGCAGATTTGACATATGTCTTAGGCAGATTCAGAATTTTCAATTGGGTGGTGCTGTATATCGTCAAATGAAGAAGTTAAATAATAAAATAAAATATTTTAATATCTTATATAAGGGGGTTTCTAGAATCATACGGGTGCGGTCACTTGGATCTGCCGCTGTGTAACAGAAAGAGACCATGACTCAGGAAATGGGTTTCACTTTGGGCTCACAAAATCTCTGTAGTCTAGTCAATGGATAAAGATGTAGGTCTTACAAGGGATGGTCCATGGTCTGAACTGGGCCAAAATTATATGCCCACAGCTTGTCTGAAATTTGGGCCAAACTTTATATGCCCACAACCTGTCTGAAAATTTGTTTTTTTATCGGATGTTAAACATACGTGATGTCTTTCCATCTAAACCATGAGATGGCTAACCAGTCTGTAAGTGGGGCCTACCTCATAAATGGTACTAGGAAAAGAGGATGGCCCACGATGTGGAAATGATAGTCCACACATGTGAAAAGAAGGCATACCTCCTAGGGATTAAGCCCCGGGCAGCTGGGGTGCAGGCGCGGACCCAAACCCCACCCATATTTGTGAAATGTTTTAAATTTCTAAAACCCACTTGCAAATGCTAAAAATTAGTACATTTTTCTTTCACATTTGACCATTCCTCCGATATTTCTTATACATGAAGCCCCTCAAGTTGAGTTTTCTGGGTCCGCCCTTAGCTGGGTGACATGTGGTTACCAACCAATGAAACAACTCCTTATTTTTGTTGTCACATTATAAATGTCTAGTAAATAAATAAGTACGTACATCCATATTTCCAAATTCTAAATGTTCAATTCTAAAGGACTTATTCTCAAACAATATAAATTTCACTTTAGATGGAGTTGAGCTTGAGGTCAACTATTGTGCAATGTAGAATTTATTTGTTATCATAGAATAATTAGCATCAAATTTTTTTTTAAAAGTCCAAATCTAGTGATGTTGAATTTCCTTTTCTTTATTATGCCAGGGATTCAAACTTACACACTCCACTCATACACCCACACGCCCAATTAAAAAATGTTCATATCTTATAAAGTTCACTTGGATGCATGACAATTAAAGCATCAATGTGACAAAAAATGTTTGAAAGCAAATTACTATATGCAAAATATCATATCCATCAAAAAGTTCTAACTTATGATAGTAGGTCATTATGATAAATTATTGGAAACCAAACTCAAAATGAAGTCATTTGATCATATCAATTAAAACAAGTGGAAGAAAAGTGAGCATCCCACGTGAATTTTCATTCATATACAAATATTATTTTATAAAATTCACTATATTAGTGATCTATATTTAAATCTATATTTATATCGATATCGATATCGATATCGATACTGTGTGGGGATATTTCCGAGCTCACCGGAGGACCGGTCGATGCTCCATCTCATGCTCCGGCGCCCGCTAGGCCATCTCGGGAAGGCTCGCATCAACATCCACCAGCTCGGCCAAGTGCTCCCACTTCGGCCAGAGACTCAGCTCGGCTCCTTGCACAACTCCACTTCAGCAGAGTTCCACCTCGGCCAGGTCGCCCCTAGCTCGGCTAGGGGCTCCATCCCGTTCCTCCACTTCGGGGTCTCTGCAAGGTCTCTAGCCAAGGCAGGGCCTGACAGCTGTCCTCCCTTGGGCACTCAAGCACGCTATGGCCCGTGCGACAAGACAAGGGAGACAGCCCGTATCTCCTGACAGATCGCCGTCCACAGCTCCCAAGGCGCCAGGATATGGCCTAACGGGACAAGACAGGCTACGATGGGACCAGACAGGCTACGATGAGACCGCGCCTCCCTAGCACCTGACGAAGTGGGCTATGACAAGACAGCCAACAACCCCTCTGCCTCCTCCTCCTCTATATAAACACAGCTACCCCTCCAGAGAAAGGGGGGACGCCATTACCACTCTGGTATGCCATCTTCTTCCCCAAAAATCTCCTCCCTCTGCTTAGTTCATACACTAACTTAGGCATCGGAGAGCCCTGCGCCGCCCAGGCCAGGGTCCTCTGACCTGTTTCTTCTCCTTCTTCCAGGTTCTCAGGCATCGGTTCTTCCACCTTCAACGAGGAAACGGGGAGCCTCAGCCTTCGTCTTCCTCAGTGAGTCGCAAGAACACCACCCCCCGGGTCCGTGAATTTTTGTGCACTTACAATTGGCGCCGTCTGTGGGAAACGCTACAAAAAGCCATCTTCCCAAACACCATGCCTCGGAGAACCAGAAAGGGAAAGGAACCGCTGACGCTGTCGGCACAGCTGCCGACGGTCCCCCACCGGGAAAGGTCAGGAGCAAGATCTAATCCAGCGAGCGTCCAACAACAGGGTACTCAGTCGGGTTCATCCTCTAAGGGTTCGACCTCGACTCCACCTTCCAAAAAGCGCACCCTGAAGGACAACAGAAGCAACCAAGCTCATGGCGAAAGCCCGGGTAACAACCACGACTTCAGAAAGTGGCTTCATCGACGCATCGAGCACGCAGTACGACAGAACATGGAGGTTGCCGGTTTCGCTCGAGTTCGGCTGAACTCTGACGATCTCGGCACATCTCCCCTCTCTCCAGAGATCAGGAGCTTCCCCCTTCCCGAAGATTTCAAAGTCCCGAGGTTCGTCGTTTACGATGGAACCTCGGATCCAGCAGCACACATCCGGCACTTCACTCAGAGGATGTCGGTGTGGGGCGATGCAGGCCACCTAAACTGCAGAGTCTTCTCCTCCAGCCTCGGGGACCTCCCCCTAAAGTGGTTCTGCGCACTCCCCCAAGGATCAATCAAAAGTTGGCAGCAGCTCCGGAATTCCTTCATGACGAAGTTCCAAGCTCACAGGGTCATCCCCAGGTCGGTCGCCGATCTGATGGCCCTCAGAATAAAGCAGACCGAGAGCGTCACGCAGTTCGCCAAAAGGTTCTGGACTGTCTACAGCCAGATCGAGGATACTCCAGATGCGATAGCGATCCTGTCTTTCCAACAAGCCCTCCTGCCAGGCAACGAGCTTCGGAAGGACTTGGACATGCACCGCGTAGTCACTATGGCAGCGCTGATGACAAGGGTAAACCAGTTCGTCAGGCAAGAAGCAGACGAAGCCCGAGCCAAGAAGCATTTCAATGGCAATCAACAGGCAGCGTCCACCTCGGCAGACGCCTCCATCTCGGCGGATGCCTCCAGCTCCGCAGCAGCGTCCATCTCGGCGGACGCCTCCATGACAGAAGTCTCCTCCAGCTCGGGGGGCTGCTGAAGCCTCCAATCATTCTTCAGCTTCGACCGCCCGTCAGCTTTGATCGCACGACCCTCTACCGTCATTTCTGGCTGCACGGTCCTCTACTGTCAGCTTCGATGGCGCCGTCAGCTGCGACGACGTCGGTACGACCCTCTACTGTCGGCTTCGATCGTACGGCCCTCTACCGTCATGACGGCACGGTCCTCTGCTGTCAGCCTTGATCGCACGGTCCTCTGCCGCCACTAGTCGCCCAGAGCTTCGTACCCCTGGTGACGAGCCAGTGGGATCTCCATTGCGTGCGGCAGGCGCATCTCGGCCACGCGCCAGATGCCCGGCACAGGCCCCTGGTGAAGAGCCAGTGGGATCTCCATTGCGTGCGGCAGGCGCATCTCGGCCACGCGCCAGATGCCCGGCACAGGCCCCTGGTGACGAGCCAGTGGGATCTCCATTGCGTGTGGCAGGCGCATCTCGGCCACGCGCCAGATGCCCGGCACAGGCCCCTGGTGAAGAGCCAGTGGGATCTCCATTGCGTGCGGCAGGCGCATCTCGGCCACGCGCCAGATGCCCGGCACAGGCCCCTGGTGACGAGCCAGTGGGATCTCCATTGCGTCACAGGCCCCTGGTGAAGAGCCAGAGGGATCTCCACTGCGTGCGGCAGGCGCATCTCGGCCCCGCGCCCGATGCCCGGCACAGGCCCCTGGTGAAGAGCCAGTGGGATCTTCATTCCGTGTTTCCACCGGCACAGGCCCCTGGTGAAGAGCCAGTGGGATCTCCATTAGCGCATCTCGGTACCCATTGTCCAGTTCGGCATTTGTGTGACTCTCCAGCTCGGCAGAAGCACCCTGTTACAACTTAGCAGTGATGCCAACCTCTAGCTCTGGTCCATTGCCAGCCTGTCATCCTCCACGGTACTTACCTTCTGACCTCAAAAGAGCAGTCTATTGAGCTCAGAAGCTGGGGGGCTATTGTGTGGGGATATTTCCGAGCTCACCGGAGGACCGGTCGATGCTCCATCTCATGCTCCGGCGCCCGCTAGGCCATCTCGGGAAGGCTCGCATCAACATCCACCAGCTCGGCCAAGTGCTCCCACTTCGGCCAGAGACTCAGCTCGGCTCCTTGCACAACTCCACTTCAGCAGAGTTCCACCTCGGCCAGGTCGCCCCCAGCTCGGCTAGGGGCTTCATCCCGTTCCTCCACTTCGGGGTCTCTGCGAGGTCTCTAGCCAAGGCAGGGCCTGACAGCTGTCCTCCCTTGGGCACTCAAGCACGCTATGGCCCGTGCGAGAAGACAAGGGGGACAGCCCGTATCTCCTGACAGATCGCCGTCCACAGCTCCCAAGGCGCCAGGATATGGCCTAACGGGACAAGACAGGCTACGATGGGACCGCGCCTCCCTAGCACCTGACGAAGTGGGCTATGACAAGACAGCCAATAACCCCTTTGCCTCCTCCTCCTCTATATAAACACAGCTACCCCTCCAGAGAAAGGGGGGACGCCATTACCACTCTGGTATGCCATCTTCTTCCCTAAAAATCTCCTCCCTCTGCTTAGTTCATACACTAACTTAGGCATCGGAGAGCCCTGCGCCGCCCAGGCCAGGGTCCTCTGACCTGTTTCTTCTCCTTCTTCCAGGTTCTCAGGCATCGGTTCTTCCACCTTCAACGAGGAAACGGGGAGCCTCAGCCTTCGTCTTCCTCGGTGAGTCGCAAGAACACCACCCCCCGGGTCCGTGAATTTTTGTGCACTTACAGATACCATAATATAAAAACGGCAGTTTCACCTGCCATTCTCCCAACCTTCATTCCTCCGTTCGTAGGCCCCACTTAGATTTATTATCATAATACAACTAACAGTTGGAAATTGGAATACTGAAAAGGGCATTTCAGTCAACTAAAGAAAATAGAACCTTCCTCCAGCTTCGAGAAGAAAGCAAAGGAAGAAGAAGCTCCTGGAAAAGTCATCTCCATAATCATATCTAGAAATTTCTGTTTCTTCTTTCTCCCCATCCCCCTATATAAAATCCCTGCTTCTCTACGTCATTTCCCCATCTGTCCGAAACAATACACACATAGAAATCGAATCGAAGGAGATAGAGACAAAAGCAGAAGAGAGAGGAGAGGAAATGGATCTGAGAGTGTTGGGACTGGAGAATCCTCTGCTGTCGACGCTCCACCACATGCTCGACGAAATGCCAGACGATATGGAGAAGGCCTTCAACGCTCCCACCCGCACCTACGTTCGGGACGCCAAGGCGATGGCGTCAACTCCCGCAGACGTGAAGGAGTGCCCCAATTCGTACGTATTCATCATCGACATGCCGGGGCTGAAATCAGGGGACATTAAGGTGCAGGTGGAGGATGACAATGTGCTGGTAATTAGTGGTGAGAGGAAGAGGGAGGTGGAGGAGAAGGAAGGGGCCAAGTACGTGAGGATGGAGAGGAAGGTCGGCAAGTTCATGAGGAAGTTCGTGCTCCCGGAGAACGCCAACATTGAGAAGATCTCTGCAGTCTGTCAGGATGGGGTTCTCACTGTTAATGTGGAGAAGCTGCCTCCGCCTGAGCCGAAGAAGCCCAAGACCATCGAGGTCAAGATCGCTTGAAATATGTTCTTATTAAGAAATAGCTTCTCATCTAATATGGTCTCCGTCTCTTTGTTAAAGAGGCTATTATCTGTTTTTTTTTTGTGTGTGTGGTTGCTTGTTTGTGCAATTTTTTTTTTTTTTTTTGGGTAGTATGAGGTGTTGAAGTGATGATTGGAAAGGTAAGATGGAATGTGGGTTCTACTAATTGAAGATGATATATGAATGTATAAATAACAATGTTGCTTACGCTCTGAATTCCAATCTCTGTACTTTCCTTGCATTTTAGTGTTTGAGATGATCCCTTGAAGCCCTTTATTTTCAGTATTCCCATTGTCTATCAGAGTGCGGACCTGCGATTTTCCTTTTGAATGGGGTATAATGATTAATTGAAAAAAACGATGCCCATAGCTGAACAGAAAAACCCAACAATATCACTACTCAGTAGCTTCCTCATAAAAAAGAATACAAAGAATACAAAATGGAGAGCATGATTATAAAAATTAGCCAATAAATATAACAATTAAGGCACAACATGATACAACTTGTCATCTAAGCAAATCATAAAGGCACGTGCTCAGTAAAAAATACATTCATATAAGTTTTAATTTTAATTTCTTTTACTAAAATAGTTTAAACACAAAACCTACAAATTAAAATCACTTCCATCTACATAAGAGTCAACATATATAAATTCCAAATAAGAGTCAACATATATAAATTCCAAAAACAACGAGAGTAATATCGCTGATCAACAAAAGAAAATATTAGAGAAGTGTAATGAAAGTGTAAGAAGAAACATGCAAAAGTCCTTATTATCTTTTTCCCCATGGGTTATGAAAAAAATATAAAGAAATAGTTGATTTTCAACACTAAATCATTTAAAGAGAGCAAGGAAAAAAAGGGTTCTTAAAGTGGGCAGGGAAAAAGAAAAAAAGGGAAAGAATCCAATAACCCTCATTGACAACTAAGTTGGATAGAATGAAAAGGGATTTCATGAGATAGGTGTAGTCCTTATTGACAACTAAGTTGGATAGAATGAAAAGGGATTTCATGAGATAGGTGTAGTTCGTGGAGTGATCGAATAAAAGAAGAAAATTGATGGCTAGAGAAAATGGTAAAAAGAATAGAAAGAAGAAGGTTTAGACAATTAAAAAGTCTATATAGACAAATTTTTTGGCCAGAATTTTGGACAACCCTTATGGTTTTCCTTGAATATTAAAGGAAACTATAGGGGTTGTCTAAAGTTCTGGCTAAAAAGTTTATCCATATAGCACTATTGGTTGAAGACACAAATATTCTCTCTGTAAATAAAATTGTTTGAAAAATATTTTAATTTTAACTGATACGGGGGCAAATGTCATATCTAAAAGCAGATGTATTGGCCAAATCCATCGAATCAACAAGGTCTCATCAGAGTGGGCGAATGACTCGTACTAATTTGTTTCCAGGAGGTTTCGTTCGGCTGATTTCATCCTGTCATCGTGGGCTTGGTGGGCACAAATCAACGCACAAAAAAAATAACTTTTAGGTGAGAGATAAAAAAAGGGACATGACATTGGAAGCGCCAGGTGTTAGAATTTAGTGGGGGCATCTAATCTATCTATGCACATAAGTGATAGTTGTCAATTCAAACCTCAATTTTGTCTGCCCTCCAAAATCGAATATTTGGATATATCAAAATTTCGATCAAGTTTACTGGACTAACTTTTTTAAGGTATTTCAGTTGGTTAGACTATGATTTACACTCAAAGGTTATAGATTTGAAATTAAGAATCCTGCACCTGCATTATTAAAAAAAAATACTTTTTTTGATAAATATAGAATATAAATATAATTAAGAATAGAGGATTTTACCGGAAAAACACTTAATCCGGACGTGTTACGCAATCAAACACTTTAGCAAGTGGGGCACCAATTAGAGCAATTGAGCCCAATTTTCATTTTTTTTTACCAAAAGAACACATCGTCGGCGCCGACCTTATTTACACTTGATTAAGGTCGGCGCCGACTTTATTTACACTAAATAAAGTCAGCGATGACCCTGTCTGAAAACCCAAAAACCCCTCTGTCAATAGAAACATAAAATGTTCCCTCCATTCATATTTTCTCTATTCTTGTTTCGCTCCATAGCGCCTCAGAGACCTTTCTTAAGGAAACGGACGAATTATTTGTCTGCCATTGCCGGAGCTGGTGGTTTCTGGAAGCATGTATGGTACTCCTACTACTCTCGTCCTTTCCCCAGGATCTCATATCTGTCATTTCCTACTTGCGCTTGCCACTCCTCAACCATTGCTGTCACTTTTTGCTCTTCTTCTATGTCCCAAACCAACCTTAAAACCCTAATTCTCTTTTCCTACATATAAATGAAGAAGGAGAAGATCCTCACGCGTTCTCGAATCCTCCAAAACCCTAATTCCTTCGAATCTCTATCCCCATTCTTCGATTGGGTTCTGCAACAGAAATCTCTTCCGTTCTGTAAACAGAACCTGTGAATGTAGGGGTGGCGTCGATCGATCACTTCGACAGGCTGCCGGACTCCCTCCTGCTCCTCGTCTTCAACAAGATTGGAAACATCAAGGCACTCGGCCGCTGCTGCGTCGTCTCCTGCCGCTTCCACGGCCTCGTCCCTCAGGTCGACAACGTTGTCTCCGACGACAACTCCCCCGCCTCTGCCTCCTCCGCCTCCACCTCCTCCGACAAGACGAAATCCGTTATCTCCCACTTCTTCCGCCTCGTCCTCTGCAGCATCATCATGCCCCTCCAGGCCCTCGGCCAGTTCCTTGGATCAAAGCCCAAATCTCTCTCTCTGGACGACGTGCGTGCCGCTGCCGTCCCCGGATCTGATGGAGCCGACGTGTCGCACCACTCGCCGACGGAGGTTCTGAAGAACTTCAATGAGATTCGATCGCTGCGGATCGAGCTACCCTTTGTTTTGAAGGCGTGCTCTGATCTTGGGAATTTGCAGAGTTTAATGGGAATTCATTGTCAGATCTTCAAGTCTGGCTTCCATTCTGATGTTTTTGCATTGAATTCGTTGGTTCATGCTTATTCTCTTTGTGGGTGTGTTGATTTTGCACGAGGGGTGTTTGACGAACTTCCCGAGAGAGATTTGATATCTTGGACTGTGGTAATTGGCAGTTATGTTCGGAGCAATTGACCTAAGGAGGCTATAGACCTATTCTTTCTCATGAGGGAAGAGAATGTGAAGCCGGATGAGGTAGTGGCCGTCTATTTATTTAATGCGTGTTCTCAATTGGGTGATTTGAATTTGGGAAGGAGTCTAGAAGGCTTAGTTAGAGAAGCTGGTGTCGATTATAATTCATATGTTCTTAATTCATTGATAGATATGTATGCTAAGTGTGGGAGCATTGGCGATGCACGAAAGGTGTTTGATCAGATGTCTGAAAGAACTAAAGTATCTTGGAATTCTATGGTGGCGGGCTATGCAAGATGTGGCAATATGGAATCTGCTAAGAGGCTCTTTGATTGTATTCCTCTGAAGAATAATGTGTCTTGGAGCACATTGCTTAATGGGTTTGTACAGAATGGTGCTTTCAAGGAAGCACTGATGGTTTTTCGAGAGATGCAAGTGAAAGGTGTGACACCCAACGATGCTTCCATCACAAGAGTCATCACTGCATGTTCTCATTTGGGGGCACTAGAATTGGAAGGCCGAATTTCACTTATGGTCTGCTCCTGAAATGGAAGGCCGAGTTTCACTTATGGTCTGCTTGAAAATTTTTTTGATTTGTTATTCTTCTCAGAAATCCTCAATATTCAAGTCAGGGGGATATCTAGAGGGGTTTCTTTTGTTTCTTATCTATTCAACTTTGAAAGAACTCTTTTAATGGATATGTATCCTTTGATCATGGAATCTGCAGGTGGGGCACATACTGTTTGTGCTGGCCAATGTGAGTGAACTCTAGAAATTTAGATAATATTGGATCAACAATAGTGCAATAAAGAAAAAGTTGGATTGTCAAACAAGATAGATAGGATTAATTGTGGTAACCTTACAGTTTAATTTTAGGCTACCACCATCATCTCTATTATCGAACAAAGGTAACCGATAGGAACCATGCTCCCCAGGAAACAGGCCTGGCATTGCTGGTGGAGGCAAGGGAGCGGACATAACCCGCCCGCCCTATTTGTTTTGTTACTTCAGGGGCTTGGTGCGCCGATTGAGCCGGTTCTCCTTTTTTCGCTTTGCTTCGCTTTCGGAGTAGGGGCCGGGACCAGGGCTTAGCCCCCTACTATGGTCATCGGGTACATGACATAACCTGAACAACATTTTTGTGGGTCTTAGTGGTAGATCATCAATAACCATCCCAATGAATTTGCCCCATCATCCCACATCCCACATCTATCCGCACCAACGCTGTAACAAATTTTTTCACTAGTAAGGTCGGTACCGACCGGAACTTAGAGATTTTTCAACATTTGTCATGAAAAAGTTACAACTCCGTGACTAAAAAATAGAATACCTGCGTCGGCACCGACCTTATTTTTAACTAGTAAGGTCAGTACTGACCGGGACTTAGGAATTTTTCAACATTTGTCACGAAAAAGTTACAACTTCGTGATTAAAAAATAGAATACATGCGTCGGCACCGACCTTATTTTCAACTAGTAAGGTCGGTACCGACCGGAATTTAGAAATTTTTACAACATTTGTCATGAAAAAGTTTAACTAGTAAGGTCGGCGCCGACCTTATTCAGTGTAAATAAGGTCGGCGCCGACCTTATTCAAGTGTAAATAAGATTGGCGCCGACGATGTGTTCTTTTAGTTAAAAAAATAAAAATCAAGCTCGCTCTAATTAGTGCCTCAATTGCTAAAGTGTTTGATTGCGTAACGTGTCCGGATTAAGTGTTTTTTTCGATAAAATCCTCTTAAAAATATATATACATAAAAATAGAAATAATAAGTTTTTTAGAGATTTTTAAAAATAAAGTTGGCCCAAGGACAAACACTTACCCAAGGCAGAGTCTCTATTTAAGGAATCCACTTCGAACCCAAGGCCCAGCTTGCCCCAGACATGACCCAAACTCTTCAAAACCGCACCTAGCCCAGGCCTAGTCCCATTCACATACTCAATCAGTCTTGTATGCCCTTTTAAGTAAAAAGGGAAGAGTCTTGAAGACTCTTCTCAAATCCAGAACTTGGAAACACAAAAACGGAGAGGGAAGGAGGGATCTCGAGGGAGATATGAAGGAAGAGGAGACTGGAGATGTGAGGCCTCACCCCTGGTGGGCCCTCAATTTAAATTTGAATACTATATATTAGCCTAAGTATTTTTAATTATACTAATTATGGGGCTTAGTGAGGGTAATTATGTATTTTCCTAGGATTAGTCTAGTGGTGTAATTAGTAGAGTCAATAGGTTGTCTTTTGTTATTTTTAGAGTTAGTTTGTTTGTTAGAGGCCCTAGCTAGAAATTAGTGTTTACTATAGGAGGGTTTGCACCAAAGAATCTTCTAGAAGCCCCACCTAAAGACCAAACTACCCATGACCCTAACCCTAATCCTATTCAAACTATTAGGGCATTTTAGTACTTAACCACCCAAGCCCAACCTATATAACTAAACCATCTCCTTCATACGTATGTTATTTCCCTCTCAAGCTTCCCTCTCTTTTCTCTCTTCTTCCCTCTCATCTCCCTCTAACTCTCTCCCAAATTCCCTCCAATTCTCCCATCTCTCTCTACTTTCTCTCTCTAGAACTCTAAGAAGAAGAAGAAGACCTACCATCTTATCAACAAGTTATATTGGATCTTTGATCATCTCTTTCTCCCCCTACCTTCATACAATTTCTTTGAGGCAAGTACCTTATGCTTGATATTATAGAATGCATTTTTTCTTTCAATTGATTATGAAAATTTCAATTCATATGGGGTTAGAATTGCTAGAGATGAGTAGATCTACCCTATGAGCTTGGTTTTATGGAAAATTGACCATTGATGGATGAGATCTCTCATTTGGAAGATCAATGGCCCGATTTGATGATGGATCGATGATTATAGAAGTGTTATTCTTGTTTGTTATGCTTATGTGATGGATGGTAAATGAGTATGAGGAGAAATCCATGGATTGGGTGACCTATAGTGAATTCCCCGATATGACAGTGGAAAACCCACTTTGTTGCGTCGAGACCGGGACCCAGGTGGGCCACCCGATGGTAGATCCGAACCGTGGATCTGATAGAGGACCCACGGGCGACTCTAGAGGGGTTGGTCCCATGGTGTGTGGACTTCTCCTTGCCCTCAATCCAGTAGCTGATCAGAGGAGGAATTGTTTTTAAAAGTAAAACTCAGTTTTGGCTTGAACTGTTGCGAGACCCATAGATTGATCTGATCACAGATCTAGTCCGCCCATCAGGCCTGATATGGTGGGGCGACCATGAGGGTGGAGTCTGATCTGGATTTGATCAAGAAGGGGCTATAATCCATGTACGATTGGCGGTGGACACTAAACTATTAAACCCAAAGGATTTATTCCGTTTTTGGGATACTGTGGGCCCATGTGGGCCACCTTGGGAAATCAGGACCCCACATCTGATAGAGGGGCCCTGGGCGACCAAAGTGGTGCAGCTTTATCTGAGTTTGATCAGAGGTGGGCCACCATCTGTGGATTGTAAAGATGTTGGGACGTGGTGGTTCTGTAACAGAACATGACAGTCATGTTCTATTACAGAACGAATAAAGGTACGAGAAGTGACATCAAAGAGGTGGAATGTATCGAATTAAATGAAGCATACAAGACTTCAATGGCAAATAAAATAGATAAGACTAATGACACAGCATCGATCGATGCCTCGAAGGCTCCTGCTCCACCAAATCCCAACGGGCTTCCTATTGTTCGCAAGAGGCTATCAATTGCAACAGACAAAGCACTGGACTCTTCAAAGGGAAACAACATGACCAAAGAAAATTGGAAGGTCTTGCTGCAACATTTACAGAGACAACTCCATTTGGGTCGCAAGTCCTTGATCGCATTGTCTACAGAGCTGGACCAAGAAAGAAATGCTTCTGCTGTAGCCGCGAACCAAGCAATGGCCATGATCACCCGACTGCAGGAAGAAAAGGCGGCAGTCGTAATAGAGGCCTTGCATTATCGGAGATTGATGGAGGAGCAAGTGGAATACGACCAAGATGCTCTCCAAGTCATGAGAGGTCTCCTTATTAGAAGAGAGAGGAAAATCAGGGATTTAGAAGCTGAACTAGACAGATATAGGGAAAGGTTCCAAATCGAAGAAGAGAGATTTTGTGAGTCTGAAGATGATGATAGTTATACAGAAACTCTTTGGTTGGATTGGACAGGAACTTATATAAAGATCAATATTCCACTCATTCAAGAGCTGGTCTATACAAACAAGTGTTGATAAATGAACGTGGACATCTAAGAAACATTTCACCAAATAAACTTGATATGGAAAAGATCTAATTGGAACGAGAAGAACAACCAAGAGGGAGAGAAAACACTCCAATCCTCAGTGACACGTAGAATTTGCGAGCAGCAACAAGACATGATGGACTAACTGGTGACGTTGGTCCTGGCAGAAATTAGGACCATTTGAAAGCTTCATTGTCAAGCTTGTTGAAACAAACAAACTTCGACTTTGAGCTGAGTCAGAAGACGGCACGGCACATACTTCTTGCTATGAATCAATGCATGCAAGGGAAACAGTTGGAAGCCATGATAGAAACGATAGTAGGTTCCTTAGCCACTTATTTAATGAGGGAATAGGCAGCCTTAACAACCCATCCTAACAACTATAGTGTAGTGGCAGTGTTGTACTCCATTTGGAATTTGCAATTCAAATGATTTTGTGGCAGTCATTTTTCTGGTGCTTTGTTGTCATCATTTGTTATCATCATCATATACTCGTGCCAGTAGTTCGTACGGCATCTCAGTACTCTGAAGATTGACGTTATCAGAATTGAAGACTTGCATTGAACAAATAGAGAAGCGGTCAAGTTCCACAGAGACGTTCTTTTTATATATTATATTACATGGCATCGATGGTGAGCCTACTATTAAGAGACACGGCGGCCAAATAGATTAAAATTTTTTTTGTAAAGATTAACAAATTGGAAGAACACTGACATACCTAAAAGATTATTCACATAAAAACAGTAGTCTCTCGTCTGAGATGTCATCATCCAACACCTGCAGGGCCCAATGTACCTGAGTCCGAGTCTCTCCTATGAAGATATGACTCTCCATTTTCAAGGAATTGCTGGCAAGCACCTATGAACTTATCTTAATGATAATGGCATGCCTTTTATTGACTAAACGAAGAATTCAAAAAATATTGAACTACATGTGACA
This sequence comes from Litsea cubeba, assembly GCA_012931725.1. Taxonomy (NCBI): domain Eukaryota; kingdom Viridiplantae; phylum Streptophyta; class Magnoliopsida; order Laurales; family Lauraceae; genus Litsea; species Litsea cubeba. The sequence goes on along the minus strand of CM022954.1, from coordinate 29,530,862 downwards.
AAACACTTGGGCCTGTTTGTATGACGTGAAATGATATGAAATAAAATTAATAATCAAATCGAGAAAGAGGAAAGCGGGGGGGGGGGGGGGGGGGGGGGGGGGGGGGGGGGGGGGGGGGGGCGGGGGCGCAGAAAAAGAGAAAAAAATTACTCCCCTTTTTGTGACTCAGTGCCTTTCTTAACCTTTTAAGGGTTTGTAATTGCATCGAGCTTCTCCAATATGGAACCCTTCTTATTTTATTTCAATAGACCATCTTCAAATTAAATCAATGATTGTTTTTTTCCTCATTATGAATTCTCAATTTTGAACAACTATCCATAGCATGTTCTATAGCCCAATCGACAACCATAGCATGTTCTATAGCCCAATCGACAAAACATATCAAGTCCAAACAGAAGACAACTGATAACAATTAATACAAAGAGAAGGTAACTGACACCAGTGGGCGGTGATCCAGACCCACTAATGCGTTTCATGCATTTCGTCATGAGAGAATTGGAAAGAGCTAATATTCTCAGCTTAGAATTGTTTAGCTGCTAGAATCTAGACAGGACTCTCATAATCTCAGGGTGGTGCGGTGGTGCAGCCTGCCTCCTATCCAATCTTCTTATCATTTGAAATGGATTATAAAAAGAAAAAAAGAAAAAAATTCTACTGTTGCTGCTACATTTTCTTAAGAATACAAGAGGATGCACAATAAAGCCTTTCAAGAGTTCTCTACCTAAGCAAGGGAGAGCACAAGCAGAATCATCAACAGCAGCAGCAGCAGCGGGAGCAGAGCACAACTCTAAACAAAAGAATGACAGATGATAACAACCTCTCCAATTATCAAAAACCCTCTGTTTCTAAGACACATCACAACTGAAGAAGCAATACCAGTAGGCCGAGAAAGACATGGAGATTACAAATAATAGTCAGGTGTCTTGGGAAGTGGTGTCAGGTTCACTTTGTATAGGAGCCGGGTCAAACTGAAGAAAATTCTGCTCCATGTTCTCCCCAATCTCGAGTTATGGCCGCCATGTTCCCACACCTATAACAGTAGTTTGGAGCGCTGAATACAGTCACCACATTCTTTTCCTGAAAAGAGTAAAGTTTCAGATCAGTTGTATGAGAATAAGATTGACCCCGGGCCCATCCAACTCCCTACTTTTACCCACCTGACACCAATCGTACCCTTCCATTACAAGCTGATGCGCTCTTGCAACAAGGGTAAGCCCGTTTGTATGGTTGAACTGAGAGGCAATATCCTGCCCAAATGTGTATCCCACCCCACTTGGAGGAATACCCCAACCACATTGATCATCTGGTTCTGACCAGAGAAGATCACACATGGGTCCTTCATGTGGAACCTACATTTAATTATATATGTCAGGGGAAACACTAATTCATAAAGCATTTATTCCCTCAAATCAGCAATACACATGGCATGTATTTCAGCACCTGGTCCAGTCCAAGTCTACTCAAGACACTATTGAACCATCAAACTTTGAGAACAGAACAACTGAAAGCATAATAATTTGAAACAGATAAAAATGTGGAATAATGAAGAATTTCTCTGACAAAATTTTTGAATGGTTTACAGAAACCCACTACACCAGGCACCACACCTGCTTATCAGAAGACTGAATCTACGGAACCCAGATAATATCAAAAGAACCAACCACCCACCTCTATGAAAAAATGATTATGTAAAGTAAAATCAAAGCAGGCATGAGAATAATAGATGAGATGCAATGTGTGCATGGGCCAAGCAAAAAATGATTATGTAAAGTAAAATCAAAGCAGGCATGAGAATATTAGATGAGATGCAATGTGTACGTGGGCCAAGCAAAATTGGGCCGAAGTTTTCAAGCCGAGCCAGAGTCAGACATGGACCCAGGTTACAAGCCTGAAAGTCAATCCGTGCCCCATCCCACTTGCAAAAACATTCGACGCACTAGTGTAAAATAGGTTAGGCCAGATTAATACTCAAGGTCGTGCTTATAAAATATTTCTTTAGGTAGAGGCACAGATGTCTGTGACATAGGTCTAGCTGGTCCGTGTCAATCTATTAAGAATAGGTTGGTCTAATTTAGCTACTAGCGAAAAAACCCACAGGTCTAAAAACTCAGCCCAAAGCAGTTTGGTTCCAGGCCAGGGCCAACCCAGCCCATAAACAGCCCAAGTTAGATTCTTGAACTCAGACTAGATAGCAAATGAAAAGTAAGGCAAATAGTAAAATATGATGTATATGCTTCAACAACTACAATAACGTCCATGTGCATCGCAATCTACAGGTGTTGGAATAGCTATTGGACCAGACCCATCTTCCAGTCAGATGACCCTTTCTGATTCTCCCAGCATGAATTTATTTCAACATGAGAGATATACAGGCAGTCCACAGGAAAGAAATTCTTCCCTCGAGGTTGGAAATGTACCCATAACTCCATGTTTGAGCTACTTGTATTAATGATTAACAGGGGACTTGAGAGTGTCACTTCTCATGGAACGTGTTCTTATAAAATTTTGCTTTCGTCTTAAAAAATAATCAATGACCATAGAATATTGGAAATTAAGTTTTTTTTTTTTTTCTTTTTTTTTTGTTGAAAAAAAAAAATTGTAAACGGTGTGGAAGGAAACAAAATAATACGGGGAGCTCTATTGGCACCACGATTTTTGCTAGTCCAACCGCGGAAAAAAAAAATAAAAAAAACCTTTCCCTAAAACTACCCCTCCCCCTTTCTCCCTCCTCCTTCTCCCTCTCCAGCCTCCACCCTCCCTCATCCCCCCCCACCCGCCACCGTCGCCGGTAGGGCTGCACAGAACCGGACCGCAGACCGGACCGGATTTGCAGTCTTGTGGGTCCAAATCCGGTCCGGTCCGGACCTTTTGTGGTCCGGTCTGGACTGGACCGGACCGCATTTATTAAAGTAATAATTTTTTTTTTTTTTCATAATCTTCGAGCCCATGAGGCATTGAGCCCATCACCCATTTGTAAAAACCCTCATTCATTCATTTGGACATTGCCCACTTTTTAGATGTGAGGTGAAAATGAAAAAAAAAAAACAATGAAACCGGTCCGGACCACTTTAAGTGGTCCAACCAGACCGGTGTTGACGGTCCGGTCCTTCATTTTAGGCCGGACCGGAAATCCAGGTCGATCACCCTAGTCAGCCGGCGGGGAGGGAAGGCCCCGGCCGGCTGCCTCCCTCTCCACTCTCCCTCTTTCTTCCTCTCTCACTCCCTCCCCTTCCTCCCTACCCTCTCTTCTCCATCACTCCTCCCCCTCCCCCTCCCAGTCGCCGCGGGGAGGGAGATCGGCCGGCAAAGCCGAAGCACACAGCCGGCTGGCATCCCTCCTCCTCTCCCTCTTTCTTTCTCTCTCCCTCTCTCCCTCCCTCTCCTTCCCTCCCCTACTCTTCTGCTCCCTCCCCCTCCCCTCCCAGTCGCCGGTTGGGGGGTGGGGGGGTGGGGTGGAGATCTCGGGCTGCAGCAGGCCGCCTGCTGCAGGGCTGGGGCTTCCGCCGCCAGCCGGGGCTCCCTCCCCGCCGGCGACTGGGGGGGGGGGGATGAGGGTGGAGGCTGGGAGAGGAAGGGAAGAGAGGGAGGAGGGAGGAAGGGTAGTTTAGGAAAAAAAATTTGTCTTCTAGTGCGGTGAGGAGAGAAAAATTCGTGGTGCCAATAGCACCACTCAATAATAATAATGCGGGTATCTTATTAAGGCAATCCAAACACCTCACTTAGAGTGGAATCACCAATTCAACGTAGAAAAGGTCCTCGCCGCACAGCCAAAAGCAATTTATGTGGTTAGATTAAAGGGTCCAGTTATCCTAACAAGTGAAGGCATATCCTAACCACAGTACCTGGATGCTTCAAAATTAAATAGGCATGGTATGCAGATCATGTCATACAGTATCCAGAAAATCTTCCCCTGCGTTCTAATGGTAATGGAACTGTGTTCATGCCATATCCATGGCATTCCCATGACTCTGGGTATCATAGCACTTGACCTCATCTAGCAATTGGAAAATCATTGAAATGACAGGCTAGATTAAAGACCTGAATAAAATAATAGTAAATCAGCTAATACTTAAAAAAATTTCTGCGAGTATTTCAGTGCAGTCCAAAGGAATCCACTCCATGTCTGCATAATATCTCTCCGAAGCAAAGAGCCAAAATGGTTCTAAATGGAAAAAGGGCATGAGATGTTGCTTAAAGTAATCGGATTAATGGAAAACAAAACCACAACACAAATATTCAACTCAAACTCAAGTATATCAAATGGGGGCGAACTGACAAAGCATTCATCTTCACTTGCTTTTACCATGATAAGAAATAAAGGAACCCAAAATAAAGGCATGAGCAAATAAGAGAAATGATGGGCAGCAAGATAGACATCGATGGAACCAATATTTCTTATGAGTTTAGAGAAACAAGTTTCATTTGAATGGAAGAGAAATAACGCTTTGTCGGAATAAGAGTTGAAAAGAAAAACCAGGCACAGATTGAAATGGAACAAACAAGGCTTTGTTGTTGTTGAAATAAGGCTTTGTCAGAATAAGAATTGAACAGAAAAGCCAGTAACAGATTGGGAATGGAACAAGGCTTCGTTGTTGATGATGGTGGTAGTGGTGGAAATCATGAGAACCAACAATGGTGACGAAGATTTGAGGGTTGATTTTTGCTATTCTGATTGCAGGTCATATTTGTTCTGATGTATTTGTAGGCAGTATAGAATCCCTTGTAATAATCATACAAGCAAAACATCATGTTGGTAAATGTTTCTAAATAATGGAAAAAAGTGGTTTTTATCGTGGGGCCTCTAAATCTACCAAAAACAACTGTTTTTCACTGAACTGAATCAGATCATTAGTGCCTTCTCTGCCATGCAATCTTGGCCACTGGATGTCCAAGTGAATTTACAATTATAAATAACGCAAGAACTTGGGAGGGGGGAAAATGTGAACATGACTCAAGAATGTCATCTTTATTCTGAATTAATATGTATATATATATATATATTTTTGAAATGGAATTAATATGTATATGCACAAGCAACATCCTAAAAGTAACTAAAATGGTTCCTTTTTCACAAAGTAGAGCACTATATCAGCTTATACATGCTTATATACTAGAGTTGTTACAGAATGAAGAAAGCCACTTCAGTATTCACATAAAAGGAAGCATGTATATATCTGTTAAATTTATAAATAAAAAAAAAAAAAAAAGCTTAAAAGTTAAAAAAAAGAAAAAAAAGAAACTGCTTATGAACTCTGTAGTATCAATACCTGAAGGAATCATGCAAAACAGATACATATTTAAGGATGACACTTAACTGCACCTAAATGCCATGCGACTAAACAAGACCAAATGTGAAAAACCTCAACACTTACCTCCTGTATGCGGTCCAGGGCACGAATATTATCTAATGTGTCTAATGATGGGGAAAGGCCACCATGCAAACAGAAGACCCTGCGAGCATACAACAAAGCATCCTCACCAGAAGTGTCAAACAAAACCTTAGGATTTACTAAAAGAAACAAAAGAAAACATGCACCATCCTGGAATTCAGACCTGACTCTCGATGAGAGCTGTAAGCGGTAGATAATCAAAAAGTTTCAGTAAAATACTTCCAGACATTCGCATTTCCATATTTTCTCAGGCACTCATCATAGAAACCATACCTGAAACCAGAAACCAGAAAATCGTTGAATGATAATAAACTTATGAGAGGAGGAATTTAGATGGGCATAGTATATTAATAAGAGAGATTATAGGAAAGTGTTCTGATCTTCAGAGGCAATTGAGTTCATATGATGCAGATCCGCATTTCTTGGAAGAAATAAAGGGGGTCCCAAAGGCTCCCACATGAATAAAACCTCATAAAAGAGAGAGTGCTTCACACAACTTTACTTTTGGCTGACCTGTCTTTTTTTATATTCAAGAATCCAGTTTTCTTAATTTCTTTCCCCATTTTCGTTTGGCACTGTATTGAAACATTTTGGCCTGTTTGACATTTCGGTGTTTTATTTCATATATTAATTTTGATAGAATTAGAAATATATATAATTAGAAAAAAGTAAAAAGTTAAATTAGCATTATAGTATATATGTTTAATTCATTCTACTAAATCAACAAAGTAATATGCTATTTCTGCATGTCAAATAAATAATGTATAAGCCATGTGTGCTGTACTGTGCCAATGTGAAATCAGACATCCATTCTGAGATCTCATATACAATCATCAATGTCATAGCCAAAAATAACACTAAATATATAAATTTACATAATTACTACATTATAGAGGGCAAGCAAGCACCCAAAATCAATATGATGGGTTTTTTTGAAGGAAAAAAAATCACTACATTATCTGTTCAGCCTAAATCTGGACCAGAAACAGCCAAATAGGTCTCTACAAATCTGAAATCTGGACAGAAATTTTTGACAGGGTTGTAAGGTTCGGCCACCTTACCAAACTGAATAGTTTGGCCTGTTGAGCCAAAATGAGCGAAATTAACTACTATGATTTATCTTTTTTTCACTTGGAATGGTCGAGGTTATCAAACTGCCAAATCTTATTTCATAAAGATCCACAAAGTTCGAAGTTGTGACTGAGATGAAAATGGGTCTCAGTTACTCCACCTTTTTTTCTGAACAGCATGAGTTCTCGAATGCTTTTAGGACCCAACGTGGAAAAATAAAGTATGGGTGCATAACTTAGACCCATTTAGAATCGAGAGCAGGTCCGGACCATAAAATCAAAACACAGATGCCCATATACCCCGTGGCACCCATGCATCATTTTCCAAGAGAGCACCGTAGCCCATACAGTAAACCATTTATTATATGCATATTTTTATGTCTGTTTAACTTTTAAGACTCCCCTGCACCCCTTTCCAAGAGAACACATTCAAAAGAGATTCCTGTAACCATAAGGACTCATCTCAGTTTTATCTAGTTGATATGCGTTAATTTGGGGGATGTGTCCCATTTTTACTATTATTTTTTTAAATACACCCGGTAGGTTAAGAGGGAGTGCCAGTTGGTGGAGTTTGGAAGTTGTCTTCTTGTGGTTTCCTAGGGTTTTTTTTAATACTTAATTACTTATGTAGCAACCATTACCGTCTTTAGATGGAGAATGCGTGTCGATTATCTACAATGGAAAGATGATAGCTCTTATGACACTTTTATAAACTATAAAACTTGAAGTGATAGAATATCTTACACCTGGGAACTATGTCCACTCCATTCATGAACTGCAACAGGCACTTATATTTTACTATCTTATTAACTTGAACTTTACGGTCTTTAAAAAAATAAAGGTATGACCTACCATCAATACTTAATGTGATCTTTAGATTAGACAGATAAAGGAATTAGATGTAGAGGTATCATCTAGTATATTACTGTCATTTCATGAAATGCACAAATATTGTCTTTTGCAACAAATCAGAACCAGGACATCGCCCTTTTCAAGTAGGCTGAAACCCAGGTCTGCTTTGGTATTTTTCACCTATTTAACTCTTTTCACGCACAATCTATCAGACTCATAATCATATTTCAATGCATTAAGTAACATTTTTTCTTAAAACACCTCTTCAATCAAAGAGAGAAAAAAAAATATATATAAATACAATTCTCTTGAGTCCACTTTAAAATCTATCACGAGCCTCATACAAAAAGGAGCAGGGTAAATGGCCAAAAACACCAGCGCCTTCTGTTTTAGCAAGAAAAATAGGACCAATACCAAATGGAATTGACAATTAGATTATTACATTACCCAAGGGATCCTATCTAAGAAAATATATGCTCAGCCAGTTGCAATATGTGTGAACTTAAATGAGAAGAGGATTTACACTTGAGTTATTTGTCGGCTCTCATGATTTCCCCTCAGGATTGTGATCCTGTCTCTATACCGAACTTTCAATGCTACTAAAAGTGTTACTGTCTCCACCGAATAATATCCATGATCTGCATTGGTAGAAGAAAACTAGCACTGAGTTAACATACTTACACACAAATTAGACCAAAATACACAACTGATGCAGCTAACACATGGCATTTGGTTTGAAGAAGCTATAATAGAACATCAGCTAATAGCTTAACACTCATAGGCTGATGCCATAAATAAAACAAAAGCAGCACAAATTAAATGGCAAGGTGTTGACCCTTCTTAGCTGATGTTTAAAAGGTATTTGTGTTAAATGGATCTATTCCAATCAAAGACTTTGTAGGTTGTTCTGGGGTAAAACCAAAAATAAATCAAGGTTCATCAAAATGTTGGTTGGCCATAACAAAGTTCAGTCATTAAAAGTCTTCACTGAATATCCATCAAGAATCATCTCAGCTGAAAAAATTGAACAGCCCTATCCAATTAGAATAAAAAAATGTCGGACCGTAAATCTAGTCCATTTGTCAACTGACTCGTGACTCCAATCTTAATCGCTTACATGTCTCAACTCTCAACACTTGAGATTGAGAATCATTTCAGACAAAAAGGAAAAAAAAAATAGAATTCCACATAACAGCAAGCAAAATGGGTAGCCCAGATCAGATGCAACAACTGAGACTGATAAAAATCTTGGACCATTAACAATTCGGGCTCACCTCTTAGGCTCTTATTACCAACAGTGCCTAAGAAAACCTTGTGCAAACAACCATAACCATCCATTTAATGGCACCGAAACAGACAGTACAAAACAATAACAAAATTGCCGATCCAATCATCAATTTAGACCACCATTCACGTGAGCCCCACCTTGCATTACGCATGGCGCTCAAGAACTTCCTCCACCGAACAATTCTAACCATATAGTCTACAGCAAGCAAAATGGACACTTCATATCAGGATCTAAATCAATTAGACAACTCGATAATCCATGGTGCTCATGGTTAACTCACAAAAGACAATTCTAACCATCTAATAACATCCAACTGAAAGCCTAGATTAATTACAACAGCAAATGTTCATTTATCGGTTCATCTTGTGGTCCAAACCTTGGGTTTTACACATGCCACTCCAAAAACACTTTGTCAGATTACATCCAACAAAACATAGCTATACTCTCTGTTGATGAGATTCAAGATCTTTCTTCAGAAGGATCCCCTTAACCAAGCATTGGAGAGTGGTATAACTAATGTGAGCAGTTGAGGGGGTTAATGTATGAATTTCTGGAGAACAGTCGCATATCAAATGCTCTTTTGTTTTCTTTTGCTGTCTGGAAGCCTTGGCACACTTCCTCTCTGAATTTTGTCTTGTTCATTTTCTACTATATTTCTAGTTTTTAATAAAATTCTTGCCTTCAAACAAATATCGAGGATGATTCATCAAATATAATTTCTAGGGCATCAAAGAAAGAGTCTAGGCCCATCAATAGATTGTCCTTTATGAAGTAAATGATGCTAGAAACGTATTAATGTTTGTGCTCACCTTAATATTTTCACAATAACTTAATAAACTAGTTACTTAAAAATAATTTAAAAAAAGAAAGAAAAAGAGATTAAGACAACCTGGATTAAGGAATCCTCATATCCAACAACCTAGAATCTAGAAGAATTTTTTTTATAGGATGTCAACGTACTTGAAGAGTCCCCACACCGCATGGAATATTTGATTGCACTCGATAATCTGGTAGACTAGTTCCGATTCCAGCCTGTTTGGATACACAGAATCCAATAACAAAGAGGTACTAGCAATTAGGTATGCCTTTCAGACCAGTGGTGAAATCAGTTTGTACAGAGCTCAAATTGTTTTGGGTGGCCATTCAGGAGGGATCTCTAATCTGCTGTTTGTTGATTGAGGGCGGGGGCGGGCACTCTACTGCTACCGTTGCATAGCAGATCAACTCAGTACAGTGTGTATGATAGACTAGTTCATTCACAAAGCCTCTTATTTCAGTCCTTTTGAATTCATACCAAACTTCCATTCAACCGAAAAAATAATAACACAAACTCATTTGATAATTGATTTCCATCTCAATACTCAACAAACACAAAAAAGTCCCCACTAGTTCAATACACGAAACAAAATCCCAACAGTTCCTCAATTATCCTAAAAGCCTATAAATACATCACAGTAAACATCTCTAAGGTTCTTATTCCAAAGCCCAACCAAGACACCTAAGATCTTGGAAGTGTTTATAACAGCAGCCGTAAGCCTTCTAAAAATGGATTCAGCAGCAAATGACAATATGATTTTGACAAACCTGCATTTAATAATATCCCCAGAGTTCACAAACATAACCATGAATTGAAAGATGAAGATCGATTATGATACGCAAACCATGAAATCGAATCAACCCCAAGACGAATTTCACAGACAACGCAAGGACCTCTAATCGAATTTATTCCTTCAAATTCATAGATACAAACAACAGTACACATAGAAAGAGAGACAGTGATAAGATCAAACCAATCATTTAATTCATAAACGCATCAAAAACAACAAGAGGAGACAAAACATCAAAGGTTACCGACCTACATAATCCCCCATGAAGAGGTAATTGGTGTCGGGAGCGTTGCCGCCGATGCGAAAGAGCTCGATGAGATCATAAAACTGGCCGTGAATATCGCCGCAGACGGTGACCGGACACTTGACCGGTTGGACGTTACACTCCTCGACGAGGATCGCCCTCGCCTGCTCGCAGAGGGCCTTCACCTCCGCCTCCGGCAGGTACTTGCACTCCATCAGATGCTCGATCTGGCCGTCCAGACCCACCACGCGAAGGCTTCCTTTCCGTCCCTCCTCCCTCCTCCTCCTCCTCTCTCCGCCCTCCGATCTGCCGCCCCCCATGCGAAGGCATCGTTTTCCGTCCTCCTCCCTCCTCCTCCTCCTCTCTCCGCCCTCCGATCTGCCGCCCCCCATGCGAAGGCATCGTTTCCGTCCCTCCTCCCTCCTCCTCCTCCTCTCTCCGCCCTCCGATCTGCAGCACCACATGTCTCCCGACCGGATCTACCGAGCTAGGGTTAGGGTTTCGATCATTCCTTCGACGAGATGGTCGTTTGAGTTTCATCCCCAACTTTTTCTAGGGTTAGGGTTTCTTTGCGGCTTATCTTTTTCTAAGAGAGGTCAAACGGGCCGTGCCGACCCAAACTCAGCCGCCTCCTCCCTCCTCCTCCTCCTCTCTCCTCTCTCCGCCCTCCGATCTGCAGCACCACATGTCTTCCGACGGGATCTACCAAGATCGGGTTAGGGTTTTCTTTGCGGCTTATCTTTTCCTAAGAGAGGTCAAACGGGCCGGCCCAATCTCAGTCCGCCGGAAAAAACCCGGGTGTGCTGGTGTGATTATACTATACAAATATTATCCAAATAATATTAAAACTAGTTAGATAAGAATGAAAATTTAACCACTTTAGAGTATTAAACTAATAGTTAGATTAGAATGAGAATTTAACCACTTGGGATGAGAACCTAAAGTAGTTAGATTTTAGCCATGAGGTATTTTATAAAAGTAACTATATTTTCATACTATAGATACTGTAATTATTATTTTTTTGTACTTATGTGTTGTACTTTAAGCATAGTGGTCAAACTTTTATTTTTATGATAATCATTATGCAATAAAATTAAACCCAAATGAATATATAATATACGTAATTGATTAATAAAAATAATAAATTATTATAATTTATAAAAAATAACAACATTATTGAATAAAGACAAATCTACACTAACAATGTAGAACTGAAGAAGAAGGGAGAACTTTTCATGTAATTTTACACATAAGGTGGAATTCCTATTTTAAGAAATGTCAAATTTTAAACCTTCAAATTGCCACATAAGTCTTTAAATGGAATTTGACATCTCCAAAATAACATATCCGTTCGAGATGCTCTTAGAGATTCTAATGGCCATTTCTTGTTACTTGCAAGTTTCCACATTGGCAAATGGGAAGGGAGAGAATTTTCCTTGGAAGGGAGTAATTATGGTAGCAAATATTATTTTTTTACCCTAGTATGGGTGAGTGGTACAAGACATGTGAGACTATCTACCTGGCCAAGGATGATCCATGGCCGGCATGTAAAATGGGACACCCTTACCACTGGACTATCCCGCGTTCCTCAGTTTCAAAATAAATGATACTTTCATCTTTTTACTAATAGAAAAACAATAAGATGCAATGTCACATAAGAATTATTTTCAAAGAAAAACTAATCAAAACAACCAATTTTTAAAATTTATTGACGTACAATGCATTTTGATTTTTGAGTTTGTTTGAGGATACCAGTGTACAACTTTGCATGGATAGAATGGGAGGTTCAAGTGAATTATATTTTAGTGTGTGGATTACTTACATGACATACTTCTCTCAGAAATAAATTTACAATTTTTTTTAAAAAAAATACGCATTTTTGGGCGAGCAAGGCGGGTCGTACCTGATGGGCCATGCCTGGCGGGCCGATCTTGGCGGGCCGCAGGGGCTGGCCCGTTAGCCTGGCGGGTCGTGCCAAACGGGCCAGCGGGCATGCGAAGCTCGGCCCAGCACGGCCTGCGTCATGGGCCGTGCCGTTGACCGGGCCGTGCCGTGCCACGGCCCATTGACTGGCGGGCCGGCACGGCCCACTTGACATCTCTATCTTTTTCTAAGAAGGCGTATTTTTCTCTTTCTATATATCTCGCTGTGTGTTGCCCCGCAGAGAGTTGGCAAGGGAGGAGAAAATGGCGGTATTGGAGAGAGAAAAGGGGAGAAGATGGAAATGGGAAATGAAAATGAAATGAAACTCAGATTCAAATTCAAATTACATAATAAAAGACAGCGGGTGGAAAATCCATAAATGGGCCCTTCAAAATCTAGCCCTAGGTGACATATTCATGACACTCCTCAAATGGACCCACTTATAAATAGTTCACATTTTCCCATTTTAGATTTTATCAATATAATTTATCTCGTTAATTATCTTTAGTGGTTTGGATTAAAATAGAATACATACCTTTAGTGATCAATATACTTTCTTCAATTGGAATAAGATAGAAGTATATAGTTTTTATTTGATTTATTTGGGTTTAATAGATGGGTCCCACCAATCAAATGTGAAACAACCCCATAAATTATTATACCAACAAAAAGGGCCAATCCTATATCATACATGATTAATCCTTAACTAAGCATAATTAAGGTTGAGGGTTAAAAGAAATTATGAAATAAAGAAAAATTGAAAAGCATACCAAACCCCACACATTTGACCATTGACCATACTCAATTATTAAATTAGGGATATAGACGTTAATACAATTATTATTATTATAATAGCTTGGGCCTCCACCCACCTGCACTTCCACCTGCACCTGCTCCTACATCATCTTCTCTCCTTCCCCATCTTCTTCTTCTTCCTCCCACGCTCACCCTGCACCTCCTCACGCAACACAGAACTGGGTTCTGTCATGAAGTTCTGCGCCAACTCTTCCTTCTTCTTTTCCTTCTTCCCTGCACTCTCTTCCTCTTCCTCTTCTTTTTTCTTTCTTCCTTTCCTCTTCTTTCTTCTCTCCCTCTCTTTTGCAACCCACACATTGCTTTTATTATTTGGGTCCACTGTGCAGGCGCCCATCACCTCCTCCTCACTTTCCACCCTCACTATAACCCCCACTCCATCTCACCCACAATAGCCTGCTGCCCCCACTCCTCCTCCTTCTCCCTCTCTTTCCTTCCTCCTTTCCTTTTCTCCTTTCTCTACACTCCATCCTCCCTTTCTCTCCCACACCCTGCCCAGCCCACTGTGCAGGCGCCCATCACCTCCTCTTCACTTTCCACCCTCCCTGCAACCCCCACTCCATCTCACCCACAACAGCCTGCTGCCCCCCTCCTCCTCCTTCTTCCTCTCTTTCCTTCCTCCTTTCCCCTTTTCCTTTCTCTGCTCTCCATCCTCCCTTTCTCTCCCACGCCCTGCCCCAGCCCACTGTGCAGGCACCCATCACCTCCTCCTCACTTTCCACTTTCCCTGCAACCCATGGTGGGCCCAACTGTCTAATTCTCTAATAGTTGATCATGACTGTCCATCTTGATGGTCACTGAGTTAATTTTTTTTCTAATCTTATTGTTTATTTGAATTTAAACTTTTTAGATTTGATATGTATTGAAATCTCCTTTATTACTTGATCATGACCGTCTAATCTTATTGTTTATTGGAATTTAAACTTTTTAGATTTGATATGCATTGAAATCTCCTCTAATAGTTGATCATGACCGTCCATCTTGATGGCCACTGATTTAATTTTTTTTTCTAATCTTATTGTTTATTTGAATTTAAACATTTTAGGTTTTGCAAATCCTCATCTCGATTCAAGAAGAAAACAAAGTTATCAAGTTAAAGGTATTTTTTCCAGTTCACTTTAATTTTAAAATTTATAATGATCATCACGCATTTCAGCCACATTGATTTTGGTGATCTTTTTAGCATTAACGAGAGTATAAATATTTTTATTTTATTTGCCAGGTTTGTTTTTTCTATCTTTCGTTGTGTTTATATGTTACTTCACTTCTTTTAAGATTCATAAGATACTTTTGCCACGCATTTCAGCCACATTGATTTTGGAGATTTATGCTTTTTTATTTTTTTTAATTTTTTCCATTCATTCCTTTTTTTATTAATATTATTTATGTTTTTTTCATGTAGTTCTATTTTTATTATAATATTTTGATGACAAGACTGATATATTTAGATTTATGTTTTATATTTATTTTTTCCAATCATTCCTTTTTTTTTATTAATACTATTTATTTTTTTTATGTAGTTCTATTTTTATTATTATTTTTGATGAAGAGGCCGCTTTTTTTTTTTTTTAAATATAGCGCTATATGAGTGAAACATAGGATCTATGTTCTTTATTTTTTTCTGTTTAGTTTTTTTCATGTAGTCTATTTTTATATTATATTTTGATGAAGAGGCCGGCTTATTTTGATTTATGTTTTTTTTATGATAAAAACATATTTATTAATATTTTTTCATTATTATTTTTTTATCGTCACCACTCTTTATATTTTTATCCTCAAATTTTTCTTTCTTCTTGTAGCTCAAAAACTCTATAGAGATCCAACGCAAGATTCTTCTACATTCGGGTACATGTTTTGATCAGATCTATTTTATTCTCGTTTTAATTGTTAATGCATTTTTGTATTGCAGATCATTGAGAGATACCATGTTTCTAAAAACGTGAGTGATTGATCAAACCAATCCAATAAATTTAAATTCTATATAACAAGGCCTTTTATCACTATTTATTATATATGTATTTTTATTATCATATGTAAACAAATATTAAGTTTAAATTTATGAATAAGTTATAGTTTGCAAAAATTGTAGTCCTCTTAGATTTATTATTTTACCATTTTTTGTGATTTTTGTATGTATAGTTCTTTTATTTTGGAAAAATCATGATTTCTACTATTGTTGGAGAAAACAATATTCTATTGGAATAAAATGAAGATGCCCCACTCTATGAGGAATATTCTATTCAAATATTAATGTAGTTTTTATTTTTCTATCTTCCTTTATTTCCCCATTATAAATTTGTAACAATCATATATTAATCCCTTTTGTTTTGCATGAGTTTTGTTTTCCATAATGCCTCAGACTTTTTTGCTCTGCCACGTTCCCAAATTACCCTTCTCTCCTTTTATTTCCCTTTAAATCCCTCCTAAAATATCTCCATGAGACCCTTTTTAAAAATCATCTTCCACTCAAAGGAATTTACTTCCTTATCTAACCCACACTCAAAGGAATTTAATCTTTCCATGAGACCCTTTTTAATCCTAAAATCTCTCCATGAGACCGTTTTTAAAAAACATCTTCCACTCAAAGGAATTTAATTCCTTATCTAACCCACATTTAAAATATCCTAAGAAAAGGAATTTACTTCCTTATCTAACCCACGTTTAAAATATCTTAAGATCTTAAAATCTTTCAATGAGAAAATGAATTTACTTCCTTATCTAACCCACGTTTAAATTATCCTTATCTAACGTGCAAATCACATCACAACCAAAATTGGAGAAAACCCATAAACACATTCTGTGTTTACTTACCCCCTAACGTGCAAATCACATCACATACAAAATTGGAGAATCCCATTTAACATGATTCACCATTTTATTGTCCCGCTGCTAAAAACCATCTTCTGAATCTTTTTTTTTTCAAAGGATCCGATTTAACATGATTCACTATTAGAAAAGCCACTCCATTCAAACTCAAGTTCAGTTCAAAAGGATCCAAAGGGACCTTCAGGAAATTAATGGAATTATATAAATAGTCTTTCTTTCTTGCGGTACTGTCATATTTATGTTGATTTGTTTTCTCCTATTTAAAATTGTAGTTATGTCATTTATTTTCTTACAGATTTTCTACTTGGTTGGGTTTTGTTTATTTTGTTTGGAAACACTTGTAAGCTTCTGGGTACTTCAGGTTAGTACAAGACGATCTGTAATGCTTCAGCATTGCTTCTAGGTTTTTTAAGCTTTTCTGATTCATCTTTATGTGGTTGTTATCTTTCTTTTTGCTTACCTATTTGTAACTGTCTCATCTTTAACAAAATTATATAGGGCCAATGGAATATGTTAACTTAAAAAAAAAAAAAAAAAAGGTTCTTTGCATAGTGACCCAATAACATGAAGTGTACTATTTTTTTTCCTCTGTGATTTAAACAACCAATATATAATATGGTCAATAATGTCTGTTGTTTGCTTCCCTTTTCTTCCTGCAGAAAGTTTACATGTATTTCAGAGGTGCCAAGAATTGAGGTCTAATGCAGTGATCTGTCTTCTCATATAATGTCTGTTCTTTACTTCCCTTTTGCTCGGTAATATATATTCTGTAATATAGATTACTTTATATAGGTTCTGTAATATATATTATTTATACATTATTGATCATTATTAACAGGTGAGGACAGTGCGTAGTTTTGAGGTCGGTTTTCAGTTGTGTAGTGTTATACTGTTTTTCTTTTTTGGTCTCCTCTGTTCAGCTTTTCTCTTTCAGTTTTCTGTTTGGCCTTTTTGCCAAGTTTGAGATGGCTCTTTTTTTATAAGCCTCCCCTTTTTGTTTTTCCCATTTCCCTCTTTTCTCTCAATACAAATTTATCTTCAAGAAAAAAAAAAGTGAAGACATTCAAAGAGAGCTTACTAACCTAATGCTTGCCCATTTATTAATAGGATTGAAAATGTAAACACTATTATCGATGTAGCATGGAAGTTTATGTTAGGTTGGTGGGTCATAATAATGAAGTGGATGTAATATGGAAGTTCAGGTTAGGTTGGTGGGTCATAGTAATAAAGTTAGTCATTTTGTATAGTCTTTGGGTTAGTTTGGTAGAAATACCTAAAAAAACTGAATTCATCTATTAAATGGATCATTTGGAGAAGTTTATTTCTTTCTTTTTTTATTGTTTATAAGTTGTCATTTTTTTTCCCTTCATTTATATTGTTTTAAATTGTCCTGAGATTTTATCATTCTGCTACCCCTTATTAATTTTCCAAATTGTGTAGTTTCATATGTACTTGGTGTTTACTTTTAACTTAAATTGGATTTTCCTATTATGAATTAAAGGCCCGCGTTGGGCTTGGGCCCTAAAGCGCTAGTTATATAATAAAAGACAACAGGTGATTCTCCGGAGAGTGACACGTGTCGCTCTCCCTCTACACACACGATCTATCCAATACAACAAAACCCAATCTCTCTCCCTAAAATCTCTCCATCTTCTCCTCTCCCTGCTTCACCCTCTCTCTACGCTCCCTCTCTCCTTCGCTCCCCATCTACCTCTCTCCCTCTCCGCTCCTCTCTCTCTCTCTCTCTCTCTCTCTCTCTCTCTCTTTCTCTCTCTCTCTTTCTCTCCCCTTCATCTCTCCCCCGCTCTCTCTTCTCCTTCCTCTTTGTCCCTGCTTCGCCCTCTCTCTCCTTCCATCTCCTTCGTTCCCCTGCTTTCTCTCTTATCTTCTTTTCTTTCTCCCTCTCTCTTCTCTCTCCCCTGGCTTGCGCACCCACACCAGCCTGCGGCCCCAGCTCATCCTCCTTCTCCTTCTCTTTCCTTCCTCCTTTCCTCTTCTCCCCGCGCAGCAACCCAGACCCATTCCACCATCTCCATCTCACTCTTTCAATCTCATCACCCACGCGAAGATCCCTACGCCCCAGCCTCGCACGGACCCATCTCCCATCGCCACCACCTCCGCCTCTCTTCTTCCTCCTCCCAGCGCAGCACCTCACCCTTTTTTCTCCACCCTTTTTCTCTCTCTCTTTTCTTCTCTCACTGCACCCTCACCTGCACCTACACCCACCTGCTACACCCTGCACTTCAACCTCACCTGCACCATCATTTTCCACCACAACCAGCTAACCAAAAATCTTATGAAATTGGCCATTATTTCTGCAGCAGTTTCCTCACTGTGCTGCTCTTCCTCTCTCTCCTATACTGCACCCACACCCTACACTCACCGCACCAATCTCTCACCGCTGCACTCTCTCCGCACACACTATCTCTCTATTCATTCTCTCCTTTCTTTTCTCCCTCCTTCCTGCAATCCACGCACCCCCTGCATATCCCTTCGGCCTCACCATCTCTTCCCTTAGCCTCACCTCTCTCTTGATCCCATCAGTCCCCTGCACACAACACCTGGTACACCTCCACCTCTCACCAATCATCTCACCTGCAGGACCCATGATCTTTATCAAACCAATACCACCACAACAGCCCCCTGCGTCATCTTCATCCCCATCCTTTCATCACCCCTCATCTCACCAACCCAACTCAGACAAAATCGTGGGCCACCTACCTGCACTTCCACCTGCGCCTGCTCCTGCATCATCTTCTCTTCTTATTCCCTACACCCACCTGCACCCACCTTCTTCCCTGCACCCACTCTTCTTCTTTTCCTTCTTCCTTGCACCCACCTGCACTTCCACCTGGGCCTGCGCCTGCTCCTGCATCATCTTCTCTCCTTCCCTATCTTCTTCTTCTTCCTCCCACGCTCACCCTGCACCTCCTCACTCAACACAGAACTGGGTTCTGTCATGAAGTTCTGCTCCAATTCTTCCTTCTTCCCTGCACTCTCTTCCTCTTCTTTTCTTTTTTCTTTCTTCCTTTCCTCTTCTTTCTTCTCTCCGTCTCTTTTGCAACCCACACATTGCTTTTATTATTTGGGTCCACTGTGCAGGCGCCCATCACCTCCTCCTCACTTTCCACCCTCCCTGTAACCCCCAATCCATCTCACCCACAATAGCCTGTTGCCCCCACTCCTCCTCCTTCTCCATCTCTTTCCTTCCTCCTTTCCTCTTCTCCTTTCTCTGCACTCCATCCTCCCTTTCTCTCCCACGCCCTGCCTAGCCCACTGTGCAGGCGCCCATCACCTCCTCCTCACTTTCCACCCTCCTTGCAACCCCCACTCCATCTCACCCACAACAGCCTACTGCCCCCGCTCCTCCTCCTCCTCCCTCTCTTTCCTTCCTCCTTTCCTTTTCTCCTTTCTCTGCTCTCCATCATCCCTTTCTCTCCCACACCCTGCCCAACCCACTGTGCAGGCGCCCATCACCTCCTCCTCACTTTCCACCCTCCTTGTTGCACTCTCGCTGCACACCCCAAACCCGTGCACCCACCTGTACACCAGGACCTCCCTCATCCTTCCCTTCTTCTCTCTCTCTCTCACCTACACCCACCTGCTACACCCTACACTTAAGCCTCACATGCACCATCTTTTTTCCACCACAACCAGCCAACCAAACAGCTTCTGAAATTGGCCATTGTTTATGCTATAGTTTCCACAAACTGTCACTACTTTTTTTTCCTCTAGATATACTGTAACATAACAGGCTGAATGAATTGTCTAACGTAATAAGTTCTACTCTTTTTTGTCTTTTGGTTTACTTGTGTATTTTAGTTCCTTCAGTGCCTCATGTCACTACTCTTACTGCATCATCTTCTCTTTGTTAGTACTACTCCACTGATACGATTTTTTAAGAGACATCTCTTATAGGATTAAGAGGCTCCTTTCCATATACATAAGGCAAGAGTCTCTCCAAAAGTTTGAAAATTTTGCAACGCCCTGTTTGAGCATATCCTTGAAAGCTTTAACAATCATGATCATCATCAAGCTGTTATT
Organism: Litsea cubeba; assembly: GCA_012931725.1. Classification (NCBI taxonomy): domain Eukaryota; kingdom Viridiplantae; phylum Streptophyta; class Magnoliopsida; order Laurales; family Lauraceae; genus Litsea; species Litsea cubeba. The sequence continues at coordinate 29,510,805 of CM022954.1, read as the reverse complement.
GGTTTTAAGAGCTCTACTATTGGGCTAAAAATAAGCCATGTCGTTGTAAATACCAACTACTGGCTAGGACCCAACAAAGTGGGTGTGTATGATTTTCTAATTAACAAGTTTGAGTGTATGATTTTTTCTGTTTATTTTTTACATTCATTCCTTCTTTATTGGTATTATTTATTTTTATCAGGTCGTTTTATTTTTATTATTATATTTTGATGATGAGGACGATTTATTTAGATTTTCATTTTTTTTATTTTTTCTGTTTATTTTTTACATTCATTCATTTTTTATTAATATTATTTATTATTTTCATGTAGTTTTCATATTATTATTATTTGATGAAGAGGCCGAGTTATTTAGATTTCTATTTTTTATTTATTCTGTTTATTTTTTACATTCATTCCTTTTTTTATTAATTTTATTTAAAAAATTTAGGCTTTTTTAGTGATCATTTAATAGTGGGCCCATTAAAATAGGGATGGAAAAAATGGAGATAAACTATGGATGTGGATGTTGGTAGAGAGGAGAGAAATAAGGAAAGAAAAATTAATTTAAGCCTTTTTAGTGATCATTCAATAGTGGGCCATTAAAAAACGGAAGGGAGAAAAAAATGGAGATAAACTAGGGAGGTTGACGTACGTTGGTAGAGAGGAGAGAAATAAGGGGAGAAAAATTAGGAGAGAAGATAAAAAATAGGAGTTTCATAATTATTTAAATTTCCTTGATTGAGATTTCTGTTTTTATTTTTATTATTTAGTTTTTTAAATTCATTCCTTCTTTATTAATATTATTTATTTTTATCATGTAGTTCCATTTTTATTATTATAATTTTGATGAAGAGGCAGGTTTATTTAGATTTAGATTTTTTAATTTTTTTGTTTATTTTTTACATTCATTCCTTCTTTATTAGTAATATTTCTTTTATCATGTAGTTCTATTTTATTATTATATTTTGATGACGAGGCGATTTATTTAGATTTCTATTTTTTTTATTCAGTTTATTTTATTTAAATTTATTGATTGAGATTTCTGTTTTTTTATTTTTTTCTGTTTATTTTTTACATTCATTCCTTCTTTATTAATATTATTTATTTTTATCATGTATTTCCATTTTTATTATTATATTTTGATGAAGAGGACGGTTTATTTCGATTTATGCTTTTTTATTTTTCTGTTTATTTTTTACATTCATTCCTTCTTTATTAGTATTATTTATTTTTATCATGTAGTTCTATTTTTATTATTATATTTTGATGACGATGATGGTTTATTTAGATTTCTATTTCTTTATTTTTTCTATTTATTTTTTTACATTCATTCCTTTTTTATTAGTATTATTTATTTTTATCATGTAGTTTTATTTTTATTAGATATTTTGATGAATAGGCCGGTTTATTTAGATTTATATTTTTATAATTTTTAGTTTATTTTTTACATTCATTGATTTTTTATTAATATTATTTATTTTGTCATGTACTTCTATTTTTATTATTATCATTTGATGAGATTTTTTCTGTTTATTTTTTACATTCATTTCTTTTTTATTAATATTATTTATTAAAACATCCATACTTAAAACATAAGTCACTAAAATAAATATGGGTTGGGCCCAAACGTTGGTTGACCCATGGATCAATAGTCTGTCATGTGTCATAAGGAGACAATCTAGGTTTCAAAAGAAAGCTCATGTCAAGTGGTTAGGAATGTAGTACAGTTTCTTTTATCAAAGAGGTCCTTTTTTCACATTGACTTACTTTAAAGAAAAAGATAAATTTAGGTTAAATTTATATAAATATAGTTCACTTCTATTGAACTTTTTTGGAAAATATATAGACCCATACTGTGTAATGATAGACACTGTGTGGGTGGGTGAGTTTAGGTCCCTTGTACATCTCCATACCCTCATGCACACGCACCCACACCCCAGATCAAGCATAAGAAGGCGAACCAGAGCAGAGATTTATTTGAGCTCTACTATAAGTCGAGCTGAATTTCATGCTTGATTGTATATACAATTTGTATGTACCAGATATGCCCTATGGTAGAGCATCCATAATCGGGCATCAATTGCATTTAATAATAGTATTTGTGTTAGATTGACCACGCATAAGACTTTTTATATCTAGCATTCTGAAAAAATAGGATAAAACTAAACCCACATACTATGTTCCTGCGAGTGTAGTTTTTCCCTTGATTCGTTTGGTGGGTCCTATGATAAACATCCACAATCAGGCATGAATTGTTTTTAATAATCTTTTCTAATATCCTTTGTTGTATCTTTTTTATTGTATATTTTTAAAACTTTCATTTCATGCTTTTTACCAGTGAAAAAAATAAATTGGTTGGTCTGCTAGCTTATAGCTCTTACAATGAAATGGTCAAACTTTGAATCGGGTTGATATTATATGAGATCAAACTTTGTAATTTAACTTTTCTATCCTCCTTTATTTTTTCATTTTAAATTTGTAACGATCACATATTAATCCCTTTTTGTTCTGCACAACCCATGTATTAAATGTAGTTTGTATGTTTACTGGGTGTCTACTTTTAACTTAAATTGGATTTTCTCATTATGAAATAAATGCCCGCGTTGGGCGTGGGCCCTGAAGCGCTAGTTATATAATAAAAGACAGCATGTGATTCTCCGGAGAGCGACACGTGTCGCTCTCCCTCTACACACACGATCTATCCAATACAACAAAACCCAATCTCTCTCCCTAAAATCTCTCCATCTTCTCCTCTCCCTGCTTCACCCTCTCTCTACGTTCCCTCTCTCCTTCGCTCCCCATCTACCTCTCTGCCATCTCCCTCTCCGCTCCTCCCACTCCATCTCCTCTCTCTCTCTCTCTCCTTCATCTCTCCCCCGCTCTCTCTTCTCCTTCCTCTTTGTCCCTGCTTCACCCTCTCTCTCCTTCCATCTCCTTCGTTCCCCTGCTTTCTCTCTTATCTTCTTTTCTTTCTCCCTCTCTCTTCTCTCTCCCCCTGGCTTGCGCACCCACACCATCCTGCGGCCCCAGCTCATCCTCCTTATCCCCCTCTTTCCTTCCTCCTTTCCACTTCTCCCTACGCAGCAACCCAGACCCATTCCACCATCTCCATCTCACTCTTTCAATCTCATCACCCACGCGAAGATCCCTACGCCCCAGTCTCGCGCGGACCCATCTCCCATCGCCACCACCTCCGCCTCTCTTCTCCCTCCTCCCTACGCAGCACCTCACCCTCTTTTCTCCACCCTTCTTCTCTCCCTCTCTTTTTTTCTCTCACTGCACCCTCACCTGCACCTACACCCACCTGCTACACCCTGCACTTCAACCTCACCTGCACCATTGTTTTCCACCACAACCAACTAACCAAACAGCTTCTAAAATTGGCCATTATTTCTGCAATAGATTCCACAAACTGTCACTACCTTTTTTTCCCTCTATATATACTGTAACATAACCACAGGCTGAATGAATTCTCCCTCTCTGCCATCTCCCTCTCTACCATCACCCTCTCCCTCTTATCCTGCACCCACTCTTCTTCTTTTCCTTCTTCCCTGCACCCACCTGCACCCACCTTCTTCTTCGTTTCCTTCTTCCCTGGACACACCTGCACCCACTCTTCTTCTTTTCCTACTTCCCTGCACCCACTCTTCTTCTTTTCACCTGCACCCACCTGCACTTCCAGCTGCGCCCCTGCATCATCTTATCTTCTTCTACATCTTCTTCTTCCTCCCACGCTCACCCTACATCATCTTATCTTCTTCGCCCTAGCCTCGTGCGGACCCATCTCCCATCGCCACCACCTCCGCCTCTTTTCTTCCTCCTCCTTGCGCAGCACCGCACCCTCTCTTCTCCACCCTTCTTCTCTCTCTCTCTCTTTTCTTCTCTCACTGCACCCTCACCTGCACCTAAACCCACCTGCTACACCCTGCACTTCAACCTCACCTGCACCATCGTTTCCCCTCTTTTTCTCCTTCTTCTTCTTTCCCTTCTTCCTTGCACCCACCTTCTTCTTCTTTTCCTTCTTCCCTGCACCCACATGCACCCACCTGCGCCCGCTCCTGCATCATCTTCTCTTCTTCCCCATCTTCTTCTTCCTCCCATGCTCACCCTGTACCTCCTCACTCAACACAAAACTGGGTTCTGTCTTGAAGTTGGGCGCCAACAAAAAACTGGGCCACTCGGATAGTGGCCCCACGACTCAAGAATTATATATTATATACAGTAAAGCAGCACCCTTTTCGCAGGCCCATTCTCCCCACATTTATATCGAATATTGTGGGGCCTGAAAATTGTTTGGATTGGCCATGAACCCATCCAATGAATGGGATTTGTCCTGTTGATCGTAAATTGCTTTTATAATTTGGGTGAACTGTCAAATGATCATTTTGATCAATTTCAACAGTGGTTTATAATGGTCATTTTGATCAATTTCAACAGTGGTAAAATCATGGGATTTTATTAGAGGTTCTACACGTTTGACTGATTTGAACCTTACTACAGGGCTTAGATGTAATTTCATTTCACTTGCCCAAGGTACGTGTGATCCATCATGATGGGCCAAGGTACAGTGTAATTCCATTTACTATAATTCCTATTCCATTTGTCTAATTGACTCATCCAACAGTGGGGGCAGGGTCCACTCTTAAAACATATTTAACATGTGGGATCTAGGACCCACTAGTGGACCTACATAGATAAAAAAAAAAAAATGAAATGAGATCCATCAGTGGGTTGGGTTCCGCAGATAATTTAACATGTGAGACCCACTATGGATCTACATCCAAGCAATAAAAAAAATGAAATATCTTCAAATCTCTCCATTCCGAATTTTTTTTAAATGAGCTAGACTCTTAAAGATAAGTCCTAATTTTAAGGGATTTGGTTTATAAGCATTAAATGAGAGAATGGGATGCATCCTTTCATGGTATGAAGGGATACACACGACCAACTCAAAACCCAAAGGTTTTTCCTATAATTTAGGAGAGTTGATTGGGATGCATCGTTTCATGGCATGGAAAATCCCGGTTATTATGTGGCTGGAAGGGTTACAACTATGGATGATGTATTTACAATATATACATATATATATATATATGGATGATGAGATGATAAAACTGGCATGTATGGAAAAGGCAACCCACATTTCCAATCTATATTTATGGGTTACAAAGCATCTTAATAAGCAATAGATTTGAATATTTTAGAGTGAATTTATTCACTTAATTTAAAATCAAGCAAGATTTCTTTGTTTACAATTATTCATTTTTAGTATTTAGGATAAGATGTGTTGTTAATTATTCATTCATATCGAAGAAGATGTGTTATTAATTTTTTAAATTTTTAAAGGATTTGACATTGATATAATGAGGGTTCAGGGGTGGGTTATGTTAGTTAATTTTTTTGATGTGTATATTATGTGGTAGCCTCCTTCATGTTTTCTATAAATTCATGTCAAATTGACTTTCTTTATGTATTGATGAACTCATATATATAGACTTGTGAAATGGTCTAGAGATATATTTTCAACATCTTGAAGATAATGGTTGATAATGATTTAAACTTTGGGGTACGTGTTGATGTTAGATGGGTATTATGGCATTCTAAAATAGATAATGAGAACATTTATTAATAATTTGTCAACTTTTTATTATTATAAACTGACTATGATGGTGATTCTTTTTGAATTTTTTTTTAGTTTTTTTTTTTTTTTTGTTGTGAAAGTTACTTTCATGGTGATTTTGTTTCTTGATGAGGCATTCCTTGTAAAGCCAATGGAGAAAAGACCAAGGTTTGAAGCTCCTTTCTATTATTTTATTATCAAAATTTATTTCTCTTGGATTGAATTTATTTTTGCCTCTGTTATTTCTCATGTGGGTTATAAAGATTTTTTTTCTTAATTATTTTTTGTGATGGATTAATTTTTACCATAATGTTCATCAGTGAAGATCATCACGCTATTCACATCGCTGATATTGGTCCCTCCAATTTTTATTAAATGGGTTCGCATTTCAAGTCTCGCGTAGCATCATCGCCATTGATACCATAAAGAAAGCACTCTAGCATCGTCGCCATTGATACCATAAAGAAAGCACTCTAGCATCATCGTTATTGATACCATAAAGAACACGGTCAGTTTTATCTCGAATATGATTCAATGTTTTCATATTAATGATTGATTTAGATTTATATGTAAGATTTTTTTTAATAAATTTGCCTCTTTAAAATAAGCATGCCTCTCAATTGCATTTGAGAATCAATTTGTTCATATTTATATTTAAATTTACTTTCAACTAACCTATCTCTCCGTCCAATATCTATGCCCCATTAATGGGAAGAGATAAAGGTATATGCGGTTCTCCAAAGATGATGACTAATTCTGAATTTTATAAAAAAAATTTAAATAGAGTTTGTTTATGTACTCGGTGTTTACTTCAAACTTAAATTGGATTTTCCCATTATAAATTAAAGGCTCGCGTTGAACAATACAACTCCCCTATTAGAATACTTACTTGGATACCCAATCATAGCCATAAAATCTAAAAGTTTTCACCTAATTCTAAGTTTCAAATAAAACCAATTTCTTTTTTCAAATTTCATCTCATGATCCCCTCAGTGTGAACTAAGTAATTTTATTTTCTACTTCTGATATCAAACAATGTGACAATTATTAAACAAGTGGAAATTTTAAACTTAATGCAATTTTTTTAATTTACATTGAAACGAATGTGTGTTTATCTTTTCATTGATACAGTATAATTAATACATGGATATATGCTTTAAATAGTCATTTACATCATTTAAATGAAATGAATAATACTATCTAAAATCTTAATAACTCTTTAAACAAGGCCCACGTTGGGCGTTTATTTTGAAGTTTGCAAAAATTGTAGTCCTCTTAGATTTTTTTTTGTTACCATTTTTTTTTTTTGTGATTTTTGTATGTACTGTTCTTTTATTTTGGAAAAATCATTATATGTACTGTTGTTGGAGACAACAGTATTCTATTGGAATGAAGATGCCTCACTCAATGATGAATTCTTGGCATATTACTAATTATTAATCACCCACCACTGTAATTTAATATATGAATAAGTTACAGTCTGCAAAAATTGTAGTCCTCCTAGCATCACAAATCGGTGCTTAGCCCGGGTCCACAAATAACAGCATGATATGTAGAGATGTGCTAATTAATGGCAAAATAATAATAAACATAATTTGCATTGTAGGCCCTATGATAGAACGTCCACAATCAAGCATCAATTATATATATTAAAGCAGCAGGTGAATTCGTGTTTTAATACCATAATACTTTTATATGTTTCCTTCTTCATAAATATCCTATACCTTTTCCATTATCCAACTACAAAATAATGTTCATTTTGGTTATTTAATCATTGAAATAATTGCTTTTAAATTATTTATTTAAACTATGATTGTGTAATGAATCATATGTTAATAGTCATTTACATTTCATTTAAATGAAATGAATACTACTATTTATAATTTTAATAACTCTTTAAACAAGGCCCGCGTTGGACGTGGGCCCACAAGCGCTAGTTATTATATATAGTAAAGCAGCAGCTGGGGGAGCGACACGTGGCGGGTGAGGCTGCCTGGGAGGAGGACACGTGGCGGAACCTCGGACTTTTTGCGCACCCACTTCCAAAATTGCCCTTCCCTCCTTTTACTCTTTTTTAAGTGCAATGACAGCCTTTCTTATCTTTATCTACCTATTTTATCCTAAAGTCTCTCAATCCATCCCTGTACGTCAACAGCCTTTCTTATCTTTATCTATGTAGAAACGAAACCCTTCCATCTCTTTAAATAAAATTTTGAATTTTAAAATTCAAAATTTCTAATCTCATTCCAACTCTTCCTTCTCCCCCTGGCCTGCGCACCCAGCTATGTTGCCTGGGCATTTTCAAGTGTGCTCATTTCTATACGTTGGTCCTGTCCCTCGTCTCAATCCCGGGGATATGCGCTAAACTCTGGAGCGATCCCATCTCCCAGGCTCTCCCTCTCAACGACCATCCTCCATCAACCATCCATCACCCCCCTGATATCTCTCTCTCCATCGCATCCCCCTCACTCCACCATCATCATCGCCCACTTCTTCTTCCTCGTCTGCAACACATCACTAACTCGAACCGACCATCTCCATCTCTACTCAATCAGAACCAAAAAGAAAACCACTCCATTATTCTCTGAAGGCTGATGAGTCCACTGATGCTTTGAGTACCTTGGAGATGACAGGCGAAGCTTCAAGGCTGCTAACTGGTAACACTCAACATTGCCATTACATTTTTTTCTTAATTCATTTTTGTAAGACTACCATTACATTTTTTATCTGTTGCGTTTCCCCGTGTATTATTCTTTTAACCTTCTATTTGTAGGCCACTGATCAAAGAATCTTGATCTTCCAGTATTGAAAAATGTTAGAAGATACCACTTCCAGTGTGACCACGTTTCAGCCCCTGAAGAATGGCCTCACATACAAGGAATTGTGTGCCTTTTTGAGGAGTGGGAGATGGAGTTTACTGAAGGAGTGGGTGAGAGCTCATCTCCTCCTAGGACTTTTGGGGGTTTCGGTTACTACGACATGAAGAACGACATCTACAATCGCTTGGTGGAGAATGGGAACGAGGAGGCTGTTTGTAATCCGGGGTTTCGCGATCTGTTGGATGCGCATTTCAATCGGTTTCCGCATAGGTGTGTTTGTTTTTCATTGATCTGTGTTGGGTTTCATATTGTGTTTTTGGGTTTTGTTTTTCATTGATCTGTGTTGGGTTTCATATTGTGTTTTTGGGTCTTTGTGGGTTCCCAATCAGGGGACGTTTTTGAATTTGTTCTTATAGCACTCATGGGTGAAATTTATGGAGAAGGGAACTGTCAATCTCTAACGTTTTAGAGTTGCTAAGTTGAAAGTTCATGATTTGGGTGCTTTGGGATTTGACGAAATTTAAAATTATTCACATATATGTTTAGGATCAAATATAATTTCCACATGGCTAGCTGTACATTTGTTGCCCCTCTATTTCTTTCTTCTCTCCCTGTCTTCTTCCCCTTTCCCTGTCCCTGCACTGCACACCCTTATTTCTTTTCTCTTTTCTTTCTCTTCCTCATTCTTCTTCTTCACTGCACACCCAGTGCGCCCGTACCCACCTGCACGCCCCATCTTATTTTTCTTTTTTTCCTTTCTTTCTCTTCTCCCTCCTTCTCCCTACACCTAAACCCACGCACAGCCACAGCACCCACCTGCCACATCCCCTGCGCCCCATCCATCGTCTTCCTTTCTCTTTCTTTCTTTTTTCATTTTCTTCTCTTCCCCTTTGCACCACACTCACCAACAAACCTTCACAGCCCCTGCGCCCCATCCACCACATAGACTGCTTGATACGGTGTAACTTGAGTTGCTAAATGGAAGGTAGTATTGTACCACCATTCTGCTAATGGAATCCATCGTACCTAGGATTTTGGGTGATCACCTATATAACACGCAGATAATTCTCCGAACACCTGTCAACGACTTCAGTCTGCCCATCAGAATGCGGGTGATAGGAGGATGTCATTTGCAATTGAGTGCACTGCAGTTTAAAAATTTCTCTCCAAAAGGTACTTGTGAACAGTGGGTCCCGATCTGAAACAATTGTAGCTGGCATCCCATGCGCGCAGCAATTTCAGCTTCATGATAGACACGAGATAGAGCATCTGCAGCAGAATTTTCTTTTCCCTGTTTATACTCTATAGTATAATCATAGCCCATGAGCTGGGATAACCACTTTTGCTGTAATGGAGTCCCAATCTTTTGCTCCAACAAGAATTTTAAACTTCTATGATCAGTTTTAATCACAAAACTCCTTCCCAACAGATATGTACGCCATTTTTCAACAGCCATGATTAAAGCTAAGAGTTCTTTTTCATATGTGGATAACGTCAAATTCCGACCATGTAGAGCCTTACTAAGATAAGGAATTGGGCGGCCAAATTGCATGAGGACTGCCCCCACCCCCGTCCCACTGACATCACACTCGATAATGAATGTTGCGATAAATGGGGTAGAGCCAAGACTGGGGCCTTTACTGTCACACTCCCGAACCTGAACCCTGCATCAGCCCGACCTCGGGGAGCGCGAATTAAATTGAGTAACAAATATATTACTTCCAGGATCCGCGTGTTACAATCAAATTGAAAAAAATTTAAAAAGATTACATTCGTAATTAACTTTCACTAATGTAGATCTGTACATATCTGAGTAACCTCAATAACAATGTTTGCTCCCATTCTATTACTATTCTTAGTTTTCTGGTATATTACATTAAACCATGCATTATTTTCTTGTGCTATAATTTATGTTTTTGAATGGGTTTTAACACATGATCAAAACTTTGCCGGATATTTATGACTTATGACTTATGATTAATATTGACAGACATTGCTGGATTTCTACTTGAGGCGTTCGTTTGGAGAAGCTCATCAAATTATTTAAATCTTCACATAATAAGGTAATATATTATAATTTTTTTATAATATTAGATGTTAATTCTTTTCACTTTTCAATCCATTCTCAATTTTCTTTTATTACTATTTTTCATTTGATAGAGATGGAGTAAAAAAAATGCCCATTTAATAATTATTCAACAGAGGGTTTCCTTTCAACATTTACAGGTGAAAACCTATTCAATAAATATTATTTTAATTTTATAATAAATAAAATTAGATTATTGATAATTGTTTTAAATCGGTCTATGGAAATTTGTCTTTAAACAGATGCACATAAAAGTGAATATCAACTTTCGAAAGTGAATATATGTGGTTCTCCAAAAGATGGTGACCAATCTTGAATTTCGTATATAATTGTATTAAATGTAGCTTGTATGCTACATGTCAGCCAATGTGTTAGATTCTTATTAGGTTATTAATTCTGTTTTTATTGTCTTTTTCATTTTATTTTTTATGATTCCCATTTGGATGAAATACCTAACCAAAAAGTTTATTAAAGCCTAACTAATTTTGAAATAACAAATCTCCCTTGCATATAAGATAAATCCACACTACACCAAAAATAACAAATATAAATGGTCCAAAATCGCTTCAAAACACCCTTTCCCTAAAATATAAGAACGAATAGAAACAAAAAATAAAGGCCCGCGTTGGGCGTGGGCCCCGAAGCGCTAGTATATATAGTAAAGCAGCAGATTTTTTCTTCGCGGAGCGACACGTGGCGGGGGAGGCTGTTGGGAGAAGGACACGTGGCGGAACCTCAGACTTTTTGCGCACCCACTTCCAAAATTGCCCATCCTATCCCTATCCAATCCCTTTAAAATCTCTCATTCTCATCTCTCCCTCTACACACATAATCTATCCAAAGCAACAAAACCCAATCTCTCCCTAAAATCTCTCCATCTTCTCTCTCCTTCCATCTCCTTCGTTCCCTGCCTTCTCTCTTATGTTCTTTTCTTTCTCCCTCTCTCCCTAAAATCTGTCATTCTCCCTAAAATCTCTCCTTCTCATCTCTCCCTCTACACACAGGATCTATGCAATGCACAAAACCCAATCTCTCTCCCTAAAAATCTCTCCATCTTCTGTCTCCTTCCATCTCCTTCGTTCCCTGCCTTCTCTCTTATCTTCTTTTCTTTCTCCCTCTCTCCTCTCTCCCCCTTGCCTGCGCACCCAGACCAGCCTGCGCCCCCGCTCCTCCTCCTTCTCCTTCTCTTTCCTTCTTCCTTTCCTCTTCTCCCTGCGCATGGCCTGCGCACCCACACCCCCGCTCCTCCTCCTTCTCCCTCTCTTTCCTTCTTCCTTTCCTCTTCTCCCTGCGCAGCAATCCAAACCCATTCCACCATCTCCATCTCCCTCTTTCCATCTCATCACCCATGCGCAGATCCATTCGCCTAAAATCTCTCCATCTTCTCTCTCCTTCCATCTCCTTCGTTCCCTGCCTTCTCTCTTATCTTATCTTCTTTTCTTTCTCCCTCTCTCTTCTCTCTCCCCCTGGCCTGCGCACCCAGACCAGCCTGCGCCCCCGCTCCTCCTCCTTCTCCCTCTCTTTCCTTCTTCCTTTCCTCTTCTCCATGCGCATGGCCTACGCACCCACACCAGCATGCGCCCCTGCTCCTCCTCCTTCTCCCTCTCTTTCATTCTTCCTTTCCTATTCTCCCTGCGTAGCAACCCAAACCCATTCCACCATCTCCATCTCCCTCTTTCCATCTCATCACCCATGCTCAGATCCATTCGCCCCAACCTCGCGCGGACCCATCTCCTTCGCACGCGCAGGAAAACAACCCGCACCTACACACACACGCGACATCTTTTCTGCTCTCTTCTATTTTCTTCCATTCTTCTCCATCTTCTTCTTTCTTCCCCCCTTCCCTGCACTTCCAACTGCACCCACCATACAAACTGCACCTGTATCATCTTCTCTTCTTCTCCATCTTCTTCTTCCTCCCATGCACTTTTCCTTCTTCCCTGCACCCACCTGCACTTCCACCTGTACCCACCTTCTTCTTCTTTTCCTTCTTCCCTGCACCCACCTGTACCCACTCTTCTTCTTTTCCTTCTTCCCTGCACCCACCTGCACCCACTCCTTGGCCTGGTGTCAGGCCACTCATTGGGCCTGGCATAAGGCCATATAGCAGGGCTCTTTTTACTAACACGGCTTGGATGATGAATTCGCATTCGTTGTGGAAGATGATTTGGAGCTGTCTCCCTTGTATTATGGGTTTTTGAAGGGGTTGATTTTGAGGGTATTATTATGACAAGGAGAATTTCAGTTAGATGGTTTATGGGGCGTCGCTGCAGCGGCCGCGGTTCGTTGCTGGTGAGATCTCTGGTGGTTGCATTTTGTTTTGATTCTATGCAATATTTCTTCTTTTAATGCTGTAGAGTTTAGTAGAATTAGTATATGTTCAATTGTCATCTGGACCATTCATTTGGTAGGCCTCCCCTGTAAGTGGTCAGAACGCGGATCAGCTGTTGGTAGCCATTTGATCAGTTGACTTTCTATCAAACATTTCTTATTAATTGCCTGTTTGTGGGCTTAGGCTAGCTGTGATCAGTTGAAATTGACTGTTGAATGAAGTGTTTGAGCTTTTGGTATTCTGCATGGGATTTCTTTGAAACTGTTTGGTGCCATTTTGGATGGCCACTGCCCGAAAGATCACACTGATTGCAATCCTTCTGTGACCTGATCACCAAATTGGAGATGGGTTTAGGGTCATTGATCATGGAGATATTGTTTACCGAGTTGAAGGAGTCAGATAAATTGGAAGAGGATAGGTGGCTATCTCACAAAGAGATGGGCTATCAAGAACGAGCTTTGGAAGTTGGAACCTTATGAGATGGGATGAAATTTATGGATGAAGGACCATGTAGCTTACAGATGGAGATGAAAAGAGGGTTTATTCAGAATGACATGCATAAGAAGAAGAATCGAACATATCGGGAAGTTGAATAGGAATTATAGTACTGTAAAAGATCCATACAGGGTGAAAGAAGTGGTAAATGGTGACAAATCATTGTGAGGAACTCTACCCCATACGGACACAACATATAAACCGAAGCTTGACGGGCTTCCCTTCTTTTATACTTCTCAATAAAAAAGCTGTCACCTCTGAGAAATATTGTAGAGTCCAAGGTAGAGGTGGCACTTCCTAAGGTATGGTTTTGGGGAAAAAATAACAGTTCTTATTTTGAACTGCGTTTGTTACAACTCTTTGAAAATTCTAACTCCAGTTGTCTTTTATAGGGTAAAGGGTTTACATTGAGTGTATATTCAGCTGATCGAATTGTAAAGATGGGGACTTCTGTTGATTATGGTGTCTGCAAGGGGAAAAGAAAGGATGGGATGTCCTGTACCATGGTCATAAATAAGTATATTCTATAACTTCTGTTCAATAAATTATTTGTTTGTTGCAGCAATCTTAAGTACTTTCAAGTTAGTGTTTCAATTGTTGTTTGTTGTTGCTGTTGCTGTTGCTGCTGCTGTTATTGTTATTCTTATTTATTGCTTTACAAGAGTTTCATCTCATGCACCCACACACACTTCACATGTCTCTAACCAGTTGATCAACTACCTAGGACAATTATTGTTATTTTTGTTACTATAATATTCATTCCTTATTAGTATATTTGAGTTCAGTCCTTGGTTGTTTCTGTGAGAGGGAGATACCTAACCACTGAGTTATCAGTGGATTGGCAATTGGTCTCACGGTTTAATTTTTTGATGGGCCTCAACCCATCTAAAGACCACATGCAAGGTAAGGGTGCAAGCTCTACATATAATCCTAATCACTTTCCTCTTTATAGTCGAAGTGGAACTCCGGGGCGTCACATTCCACCCCCCTTAGTGAGGCACGTCTCTGTGCAGTAGCCTGCCAGCCCCTGTAGCCTGCCAGCCCACTTGGCCGGCCCACATGGGAATTGAAAAAGAGGTTCAGATACCACTGACCGTTAAAAGGAGAAAAATCACCCTTTTTTCTGAACCGGTGGATCATCTCCCTTTTGTTGCTACTATGTAGATCTGCTCGTAAGGATTCTGCAGAACCAAACCGTTCGTCGATCGGAGTCCGGATGCTCAAGATATCGCAGTTCGAAGGTTTGACGGTCGAAGATCTCTATGTCAGCCGTACGGTCTCTGCGTTGTTGCTGACGTCACACACGTGTCAGCGTTTGTACTAGCGCCTGTTGGTGTGACTGGACCGAACAAGATATGGATCGGGTCGGGTATAGATCTGACCCAACCTGCTGAGAACGACAATTAAAGGGGTGCTTTCCTTGCACGCGCACCGAGATTTATTGTCCTTTTCTCACCCACCTCCTTCTTCTTTTCCTTCTTCCCTGCACCCACCTGCACCCACTCATTGGCCTGGTGTCAGGCCACTCATTGGGTCTGGCATCAGGCCATATAGCATGACTCTTTTTTACTAACACGACCCATTTTGACCTGACCTAATCTGGCTAGAGATCGGGCTTTTGGGGGGGTTCCTCTTGGTCTTAAAGTCTCTATAATAAGGCCCATGAACTAAGATATTATTTGTTTGTTGATTTTTTTATTGATATTAAAATGGTGATGTTATCAATTACCATTTTTCTATTTTAAAATAGATTATGGGTTGCATCCAGTTCGTCCAATATTATGGTCAAGAAACATCTTAGTAATTTTAAAGAGTATGATAGGAAAATTAGGAGATAATAGGAAACGTGTATATTAAGTAATTAATAAGAGAGATTGTAGGGGAGAGTTTGAAGGCAAACTCACATTCTATTTAATAGATAATAATTTTATAAAGAAGGTTGAGATATGAAAATCATGATAGATTATATCAAATTTTGAGATATATTAGGCTAGCATTAGATTATGAATAGGTCTCCTATTAGTATGTCATTTACTATTATGGATGTAAAAATCTAAAAATTCTTTAATTTTCCTACATAATAGCCATGCACATATTTTCATACTGTTGTGTACGAGTAAAAAAAAGAGTGGGCCCTAAAAACTTCTTCTCCCATTACCAGTCCCAATAAATGTACAGCCACTTCCTTTGGAACGTAAATAAGTGGGGCCCATCGGATGGGGACTTGACCATTCATCCCAAAAAAAAGTTGGCTGTACATTTATTGGGATCATCCATTTTTTATTTATTTTTAATTGATACCACGCAAAAATTGCAACCACACCCATTTTGATCCCGCATAACCTGCATTAAATGTAGTTCAGGTCAGGTTAGGCTCAACCTAACCCGTATAACTCGGTCTATTACCCTTTACCCTAAAAAAAGATGGCTTAGAAAATTCAAACCCATAACCTTTGCCAATTTCAACAACTTCTCCACCACTACACCAACTGACTCTTTTATGCAAATGTTTATAAAAAACTAATTAGGCGACCCGTGATCCGATTAGGACTGTTTTGATCATAACGTCCATGCTTAAGCCTGGGCCCAATAATAATGTATATTAAATAATAATAATAATATATTAGATATATATAATAAGCATGAAGTATATATTGGGTGTGTGAGCCAATGCTAAATACCAGTCACACATTGATGAAGTGATTTTAGTCATTTATTTAAATGGCCATAGGATGTAATGGGTGTGAACCAAAAGTAGTTGAACAAACTTGGTAACTGATACATATTTAATGGTAACACATTTTACAAAAAATCAGAGTGAATTGTTGCCCTCGATTGGAGATTTCATTCAACACATTTTAGAGAAAATTGGATCGAAATGATGGCTCGATTGGAAATTCTATGGATTGTACACTCCTATTACATCTGATGAATTTTGAGATATTAGTAGTGGATTTGCAAAAAAAAAAAAAAAAATAGTGTAATCCTCAGATGGGACTCGCATAAACTATAAATGTGAATTAAAGGTGAATATGTTCAACTCATGTAGTTATTAATGTTTTTAAATGAGAGTGAGTTTGTTTATTTCATTGTTAAGTTCATCTTATACCAAGAGTCTTTGTTTCTTTTATTCTTTATTATTAATTTTTTTGAATCTTATATTAGATGTTGTTTAATAGGTGGGAGTTTTAGTTCCTAATTATAGGAATAAGCAGCCAACTATCATTCTCTCATCTTTATACATTTCAAGTTACCAATGATGACCTTTTTATTTATTATTTTTTTGTTGTTTTTCTTTATATGTAATAATTTTTTAAAAGACCTATAAAATTACCAAAAAAACACATGCTCCATCTATGCTGGTGATCTCTCTCTCTCTCTCTCTCTCTCTCTTGTGCATTGAATTAAATCTTTTTAAGATCTTTTCGTCCCTATAAATTGTGTTATTTATCATGTATATTTTATTAAAAAAAATTCAATTCAGAAAAATTCACAGAAATATCCAAAATATCCAGAATATTAGAAAATGCCCCCCATTAGAATACGTATTTGAATACCCAATTATAGCCATAAATCTAAAAATTTTCACTTAATTTAAGTTTCAAATAAAGTAAATTTCTTTTTCCAAATCTCCTCTCATGATCCCATCAGTGTGAGATTAGAAATTTTATTTTCTACTTCTGACATCAAACAATGTGACAGTTATTAAACAAGTGGAAATTTGAAATTTAGTGCAATTTTTTTTACATTGAACCGAATGTGTGTTTGTCTTTTCATTGATACATTATAATTGATGCATGGATATATGCTTTAAATAGCCATTTACATTTCACTTAAAAGAAATGAATACTAATATCTAAAATCTTAATAACTCTTTAAACAAGGCATGCGTTGGGCGCGGGCCCCGAAGCGCTAGTTATTAATAAAAGGCAGCAGGTGATTCTCCGGAGAGCGACACGTGGCGCGTCCTCAGGCTTTTTATCATGCCACATTCCGGAATTGCCCTTCTCATCTAATCTCATCAAACCACCGTATTCTCTAATTTTGCTACAAAATAGGATCTTAAGCATTCTACTTTTCTATCTTTCTTCTCCCTATTTTTTCGCTTTCAACAAAGAAGCTTTTCCTATATCAAACAGAGCCAAACCCTACAAAGAAGGTGGGCCCAAAGTCCAATTGAAGAATCCAAACCATACAAAGTCACTACTATCTTATATACGCATCCTACGCGAATTGCCCTTCTCATCTAATCGATGTTTACTTTCAGCTTCAAGTGGGGTTTTCTTTCAATGAATTAAAGGCCTGCGTTGGGCGTGGGCCCCCAAGCGCTAGTTATTAATAAAAGGCAGCAGGTGATTCTCCGGAGAGCGACACGTGGCACGTCCTCAGGCTTTTTATCATGCCACATTCCGGAATTGCCCTTCTCATCTAATCTCACCAAACCACCGTATTCTCTAATTTTGCTACAAAATAGGATCTTAAGCATTCTACTTTTCTATCTTTCTTCTCCCTATTTTTTCGCTTTCAACAAAGAAGCTTTTCCTATATCAAACAGAGCCAAACCCTACAAAGAAGGTGGGCCCAAAGTCCAATTGAAGAATCCAAACCATACAAAGTCACTACTATCTTATATACGCATCCTACGCGAATTGCCCTTCTCATCTAATCTCACCAAACCACCGTATTCTCTAATTTTGCTACAAAATAGGATCTTAAGCATTCTACTTTTCTATCTTTCTTCTTCCCTATTTTTTTCTCTTTCAACAAAGAAGCTTTTCTTATATCAAACGGAGCCAAACCCTGCAAAGAAG
Organism: Litsea cubeba; assembly: GCA_012931725.1. NCBI lineage: Eukaryota > Viridiplantae > Streptophyta > Magnoliopsida > Laurales > Lauraceae > Litsea > Litsea cubeba. The sequence continues at coordinate 29,492,661 of CM022954.1, read as the reverse complement.
GTGGGCCAAAAGTCCAATTGAAGAATCCAAACCATACAAAGTCACTACTATCTTATATACTCATCCTATGCTAGAATTTAGTCTAAAACAAGTGGGGCCCAGCTTGATTAAAAATATACACAAAACACATTATTCTCTCTCTTCTTTTGCTTTTCTTTTTCATTTAGACACTATAAAAAATAGTAGACTCCTTATAAAATCTATGTCATTCAAAATCATTCTCTTTATCTGAATCAGCATTTACCCAAATTTCCTTTATTCAAAGTTAGCCCCACCACTTGATTTTATTAGAGAGTTGTCATGATAAAGGTGTGGCCCACTTGCATATTTGAATGAGTGGGCCTCATGGGTATCCCAATGAATCCATCAGCTGGGCCCACCACTTAGACCCAAACGTTTGAAATCATCATCACTTCTTTCATTATGGCTGGACGGAATTAAAGTGGGGTCAAATTTAATTGGGTCATATGTAAAAGATGTGACTAAATGAAAAATAAATAAAAAAATTGAGAGAGAAAATATGTGTTTTGTGCATATTTTTAATTGGAATGGCCCTCACATAGGATAGTGAGTTTTTATGGTTTGGATTCTTCAGTTGGACTTTGGGCCCTACCTTCTTTTAAGTAAGATTTGGCCTATGACAATACATGGGATAGCAACTTTGAACGGATTGTGGGCCACTTGCTTTGGAGTAAAATTAGTTTGAATGAATGCATGTTAGAGACTTCGAACGATTTCAATTATTTGATTGGACTGTGGGGCCCACTTGCTATGGAATTAAATTTAGCTTGGGATGAAATCATGGGATAGCGATTTTGAATGGTTTGAACTTGAAAGGTGATGCATGGGAATTTGTACGGATTATTTTAAGCTATATTATTATATAACATTATTATATTATTATTATTTTAAGCTTTTTGGCTATGATTTTAGTGATCGATGAACATATATGTATTAAATATTGTTGCATATCAATTTGTGGGACCCTCATGTCAGATCCAAGTTGTAGAAATTTGAGGCATAAATTCTCTCTCATGAGTCTCCATCTTTATCACAATTTTTTTATTATAATTTATATTTACTAATTTAACCAAATAAATCTATGAGTCCCATTATGAAATCCAAGTCTTCTTTATTTCTAAACTCACAATTTACGGGGGCCAATTTTTTTTTATACCAACACACGAAGAGCTTTTTTTATACCAGAGCGGGGGCCACTTTCATAGGCTGTATTCTATTACTTTTTCCTCCTTATTTTCTTTCAATATTCAGTAAGATTATTCTGTGGGTCACATAATGGATATTCTCTCCTTATTTTTCTTTGGATATTTAGTAGGATTATTTAATTTGTGGGGCCCATTGTGGAAGCCAATTAATTCCAAAATCCACATTTAATTCTGAAATGGCACTCAATTTATGGCTAAGCACAAATATAATCAAATCAAGGTCCTAAAATCTTTACTATTTACTTCATATTTTCCTAAATATTTCCAACTACTTAAAATTTTTATGATAAGTTTCCATCTTTATTATGAATTATATATTAATATTCATTTATAATTTATTTAAATATTTAGAAATATTTCTAATTAAAGAATTTAATGATTTTTTAATTATGGCATGCGTTGGGCTCAAGCACCGAAAATGAAAAACTATTTAAATCGGTGATTTGAATCATCGTAGCTACTAAGTGCTTACCATAACATCTATCTAATAAAAATATAAGCCTTGCTGATTGCTTTCTTGTAAATTATTATGAATAAAGAAGAAAGTTGGCCCAACATAAAGACGGTTAGGATTCGTATTTTAAAGTTCTACTTTAATTGTGATCATACTATTAATTATATGATGATGTTCATTTATAATTCATTTAAATAATTATAAAAGTTTTTACTTTAAAACATAATAATTTTTTATACGCGGGTCTTTTGCACTAGTGAAATGAAATGTGGGCAGGTAGGTTTTTTTTGGGTGAGATTCTACGCCAGTGGTGGGGTGGCTCCGCCAGAGTCAAACCTGTCTGGGGCACCGTACACGTGTCCTTTCGTCTTAGGTGGTCCTTCTCGGCATGCGGCACATTGTTTCTATTTTACTACTAGGAATGGGTCGGGTTTGATCAGTTTCAGCTGGATCACTAGTATCATGTATTGGATGAACCTTGAGTGAGAAATTTATATATCCAACCCATATGTTGATCAGGTCGAAATGTAAACTCAAAAGTCAATTTGAAAGTTGAAAAGGGGTAACTTGACCATTCACTAATAGGTTTGGATTCAGAAGGGCTAGTGGGTCATGATGCAATTAGCCAGGTCAAGTTGGGTTCACTTTAAATCAGGATGGTGGGTTGAATGGGAAGAATGGGGCTCGACCTGGACTCAATAAGAATAAAAGGGTGCAACCCAAATCCTAAAAATTACTAGGGTTGAGTGTTTGAGTTGGGTTTTCAGTTAGTTTATGAAAAAATGATAGTATCTTGTGTATATGTTGTATATTTATTTGGATGACTAGAGAGCATTTAGTAAGCAAAATTGAATCAAAACCTTGCACGTCTGGTTAACTATCCAAACAAATAAAAATACGTTGTGTGCCCCTTCTTACCTATGTGAGTCCATGAATCACTACAACAGTCATCTTCTAGTTTGGACAGTTCTAAAATGTGGGTCAATCATTCATAATATATCGGTAAAATAAAATAAAATTTGATAGGTAATCGGTCAGAATTTTTATATAGAATGCAAACCATCAATTTGATCCTAACTTTATACATGTATACACAGCTCAAGTTTCAGGTCAACTGTGATTATACTTATCAATTTAATGGACTCATGTGAGAAGCATGGATAAATTGTGTTTATCCCATCCAACAATGAATATATGATTGTGATGGGACTAAGATTTTATAGAGTTATGGTTCAGAAAAAAAATGTGCATCTAATGGACAGACCCAATAGATGTGCTCCATTATTGCATAGATAATAATTTTGCAGAACATTTATTTTTATAATTATGCTTTGATCACATTTTTGTTAAACCCAACGATTAATATTGCTTCCTCTAAAGAATAGTAAAAATAGCTAGAGTGGGTTCACAACTCAAATGATTTTTTTTTCTTTATAATGTGGACCACATGAACAAATTTCACACATATATATAATTTGTGCTCCATTATGGATAGAAAATTAATTTGTTAGACATATACATATATATAATTTAGGGATATTGACCGTACAACCTTTTTTTTTTTTTTTTTTTTTCCATCTGACATTCGCCCTACATCAGTCTAAGTCTATATAATTTCCGTAGAACCGTTCGTACAATAATAGTGCGATATCGCACGGCTTTAGGATATCACAGAATATGAAGGGTGCGATATTGTACGGCCTTAAGATATCGCACGAGATAAATACTTAAGCTTTGATATCTCATAAACGAATCTCAAGTTTAAGAGTTGCTCCGTGTGGGCAATATCCCTATAATTTAGGCACATGTAGAGATATGTGGTCTTGTGATTGGCAAAGCACAAAAAATGGCACTATTTTTTATGCTTCTTGTCATTGAAAAGTGTTAGCACCAATGGAAGAAAAAGGTTTTTTTTTTTTGGGTGGGGGCTGCCTTCACATAAAGTGTACTCACCCGAGACTAATACTAATATTTGCAGAGTATAAGATCAGTTTCTTTTTGCAAATCTTGAAGTATTAAGAGTTGACTTAATGGTTTTCCCTAATAGCCCAAGTGCCCAACAATTTAATTAAAATATCATTATTACGATTGTATATGATTCTGATTGGTTCTCATTTCTCACTATGGTTGAAGGGTTCTCATTCTCACTATGGTTGAAGGCGCCCTCCTAGATTGACTCTCTCTCCTCCCTCTCTCTCTCCCTCTGCATATTGCCCAGAAATTCCAAGTTGATCAGAAGATATAAAGTGGCCAAAGAGGACAATAAAGATTGTTTGTTGTTCAAAATTCAAAGCTCTTTACGTAATCAAGTTAATTTGTATTTGCCATGGATATCATGATCTTTAAACCATTACTAGATCCAAGTGTCAAATAATAATCGAAAGACATTGTAATAATGAATGAATATCTAATATTGAAGATGAGGAGCAATGTACCCATTTATAGCTTAATAATGAGACATCCCGCTCTCCACATAGCACTAATGGCTAAGGGACTTGAGTAGAGTATGTGGGTATCAATGCTTACAAAAGGAAGAGAGAGAACATGTAGCAACCATATTGGGATTATTTAAATTATTTATCGATCTCCTTTATATCATATCTCTCTCTTTCTCTGCCTCATTCATTTCAGAGATGCTAGAGTGAGGGCCACTCTTGTGTAAATCTACAGCGGAGATGAAGAAAACCAAAACCTATTTATAAGCCTCAATTCTATTTCTAATCTATTAATGAGATTTACTCCAAAGGAGTCAACGGCTTATGTATCTTTTTCGTCAACATGCTTTAAAGTGCAATCAAGAAATCCAGCTCATTTTCTGGGGTTGGTGTTGTTGTGGATAGAGAAATCCTATTATTAAACAAAAACAAAATAATATACATAATCTAAAGTAAGTTGGACCACAAATATTGCATGTTATGGTCGGTGACCTTTATCTTTTATCTTGTTGTCTACATCCTAATGAGTAATCTTAGAAGGAGCACGCACAAAATAATTGAGAAATAGGAGGAGCCTTTGGTTTTCCAAATGAAAATTAACATGGTTACACGAACTAGTGAGTGTTGAAAGTTTGGGGAGTCTGGATCCTTGAGGCTCTCTACTTAGAAAATCTCAGTGTTGAAGAAGTGGAGTTTTATATTGGAACCAACTCTTATTTAAGTAAAATCGAGGTAGATTTCATATATGGGAAGGGCGATCATTTTGACGGGCTCGAATTTTCAACATGCCCACTTAGCATATCACCCCTTTGGCTCAAGATTTGTCTACCTAGGAGCCTCATCCGGACTCAAAGTTTGGGATGGCTGCATGGGTTCAATGGTACTAAACTGTGGGGTGTTCCCCTTTCATTTCTGTCATTGTATATAGATAGGCAAACATTATTTCTCAAATGATATAAATAGTGCTCAACAATTCTTTCAGTTTGCTACGTTTTTAACTTTCTACTTAACAAATTCCAAGTTGAATATAAAGTAACAATGTTTTCAAAAACAAGTTGATTAGGTGAAATTAACTAAAGATATCACTTTGTTAATCTTAAAATGATAGGCATTTCAGAAATAAATAAACGGTTTCATAGTTAAATTGTGTTGTTGTCTAATGTCTAATGTTAATGTTAAGAACTTGATTGATAGAGCATAGATTAAAATCTTCTGCTGACTCATCCTCCTTATTTGCCCGAGTCAATTCAGCTTTCGATGTCCATGGCTGAGTTGCAACAAGGCATGATGACCTTCTGGGTCAAGTTTTTGAGTTCTTTAAACCGTGGAATCAGTATGTTTGGATAGACCAGGTTGAAAAGGGAAAGATTAGGTTGGCCCAATTCGCTTCTCTACAGGCTGGATTGAATCAAGGGATGGATGAGTTAGACTAATCCGAACTTGGACTTGACTCGATTATTGATTGGGTTGAATGTTCAGAATCTGGCTCTCAATTCAGGTCCTTCAAATCCGTAATCTCATCAGATGATTGATCGAGACTGAATACTATCTGTAAGTGCCTAAAAATTAAGGACTTCAAATCTGGGATTAGGATCCTTGATTCAGGTGGTTTGGATGAAGATTGTCGAGGCTCCGGCTGGACCTGAGGAGGAAGAGAGAAAAAGAAACGTCAAAGGACCCTGGCTGCAGGCAGCGCAAGGCTCTCCGATGCTTAAGTTAGTTCAGGGAACGAGCAAGGGAAATGGAGAGGAAATTGCAGAGTGTGTATTCTGGGTTGCGTACCTTTAGGATGGAGGTGGAGATGCTATTTATAGGTGATGGGGCTGACTATCGTGGGCAAGTCCCAAGACTGGGCTGGCCACTCGAGTGGCTGCGTCCACTCAGCCCATAATGCATTAAATGCTGACCCATGCTTCATTAAATGCTAATCTTGCTGGGTCAGGCGGCGGTTCTGACTTTTGGGCCAGGTCCCATCGGGTCTGGCCCGGAGCCATGCTCTGGGGGCGCACGTGTTCTGTATGCGCCGTTTTGTCAGTAATGATAGTCTGCAGGGCATGCCTTAGCATGCGCCGTTGTCCTGTCGTCGGTCCCATCAATCTTTGTCAAATCCGCATTGCCGGGGGTCGATGCCGAAGTCGGATAGGTCCGACCTCGAGAGCCCTTACCTCGGCAAATGCTGCGGTCCTTCAGCCTTGGCCCAGGGGAGGCATACTCAATCTGTCTTAAGGCCGGGGCTAGCGCTGATCTCGGCTTAGTGAAAACATCCCCACACACTATCCATCTGAAGAGATTTTCTTACCGGACCTACTTTCTGAGCAGATTTGACACATGCAAGGCAGATCCAGGATTTTCATTTGGATGTTGCTGTATATCGTCAAATGAAAAATTTTAATAATAAAATGAAATAATTTAATATATTATATAAGGGAATTCTAGAATCATATGGGTGCGGTCACTTGGATCCGCACTGTGAAAGAGAAAGAGACCAGGACTCAGGATATGGGGTTCACTTTGGGCTCACAAAATCTCTGTAGTCAAGTCAATGGATAAAGATGTAGATCTTACAAGGGATGGTCCATGTTCTGAACTGGGCCAAACATTGCATGCCCACAGCTTGTCTTAAATTTGTTTTTTATAGGAAGTTAAACATACGTGATGTCTTTTCATCTAAACCATGAGATGGAATTTTTTGCCATTATTTTTTGTTGCAAAAATTTTTTTCATTGGTAAAAGTTATTTTAGATTTCTTTTTTTCAAAACAAGTGAAAAAAATCTAAAAACCTTTAAATGTCGGTAATAAATTTTCTGACTCTAATTTTCGACGACAAAGAAAAAATTATAGGTAAAGGACTTAGACTTTTAATTTTCCTAGAAATAGAGTTCAACATTACAGATGTTTTACAAAAAACGCCGCTAATCGTTCATTTTACCGTCGTCGTATAATCAATCGATAATAGTCTCTGATAGTTTTACCGAGATAAAATAAAAAAAAAGATTTTCTAGGCTTGATAACGTCTAATCGGGGGTCCGAAACGAGTGTTGTCCCCTGGTTAAAAATTAAAAACCGACGCGAGCACTTCGATCAGGGGCAAGTAACTTGACGGTACTGACGGTTCATAAATATGGCTCCCGATTAGAGAATTTAAAGTTCCTACAAGATTTTCCAGGTGCAGGTGCGCAGGCGAGGGGAGACGGGGGAGGAAGAAGAAGAGAGGAAGGGAGGGAGGAGAGCAGACAGAGAGATGGGGAACGAGGGAGAGAGAGAACAGAGAAGAAAGAGAGAGGAGAGGGGGAATGGTGCGTGGTGTGTGCGGAGGGCAGGAAGAGTGAGGGGTTTATCGACGTCATAAAACTCGTTGATAATAGAATTCGTCAATAATAGTCTTTGATATTTATTTTTCTTAAAAATGATGTTAATAATAAAAAGAGGGGTTTCGGTGGGGGGAGAGATAAAAAATATGGTAAATTTTCGGGACGATTATTTTCGTCGCAAAAAATAGATTTTTCGTCATTAAAAATTATTTTAATTTTTTTTAATTAAAAACAAGTAAAAAAGACTACCAACCTTTACTGATGTTTTATATTAAACATCGGTGATAAATTTTCCGACTCTAATTTTCGTCTCATTCTCCATTCTTTTCTTTCCATTCTCTTTCTCCTACTCTTTTACTCTCCGGCCCTCACAACCACCCACTGCACTGCCATCACCACCCGGCTTGCATAGCCACTGCACTCACCTTGCACCACCTTCGGAGATAGAATTATAATGGTAGAATTTAAGTTCATCATACGACTTCAACTTCGGAGATAGAACTATAATGGTAGAATTTAAATTCATCATACAACTTCAAATTCGATGTTTATTTAAAATAAAAGAAGTAGGGCAAATTTACAAGCTTGACAGTCACGTGTGGACCAAAAGTCTGTCCTATGACCAGATTCAGATTAAATTGTTTGAGAGTCGGTTTCTTTCCTTTCATATATTTCATTTAGAATTTAAAAACAGGTGACATGGAAGGTACACCTAAAAACTGAGGAGATGATCCATCTTCTGGAGTTAGCTGCTTATATTTCTTGTAGATTCACTTGGTTACTATGTTCTTGGATTCATCATTAATCGACATGGCATTGCACATCTCAGCTCGGTACTCATCATAATGAGGCTCCCATTTCTTCAAACAAACGGCTGGAACTATTGGGCCAAAATTCATATTCCAACAACTACTAGCACCGGTTTTTTTTCTTTTTTCTTTCTAAGAGAAGAAGGCCATAAACCTAGATCTATATCTCAATCACATTCACACCACATCCTTCAAGGCCCCACTCTATCATCCATGTCAGCAATAGTTTTACCGAAGTAAAATAAAAATCAAATAGGATTTTCTAACACTTATGATCGAAAAACGGCCCGCCGGGGGTCCGGAACAGGAAACGGCCACCGAAAAATTTAGAAACTGGCACGAGCACTTCGCTCGAGGACAAAGTAAATTGACGAAACTGACGGTTCGCAAATAGGACTCCCGGTTAGAGAATTAGAAGCAAAACATAGGATTTTCCAACGCTTAGGTTTGAAAACGGCCCGCAGGGCATACGAAAAGGGAAAAGGCTCCGAAAAAAATGGAAATTGACACGAGCACCTCGCTCGAGGCGAAATTAACTTGCAGGAACTGACGGCTCGTAAATCGGACTCCCGGATAATGAATTAGCCCTTAAAACGTTGGATTTTTAACACTTAGGTTCAGTTTGGCATATCTACTTTTCTCTTCTTATTGGCTTAAAACTGATGGAATCCGGTTTTAGCATGTTTGGATGAAGCTTCTACTGTGTCCATTTCAAATGGCACTAAGTCAAACATTTGTGATCCAAACCGTTGATCATGTTATGGGGGGCTAAAAACAGCTATGATACCAAAAGTCAACCATTGGATCATTATAGATTGTGATCTATTGATGAAAACGTACAGACCACTAGATCATCATTTATGAAAATTTGTACGCCCTATTTTCGCAATCCAAATTTTTAGTCCTCTTCAAAAGGTCATTTATAGTTATAGGTCCCAACCCCAAATGTTGATTCAATATGGATCATGAAATATTTTTGAAATAAATATCAATCGTTGGATTAATGCATGGTTAATACAGTGCATTCACGAGTTAAGACATGCAGTCCGTTTTTTCTATATTTCCAAACAATCTGGATCTCTAATGCAAGATATGGACCATAGACCCCCTTTATATGGCAAGTAACATTATTGGATCAAATTCCAACGATTCATGTATTGTGAGATATTGACAAAAAGGACCAAAGGGTTAATGGTTCAATTTTAATTTTTGTGGGCCACTTTTTCCCGATCTAAACCTAAAATGATTATCTGGTCAAATCTTATCGCTTGATTCATCATGGATATAATTATTTTATTTTTGTCGGTAAAATGAATATGAAAATAAATAAAAATTAATAAACAGATTTACCGACGTTTAATTTCATCAGTAAAAGTAAAAATAAAAGTTTAAAAAGATATTTACCGACGTGTTTATTTTTGTTGGTAACATGATCGTAAAAATATATGAGAATTAATAAACATATTAACCGACGTTTAATTTCGTCGGTAAAGGTAAAAAATAAAAACTTAAAAAGATATTTACCGACGTTTTTATTTTCGTCGGTACAATTAATATAAAAATTAATAAACATATTTACCGACGTTTGTATTTTCGCACGTAAAATTAATATAAAAATAAATAAATATTGATAAACATATTTACCGACGTTTAATTTCATTGGTAAAATTAAAAGTATATTTACCGACGTTTTATTTCGTCAGCCATGTTTTTTAGAAACGTCGGTAAAAGTCTATACTTTTGCCGACGTTGTGAAAAACGTCGGTAAAGGATGTACTTTTTGCCACGCTTTTTACGAAATGTCGGTAAAAGTTATTACTTTTGCCGACGTTTTTAAAAAACGTCGGTAAAGGTCTACCCTTTACCGACGAAAGTAAAAACGTTGGCAAAGGTATACCCTTTACCGATGAGTTTTAAAAAACGTGGCTAAAAAACGTGACTAAAAGTACAACTTGTTGTACTGAATGTTAATGTTAAGAACTTGATTGATAGAGCATAGATTAAAATCTTCTGCTGACTCATCCTTATTTGCCCGAGTCAAGTCAGCTTTCGATGTCCAAGGCTGAGTTGCAGCAAGGCATGATGACCTTCTGGGTCAAGTTTTTGAGTTCTTTAAACCGTGGAATCAGGATGTTTGGATGGACCAATTCGCTTCTCTACAGGCTGGATTGAATCAAGGGATGGATGAGTTAGACTAATCCGAACTTGGACTTGACTCGATTATTGATTGGATTGAATGTTCAGAATCTGGCTCTCAATTCAGGTCCTTCAAATCCGTAATCTCATCAGATGATTGATCGAGACTGAGTACTATCCATCTGAAGAGATTTTCTTAGTGGACCTACTTTGAACTTTCTGAGCGGATTTGACATATGCCTTAAGCAGATTCAGAATTTTCATTTGGGTGGTGCTGTATATCGTCAAATGAAGAAGTTAAATAATAAAATAAAATATTTTAATATCTTATATAAGGGGGTTTCTAGAATCATACGGGTGTGGTCACTTGGATCTGCCGCTGTGTAAGAGAGAGACCAGGACTCAGGAAATGGGTTTCACTTTGGGCTCACAAAATCTCTGTAGTCAAGTCAATGGATAAAGATATAGGTCTTACAAGGGATGGTCCATGGTCTGAACTGGGCCAAACATTATATGCCCACAGCTTGTCTGAAATTTGGGCCAAACTTTATATGCCTACAACCTGTCTGAAATTTGTTTTTTTATCGGATGTTAAACATACGTGATTTTATTCCATCTAAACCATGAGATGGCTAACCAGTCTGTAAGCGGGGCCTACCTCATAAATGGTACTAGGAAAAGAGGATGGCCCACGATGTGGAAATGATAGTCCACACATGTGAGAAGAAGGCATACCTCCTAGAGATTAAGCCCCGGGCAGCTGGGGTGCAGGCGCGAACCCAAACCCCACCCATATTTGTGAAATGTATTAAATTTCTAAAACCCACTTGCAAATGCTAAAAGTTAGTACATTTTTCTTTCACATTTGACCATTCCTCCGATATTTCTTATACATGAAGCCCCTCAAGTTGAGTTTCCTGGGTCCGCCCTTAGCTGGGTGCCATGTGGTTACCAATCAATTAAGCAACTCCTTATTGTTGTTATCACATTTATAAATGTCTAGTAAATAAATAAGTACGTACATCCAGATTTCCAGATTCTAAATGCGCAATTCTAAAGGACTTATTCTGAAAAATATAAATTTCACTTTAGATGGAGTAGAGCTCGAGGTCAACTATTGTCCAACATAGAATTTATTTGTTATCATAAAATAATTAGCATCAATTACTTTTTTTTAAAAAAGTCCAAATCTAGTGATGTTGAATTTCCTATTTTTTTATTATGCTAGGGATTCAGACTTATACACTCCACTCATACACCCACACGCTGAATTAGAAAATATTCATATCTTATAAAGTTCACTTAGATACATGACAAGTAAAGCATCAATGTGACAAGAAATATTTGAAAGGAAGTTACTGTATTCAAAATATCATATCCATCAAAAAGTTCTAACTTATGATATATAGTAGGTCATTAATGTTCATTCCAGTTGTAAATATGATAAATTATTGGAAACCAAACTCAAAATGAAGTCATTTGATCATATCAATTAAAACAAGTGCGAAAAAAGTGAGCATCCCACGTGAATTTTCATTCATATACAAATATTATTTTATAGAATTCACTATATTAGTGATCTTTACCTGTATCTATATCTATATCTATACCATAATATAAAAACAGTAATTTCACCTGCCTCTTTCCCGACCTTCATTCCTCCATTCATAGGCCCCACATAAATTTATTATTATAATACAATTAACAGTTGGAAATTGGAATACTTAAAAGGGCATTTCAGTCAACTAAAGAAAATAGAACCATCCTCCAGCTTCGAGAAGAAAGCATACGAAGAAGAAGCTACTGGAAAAGTCGTCTCCATAATCATATCTAGAAATTTCTGTTTCTTCTTCTCCCCATCCCCCTATATAAAATCCCTGCTTCTCCACATCATTTCTCAATCTGTCCAAAACAACACACACATAGAAATCGAATCGAGGGAATTAGAGACAAAAGCAGAAGAGCGAGGAGAGGCAATGGATCTGAGAGTGTTGGGACTGGAGAATCCTCGGCTGTCGACGCTCCACCACATGCTCGACGAAATGCCAGACGATAAGGAGAAAGCCCTCAACGCTCCCACCCGCACCTACGTTCGGGACGCCAAGGCGATGGCGTCAACTCCCGCAGACGTGAAAGAGTGCCCCAATTCGTACGTCTTTATCATCGACATGCCGGGGCTGAAATCAGGGGACATTAAGGTGCAGGTGGAGGATGACAATGTGCTGGTAATTAGCGGCGAGAGGAAGAGGGAGGTGGAGGAGAAGGAAGGGGCCAAGTACGTGAGGATGGAGAGGAGGGTCGGCAAATTCATGAGGAAGTTCGTGCTCCCGGAGAACGCCAACATTGAGAAGATCTCTGCAGTTTGTCAGGATGGGGTTCTCACTGTTAATGTGGAGAAGCTGCCTCCGCCTGAGCCGAAGAAGCCCAAGACCATCGAGGTCAAGATCGCTTGAAATATGTTCTTATTAAGAAATAGCTTCTCATCTAATATGGTCTCCGTCTCTTTGTTAAAGAGGCTATTCTCTGTTTTTTTGTGTGTGTGTGTGTGGTTGCTTGTTTGTGCAATTTGTTTTTTTGGGTAGTATGAGGTGTTGAAGTGATGACAGGAAAGGTAAGATGGAATGTGGGTTCTACTAATTGAAGATGATATATGAATGTATGAATAACAATGTTGCTTACGCTCTGAATTCCAATCTCTGTACTTTCCTTGCATTTTAGTGTTTGAGATGATCCCTTGAAGCCCTTTATTTTCAGTATTCCCATTGTCTATCAGAGTGCGGACCTGCGATTTTCCTTTTGAATGGGGTGTAATGGTTAAATTTAAAAAAACGATGCCCACATAGCTGAACAGAAAAACCCAACAATATCACTACTCAGTAGCTTCCTCATAAAAAAGAATACTGTAGGTGCAGAAAATTATGACCCACAATAAGAGGGAGCCTTATAGGACTTATCCGGGAAGATGATGGTGTCTGGAATGTCTGGATGCCGTCCGGAAGCCTGAAAGGGAAGAGCAAACGGTCAGAGGACCCTGGCCTGGGCGGCGCAAGGCTCTCCGATGCTAAAGTCAGTATGGGAACTAGAACAATGGAAGGAGAGGGAGAAGAAAGACAGAGTAAGGGCTCTGTGAATGAGATTATGCGTACCTTGCATGGTGCATGGAGTTCTATTTATAGAGGTTTGGATCGTATCTTTCAGAGGATATTTTGGTGTGGGTCCCATGATTCGACTGGGAAGTCATGATCAGCCCACAAAGTAATAAATGCTGTCTAATCCGGCCCACTCAGCATTTAATGCTAGTCGGGTCAGCCCACAATGCATTAAATGCGTGTCTTGTTGGGCCAGATTGTGTTGGGCGCCTTTGGCGGTTGGAGTACCAGCGGATTTGCCCTCGGGCCTTGCCCTGATGTGGCCTCAGCCGCTGGATGCTGCCATGTCAGCGATCTGGTGAAGATAGCGGGCGGCTGGATGTCGTGTCTGTCCCACTAGCTTGTGACCCTATCCCTCCACGTGCCTGATGACGTGGGGGGATGAGGGGCGCGAGTGGAGGTCCTTTCTTGTTTCGGCTACTTTCCTGGCTTCTTCAGCCGAGGTGGCTTTAGCCGAGGTAGGGCTCTCTGCGGAGATGGCATCCGGGGTGGCCCTGCCGAGGTAGACTCTTTGCCGAGATGATGCCCGAGGTGGTCCAGTTCGGCGCTTGTGGCCTGGAGATGCTTGATGTCGGCCAAGGCCTCTGCCCTGGTAGCCGGGATGAGATCGGTGCCACGTAGATGGCACGCGGATGGCACGTGAGAGTGCTTAAGACCCATCTGATGGCTGTGATTAGCTTAATCCTGTAGCTCTGGAAATCTCCCCACACAATTGCCCCCTAGCTTCTGAGCTCGCGTAGAACGTCAGTGCCGTGAGGTCGGGAGCTATGTGCCGGGTCTATCCGGAGGAGAGCCTCTTTCGGCCCTGACTCGCTGTCGCTTTGGATGTTCGAGGTAATAAATGGCGTCCCCTATTCAATGCTGAAGACAGGTCGACGGCTCCACGCGTCATCTCTTGGCTAGTTGTCTGTCTCTTCGAGGTCGTACGCGCCGTCTCGTCAGGGGCGCAATCAATTTTTTGAAATGATTTGCGCGCCGTTTCGTCAGGGGCGTAATCAATTTTTGAAATGATTCGCGCGGAATCCCAGGGGGGCGCCCTCTGGCGCGCCTGATTAGGGTTTCTGGAAAGGGGGACTCTCTGCTATATATAGGGCAATCGAGGTTCGTTTTACCCCTCGTCTGCTTATTCTGAATCAGAGGCGAGCATCAGAGGTGGGCAGACTACTGTGAGGAAGCTTCATCTGAGAAGTGGTGCGCTGCTGAAGTCGAGTCTCTTTGCTGCTCAGCATCTTCGTTCTGCTTCCGTAAGTTCCTTCTGCCTTGCCTCTTCTTCTGCGGGTTTCTCTGCTTTTAGACTGGGATAGGAATGGGGATTTATAGCCACTGGTTAGAGGGCGAGGGCAGCGATCGAGGGTTTCAGGTCAGCCTTTAGGATCCCTGCTGATGTCCAAGTCAGGGGTGCTGAACCCCGCGGCTACAACCCTCGCGACTTTTCGGGAGGCTGGATGCCTTTTCCACTAGTGGCCGTGATAGAAGGCGGGGTCCGATTCCCCCTTCACCCACTTCTCAGGAGGTGCCTTAGTCAGTGGCGTCTCTGCCCCTGCCAACTGCTGCCGAATGCCTTCAAGATCGTGATGGGCACGGTCAAGTTGAATGAGGTCCTGGGCACCGACTTCGGCGTCTTCGACCTTGAGGACGTCTATGACATATGCAAGTCCGGGGATTCTTATTATCTCCGGGCTAAGCCAGGCCGGGACGGCTTCGTCCGATACTTGGAGGATTCGAGCAAGTATGCTGGAGACGATCTTCTGTACGTCTCGGGGAACTGGGAGTTTGGGGAGGCCGACACCGATAGAGGCTACCAGGTCCCTCGCCACTTCGGTACCATTCCAAGTAAATACCCTTCGTTTCTTTTCTTTTTTCACAAGTTTCTTCTTGTTCTGTCGCGCTTATGCTTCTGATTGTTGCAGCTTTGAAGGAGAGGAAACGGGCCGCCAGATACATTTGGAAGAGGAACGATGCCTGGCTCCGTCTGGTGAAGCGATACAGCGGTCACGACGGCAGGGCGGCTTGGTCGCTGCTAGGGTATCGGCCGAAGTACCGCGAGTATTTGAGGGGCACCGTAGAGCCGATCCAGAGTGAAGGTGCAGGATCCGAGGTCGGTCAGGAACAGGCCGTTCCGGAGGTCGCAGAGCCTTCGCGGGCGTCGTCTGACGTTAGGGCAACGTCTGGAACCCTAGCTTCCACATCGGGATCGAGACTTCCCCAGGTCTCAGGAAGGGAATCGAGTCAACCTGCCCGGTCTCCCTCGCCAGGCTCCGAGATGAGGCACAACAGGCGTTTGTCCTTCGAGGACCTTGAGGCTTTGGCGCTTGGAGCGGAGGACGCCCGAGCCCCCCAGGAGCCGGTAAATTCTCCGAGGCATCCGTCTCCGAGGGCCCGGGTGGTTTCTAGTGCAGAGGTGGCGGAGGTTCCCGCGCCCCCTAGCCCTGTTGATCCAGGGGTACGCCTGCCCCCGGCTGAGGTTGAGCAGGAGGAACCTCGGCCGCTGAAGATGCCGAGGACTGACGCGGGCCCTAGCTCGGCGGCTGTCTCGTTGCCGCAGGGGCCGCCGTTATGGGAGCCGAGCTTCATGCTTGGGCCGGGGAGGCCGATGACGATGGAGGATTGCATTCTTCATAGGATCGATCTCCCGGTCCTCGAGGCCCTAGGGCGAGCCTGCGCCCTTCCCCGGGACATGGAGCGGCTGGACAAGTACAGCGATCAGAAGCTGATCCTGTCGATGTTGCAGTCCAACTTCGTGGTAAATCTTCATTTCCCTTCGTCAAACCAGCGATTTAGCGTCTGGCGCACTTTGGATCTAACACGTACATCTCGTTTCTTTGACAGGCGGCACAGAAGTCCATGGCCGTTGCTGACAGGATCCGCAGGTACAGCGCGGACGTTGCCGAGCTGTCCGTGGAGAAGAACGGCCTGCAGGAATCCCTGGACGCCGTTAGCCAGAAGTTAGCCAGGGTGGAAGAGGAATACGCGGCGAAGCTCGAGCGGGTGAGGGAAGAAGCCGAGGCGGAGAGGACTAGAGTGGCCGAGCTCGAGGTCTCCATCTCGAAGATGGGAGACGATTACGCGGCCTTGCTTCAAGCCGAGTCCAAGAGGGCGGATGAGGCCGAGGCGAAGCTTGAATCCGAGTCCAAGAGGGCGGATGAAGCCGAGGCGAAGCTCGAGACCGAGTGCGATGCTGCATTCGAGGATGCCAAAGTGCAGGTCACCGCCCACTACAAGGAAAGGGTTCTTGTTGTGAGGGATAAGGCCTGGGCGAAAGGGTGGCTTGCTGGCCTGAAGGAGGCCGGGGTCTCGGAGGGCCACCCCTCCTTTCGGGAGCCTCCTCCGTACACGCTTCCGGTGCCGACCTCTGCCCGTCCATCCAGCGAAGCCTCTGACGCCGCAGCCCGTGCACCTGACCGACCATGACCTCGGGACCCTCGGGATATTTGCTTTCTTGCTTTATGCTTTGTAATCTTCTTCAATTTGTATTTGCTGAACACTGTAATGAGTGAGACTTTAATACAATTGAAGGTTTCTTCAAATACCCGCCGCGCTTCTGTCTCTTTTAAGCCTGGTACTTTAATGCTTGAGTTCGGCAGAGTGCTCCTTGTGACGGAATGTTAGAACTGAGTGTCGAGTAGTCTTCTTGGGCGCTAGTGTCGATACTCTATACCTTAGGTGATTTTCTTTGGTATTCGCGCTGATCCTCCGTATTTTAGGTGATCTTCATTGGTATTCGCGCTGATCCTCCGTATCTTGGGCGATCTTGAATAGCGATAGACATGATGGCGCGGCTGACGAGGTAATCGGACGGATGCCTCCACGTGGCGCCATAGGGATCGCTGGTCAACAGTCGTGCATCCCCAGTAACGCGTGGGAGACTTCGCCCTCATAACTCCCTTCAGAGACTGGGCCTTCCTCCACCCTATAAGTAGGGGGACCAGGCTCGCCATGGGAGAGGGAAAGAGCATAGTTGTAGGAGCCATGTCCAGGAGGTGTCTGAAATTGCTTGATCCGGGGGGGAACCCTGCGCCGTTGGACGGCTATCCCCGAGGGGGGAAGGCTGTCGTGGTCTGCGCGCTCTCTGAAGGAACTCCCCGTGGACCACGCGCTCTCTGAACGCGGGTTCACGGCCATCCGCCCCTGGCCAGACAGAATGAGGATGCGTTGCAGGGGGACGGTGGCGCATTCTCGTCCGACACGGCCCTGTGCGCCCGTCGTACGGAAGGCGGGATGAGGCCCCGCTGGACCGGGAGGTTTCTTCAAGCTTGGCTGGTCCCATTGGCCGCCGAGGGTGTTGCAGAGCCCAGCGAGGTCCAGGGTCGTTCAGAACCTCCAGGCGGCGATCCGGCGTCCTCGAGCCTTCTGCCTGAAGAGTTGGTGAAGATCAGAGTCTCCTAGCCTTTATTCCATTTTCTGTTTTTAGAGGACTGTGATCCTCCTTTCTGTATTTTGCTTTCCATTCTGTACTTCTTGTAATGAAGTAGTTTGCAATGGATAAAAAGGAATTCTCTGATTGCCCAAACTGTGTACAGCGCTTTTGAGTTCCTTTTCTCATTTCTTTGCGCCGTTCCGGAATGCTTGGATTTCTGTGCTTGATTGCCGGAACAGACCTCGGCTGAAAGGGCTAGCTTTGGCCGAGACGAGCTGCATTGTGCCGAAGTGGACCCATTCCGTTGGCCTTGGCTCGGCGAGAATGAGTTCGGCAATGGCCTTCTGAGGAGTGTATGAACCCGGACTTTAGGGAACTGTCCTTGGCCGAACTGCCATTGTGAGGGGTTTATGAACCCGGACTTTAGGGAACGGCTGAGTGTAGGAACTGCAGGCCATTTCCAAGGCGTAGAGCCTCGATTGTGTCCAAGACACGGGGCTTTAGGAAAGGCTGAGTGTAGGAACTCCGGGCCGTTTCCAGGGCGTAGAGCCTCGATTGTGTCCAAGACACGGGGCTTTAGGAAAGGCTGAGTTTAGGAACTCCGGGCCGTTTCCAGGGCGTAGAGCCTCGATTGTGTCCAAGACACGGGGCTTTAGGAAAGGCTGAGTTTAGGAACTCCGGGCCGTTTCCAGGGCGTAGAGCCTTGATTGTGTCCAAGACACGGGGCTTTAGGAAAGGCTGAGTGTAGGAACTCGAAGCCATTTCCAGGGCGTAGAGCCTGTGCTGCCGGAGTCGACCAGAGAGAGACAGATTGATGACAAGGCAAAAGCTGCTTTTATTGATTCTGAAGTTCATTACATCTTTAGAAATAAAATTTCTTCAGGTGGGATGCATTCCACGGTCTCGGTAGCGGCTTGCCATCCAAGTTTTCGAGCTTGTAGGCTGACTTTCCTGCCAGTGAGACTACTCTGAACGGGCCATGCCAGTTCGGGGCAAGCTTCCCCTCATTTGGTTCCTTGTCAGCTGGCAGGGTTTTCTTTAAAACGAGCTCTCCCGCAGTGAACCTTCTTTCCTTGACATTTTGATTGTACGCCCTGGCTAACCGCTGCTGATAGTCGGTCAGTCTCAGGGCTGCCGCTTCTCGTCGCTCGTCCGCCAGCTCCAGCTCCATTGCCAGGTTCGTCTCATTTCGGCCTTGGTCGACCAGCTCTGTCCTCAGGGTAGGAAGGCCGATCTCCAAGGGAATGACCGCCTCCATCCCGTAGGCCAGAGAGAAAGGTGTTGCCGAGGTGGACCTCCTTGGAGTTGTTCTGTATGCCCACAGCACGCTCGGAAGCTCCTCTGTCCATCTGCCCTTTGCCTTATCCAGTCGCTTCTTCAGGCCGTCCAGGATCACTTTGTTGGAGATTTCTGCCTGGCCATTACTCTGTGGATATGCCGGGGTGGAGTAATGGTTTCTGATGCCGTGCTCTTGGCAGAAGTCTCTGAAGGATTTGGAATCGAACTGAGTCCCGTTATCCGAAATTAGGGTCCGGGGGATGCCGAACCTCGTAAGGATGTTTTTCCAAACGAAGTTCCTGGAGTCCCGGTCCGTGATGGAGGACAACGGCTCAGCCTCTATCCACTTCGTGAAGTAGTCCGTAGCCACTATCAGCCATCTCTTGTTCCCTGGAGCTCGGTGAAGAGGCCCCACAATGTCCAGGCCCCATTGAGCGAAGGGCCATGGGCTAGAGAGGGGACTCAGATCCTGTGCTGGCTGATGGAGTGAGTGGGAGAACTTCTGGCATTTCTCGCATTTCCTGGCGTAGACCTGGGCGTCCTTTTGCATGTAGGGCCACCAGTAACCCTGGCTGATTGCTCTGTAGGCCAATGACCGACCTCCAATATGGCTGCCGCAGATTCCTTCATGGATCTCGTACAGGAAGTCGTCCACCTTGGACGGGTGGACGCATTGGAGGTATGGACCCGTGAAGGACTTCCTGTAGAGTTTGCCTTCTGGAGAGAGCCAAAACCGAGCTGCCTTGAGCCTGATCTTGTGGGCTTCTGTCTTGTCCTCGGGGAGCTGGTCGTCCTTCAAGTAGGCGACGATTGGATCCATCCAGCTGGGGCCGAGGTCAGCACAGAGGACAAGCCGAGATGAATGGAGTTCTAGACTTGACCTTGATACTGACCCGACCTCGATGATCCTCTTCTTTCCTGCTTCGACGGCGGAGGCCAGGTTTGCAAGCGCATCTGCATGCGTGTTGGTATCTCGGGATATTTGCCTGACCTCAGCTTTCTGGAATTGGGAGAGTAGCTTTTTTGCCAGGGCTAAGTAGGCCGCCATCCTGTCGTCCCTAGCCTGGTAGTCCCCAGCGAGCTGGCTAGTTACCAGTTGAGAGTCGCTGAAGATCTCCAGATGCTGGGCTCCGAGGATTCGGGCGCTGTTCAACCCTGCAATCATTGCTTCGTACTCTGCCTCATTGTTCGTCGCTTTGAAGTCCAAGGTGAAGGCTTGCTCTATGACCAGTCCCTCTGGCGATTGGAGAACTATGCCGAGGCCAGCTCTCCTGGAGGTGGACGACCCGTCGACAAAGATCTTCCATGCCGAGGTAGGAGACTGCTGGACTTCTGTTTCTACTGGCTCTTGCCCTGTGCCCCCCAGTGCCGTGCTGAGCCGGGTCGGAGCCGGGTTGGGGGAGGCGAATTCGACAATGAAGTCGGCCAGGATCTGGGCTTTGATCGCAGTTCGGGGACGGTACTGTATGTCATACTGCCCCAGTTCGACTGCCCACTTTGATATGCGCCCTGAAAAGTCAGCTTTCTTAAACAATGAACGGAGTGGATGCTCCGTGATCACCACAATAGTGTGGGATTGAAAATAATGGGAGAGCTTGCGGGAGGCGGTAACGAGAGCCAACGCAAGCCTTTCCAACAAGAGGTATCTGGTCTCGGCATCGAGCAGGGTCTTGCTCGTGTAATAGATCGGCTTTTGAACTCCCTCGTCCTCCCTGATGAGGACGGAGCTCACTGCGTGATCCGAGACCGCAAGGTATAAATACAGGATCTCCCCCCGAGTTGGGGTGGAGAGTAATGGTGGTGACATCAAATAATTTTTGAGTGCGGCCAATGCCTGGTCGCACTCAGGGGTCCATTGGAACTTCAAATTTTTCCTCAAAAGCTGAAAGAAAGGCCTGCACTTATCTGATGAGCGGCTGATGAAGCGATTGAGTGCGGCGGCCATTCCTGTAAGCCTCTGAACTTCCTTTGTGGTAGAGGGACTTTGGATGCCCTGGATGGCAGTGATCTGTTCTGGATTGGCCTCTATCCCCTTCCGCGTCACCAAGCTGCCGAGGAACTTGCCAGAGGCTACGCCGAAGGCGCACTTGGAAGCGTTTAACTTGAGCTTGTAGGCGCGGAGGATGCCGAAGACTTGGCCGAGATCCGTCAGATGGTCACTGGAGCGCACAGATTTGACGACCATGTCGTCGATGTACACCTCTACCGATCGGCCGAGCTGGGCCTGGAACATCTTTGTGACGAGGCGCTGATAAGTCGCCCCCGCGTTCTTTAGCCCGAAGGGCATCACTTTATAGCAGTAAGTGCCGCGGGGGGTGATGAACGATGTTTTGTCCTCGTCGGGCTCGTAGAGCGGGATCTGATGATAGCCTCGGTAGGCGTCAAGGAAGCTCATTCGGTCGTGACCAGCGGTGGCGTCAATCAGTTGGTCAATCTTCGGGAGGGGGAAACTGTCCTTAGGGCAAGCCCTGTTCAGGTCGGTGAAGTCCACGCACACCCTCCACTTCCCAGTTTTCTTCTTGACGACCACCGTGTTGGCCAGCCATACCGGGTACTGGACTTCCCGGATGGCCCCTGCTTTTAGCAGGTTGTCGACCTCTTCGACGACCGCATCTGTCTGCTGCAGCCCGGTCCTGCGGGCCCTCTGCACTACCGGCTTGTGGTCGGGGTCGACGTTGAGCTTGTGGCACATGACCTCAGGGTCGACCCCGGGCATCTCACTTGGGCTCCAAGCGAAGACGTCCACATTCTGCATCAGGAACCGAGAGAGTTCGGCCCTTTCTTCATCTGACAGCTGGGTGCCAATCAGGAAGAAACGGTCTGGGTCTGCCGGATCTAGCCTGACCTCGGCCAGGTCCTCGATGCTTTTCTTCTCAGGGTCCCGGCCGATCTCATCGAGGCCTTTCTCGAACTCGGCCAGGTTGACGCGCTCTGGCTCCTTCACGGCCGGGATTGCTGCCAGCATGCACTGCCTGGCCTGCTGCTGGTCTCCCTTCACTGTGACTACTTCCATCTTGCCTTCCTCGTTCTCATGGACGAACTTCAGCTTTTGGTGGAGGGAAGATGGAACTGCCTCTAGCTTGTGGAGCCACGTTCTGCCCAGAATGACATTGTAGGGAGAAGGGGCGTCCACAACCAGAAAGTCGGCTGACACGGAGGCTCCGCCAACTCGGGTTTCCAAGGTGATTCTACCCTTGGGGTAGACTGGTGTGGCGGACAACCCTAGCAGAGGTGCACGGACCTCCGTGAGGTCTGCTTCGGAGAGCTTCATCCTCTTGAAGCAGTCGTAGTAGAGGACCTCGGAGGAGCTGCCGGAGTCGACGAGGATCCTCTTTACGGTGAAGTCTCTCAGCTTCATGGTGAGGAGCAGGGGGTCGTTGTGGGGGACCTGGATTCCCTCTAGATCTCGATCCGAGAACGAGATGGCTGGTCTGTCGCGGCGGGCTTTCTTGGACGCCGGAGCGAGGTCGGCTTTCATTACTTCTTTCTCGTGCGAAGCCCGCCTGGCCTCGGCACGGGCCTGAGAGCTTCCCCGGGATGAGGAAGCGGGAACTGAGGACGCCAGATGGATCACGTTGATGATCTTCTCTGAGTCCTCGCTGTCTGGAGCCTGGGCCGTGCTCTGGTGAACCCGGCCCTCGCTGCCGCCGGCATCACCTTCCTTGATGAACTCTGGGATGTGGCCCTCTTTGGCCAGCTTTTCCAGATACCACTGCAAAGTCCTGCATTCCTCGGTCCTGTACCCGTTGCCCTTATGGAAGGAGCAGTAGAGCTTGCTCCGGGCTCCTTCGGTGGGTTCACTCTTCATGGGCGGAGGATACTTGAAGAACGGCTTGGATTTGATCTTGGCCAGGATGCGGTAGATCGGCTCCTTGAAGATGACATTGACGCTCTGACTGGCGCTGGAGGGAGGTCTGGGCTTCCAATTGCCCCCAGACCTGGACGACGAAGGCTTAGCCGAACTGGAGGCCCAGGCCCGCTTGGACTCCTGTTTTTGGGAGGGCCTCCCGCCTCTCTGCCGAGGTTGGTCATTCTTCTGTTCGGGCTCCGGATGCCCGTCCTGATCCTTAGCTCGGATCTCGTCTTCCTCCCGGACGATGAAGCGCTTCACCCGGGACATCAACTCTGACATGGACTCTGGGGTGTCCCCGGCCAAGTCCTTTCGCAAGTCGCTGCCGGGGATCAGGGCATGCTGGAAGGCGTAGATGGCTATCGCCTCTCTCGCGCCCTCGATCTGGCTGTAGACCGCCCAGAACCGGTGGGTGAACTTGGCGAGAGTTTCGCCCTGCTTCATTCTCAGGGCGATGAGGTCCCCCTCCTTCTTGGGGACGACGGTGTAGGCTTGGAACTTCTTCAGGAAGGAGAGCTGGAGCTCCTTCCAACTGGAAACCGACTGCTCCGGGAGAGAGCAGAACCACTTCAGGGGGAGGTCACCCAAACTGGAGGAGAAGATTTTGCAGTTTAGGTGACCCTCGTTTCCCCAGATGGACATCTTCTGGGAGAAGTGTCGGAGGTGTGCAGATGGATCGGACAGTCCGTCGTAGGGGACGAACCGCGGGACGGAGAACTTCCTGGGCAAGGGGGTGCGCTCGATCTCTTTTGTGAAGGGCGAGCCCCCGAGATCAGTGTGTCCACAGAGCTGCTTCTGGTCCCGCATGTCCAAATTGTGCTGGAGAGCCAATCTGACACGTTTGTCAAATCGCTCTTGCTCGTCGTCCTTCTCCGGAGTCTGAGCTCGGTGCTTTCGCTTGGGATGGCTATGAGTTCGGCCATCGCGACTATGGTGACTTCGGCTGTTGCTCGAGCCTTCGTCACGGATCTGGCTCCGTTTCTGGTCCAGATGATGTCTGAGGTCCTCACGAGGAGGCTGGGCTGCCCTGCTGGGGGCGTCCTTCTTTTTTCCCTGAGGCTCAGAGACCGGCCTCAAGGAGGCAGCTTGTGCTGCCCTCAGCTGTTGTTGGACCCGCTGGAGCTCTTGAACTAGCTGCTCCTGCTTCTGGAGAAGAGCGTCTTGTGCTGCGACGTCTCCTTCAGCTGCAACAGCTTTATCTTTGCGGGGACGTTCGTGTCGACGCTCGTCGCGCCTGAGTGGCACGGTTTCGTCCGCTGAGAGCGAGGCCTCGACTCCCTCCTGGAATGGGATCTCGACAAAGAGTTGGGAGCCCAGACGACCCTCGCCTGCAAATGTGCCTTGGATCGTTCGGGACCGTCCCTGAGGAGGGACGTCCGTTGACGGTGCTAGCAGCTCGAGAACTGGTCTTGAAGATTCTCCGCCTTTCTTAGCTTTCGGTGGCATGGCTTCTGAGAGATTGAGGTTTAGAAAGATTGTTTGGAAAGATTCGGAGAAGGTTGGGAAGGCTGGGATATTGCTTCCCCACAGACGGCGCCAATTGTAGGTGCAGAAAATTATGACCCACAATAAGAGGGAGCCTTATAGGACTTATCCGGGAAGATGATGGTGTCTGGGAACGTCTGGATGCCGTCCGGAAGCCTGAAAGGGAAGAGCAAACGGTCAGAGGACCCTGGCCTGGGCGGCGCAAGGCTCTCCGATGCTAAAGTCAGTATTGGAACTGGAACAATGGAAGGAGAGGGAGAAGAAAGACAGAGTAAGGGCTCTGTGAATGAGATTATGCGTACCTTGCATGGTGCATGGAGTTCTATTTATAGAGGTTTGGATCGTATCTTTCAGAGGATATTTTGGTGTGGGTCCCATGATTCGACTGGGAAGTCATGATCAGCCCACAAAGTAATAAATGCAGTCTAATCCGGCCCACTCAGCATTTAATGCTAGTCGGGTCAGCCCACAATGCATTAAATGCGTGTCTTGTTGGGCCAGATTGTGTTGGGCGCCTTTGGCGGTTGGAGTACCAGCGGATCTGCCCTCGGGCCTTGCCCTGATGTGGCCTCAGCCGCTGGATGCTGCCATGTCAGCGATCTGGTGAAGATAGCGGGCGGCTGGATGTCGTGTCTGTCCCACTAGCTTGTGACCCTATCCCTCCACGTGCCTGATGATGTGGGGGATGAGGGGCGCGAGTGGAGGTCCTTTCTTATTTCGGCTACTGTCCTGGCTTCTTCAGCCGAGGTGGCTTTAGCCGAGGTAGGGCTCTCTGCGGAGATGGCATCCGGGGTGGCCCTGCCGAGGTAGACTCTTTGCCGAGATGATGCCCGAGGTGGTCCAGTTCGGCGCTTGTGGCCTGGAGATGCTTGATGTCGGCCAAGGCCTCTGCCCTGGTAGCCGGGATGAGATCGGTGCCACGTAGATGGCACGCGGATGGCACGTGAGAGTGCTTAAGACCCATCTGATGGCTGTGATTAGCTTAATCCTGTAGCTCTGGAAATCTCCCCACACAAATACAAAGAATACAAAATGGAGAGCATGATTATAAAAATTAGCCAATAAATATAACAATTAAGGCACAACATGATACAAATTGTCATCTAAGCAAATCATAAAGGCACGTGCTCAGTAAAAAATACATTCATATAAGTTTTAATTTTAATTTCTTTTACTAAAATAGTTTATACACAAAACCTACAAATTAAAATCACTTCCATCTGCATAAGAGTCAACATATATAAATTCCAAAAACAACGAGAGTAATATCGCTGATCAACAAAAGAAAATATTAGAGAAGTGTAATGAAAGTGTAAGAAGAAACATGCAAAAGTCCTTATTATCTTTTTCCCCATGGGTTATGAAAAAAATATAAAGAAATAGTTGATTTTCAACACTAAATCATTTAAAGGGAGCAAGGAAAAAAAGGGTTCTTAAAGGGGGCAAGGAAAAAGAAAAAAAAGGGAAAGAATCCAATTATAACCCTTATTGACAACTAAGTTGGATAGAATGAAAAGGGATTTCATGAGATAGGTGTAGTTCGTGGGGTGATCGAATAAAAGAAGAAAATTGATGGCTATGAAGGTTTAGACAATTAAAAAGTCTACATAGACAAAAAATTTTGGCCAGAATTTTGGACAACCCTTATGGTTTTCCTTTAATATCCAAGGATATTAAAGGAAACTATAGGGGTTGTCTAAAGTTCTGGCTAAAAAGTTTATCCATATAGCACTATTAGTTGAAGACACAAATATTCTCTCTGAAAATAAAATTGTTTGAAAAATATTTTAATTTTAACCGACACGGGGGAAAATATCATATCTAAAAGCAGATGTATCGGCCAAATCCATCGAATCAACAAGGTCTCATCAGAGTGGGCGAATGACTCGTACTAATTTGTTTCCAGGAGGTTTCGTTCGGCTGATTTCATCCTGTCATCGTGGGCTTGGTGGGCACAAATCAACGCACAGAAAAAAATAACTTTTAAGTGAGGGATAAAAAAAGGGACATGACATTGGAAGCGCCAGGTGTTAGAATTTAGTGGGGGCATCTAATCTATCTATGCACATAAGTGATAGTTGTCAATTCAAACCTCAATTTTGTCTGCCCTCCAAAATCGAATATTTGGATATATCGAAATTTCGATCAAGTTTACTGGACTAACTTTTTTAAGGTATTTCAGTTGGTTAGACTATGATTTACACTCAAAGGTTATAGATTTGAAATTAAGAATCCTGCACATGCATTATTAAAAAAAAAAAATTTTGATAAATATAGAATATAAATATAATTAAAAATAGAGGATTTTACCGGAAAAAACACTTAATCCGGACGTGTTACGCAATCAAACACTTTAGCAAGTGGGGCACCAATTAGAGCAATTGAGCTCGATTTTCATTTTTTTTTACCATAAGAACGCATCGTCGGCGCCGACCTTATTTACACTTGATTAAGGTCGGCGCCGACCTTATTTACACTAAATAAAGTCGGCGATGACCCTGTCTGAAAACCCAAAAACCCCTCTGTCAATAGAAACATAAAATGTTCCCTCCATTCATATTCTCTCTATTCTTGTTTCGCTCCATAGCGCCTCAGAGACCTTTTTTAAGGAAACCGACGAATTATTTGTCTGCCATTGCCGGAGCTGGTGGTTTCAGGAAGCATGTATGGTACTCCTACTACTCTCGTCCTTTCCCAGGATCTCATATCCGCCATTTCCTACTTGCGCTTGCCACTCCTCAACCACTGCTGTCACTTTTTGCTCTTCTTCTCCATCCCAAACCAACCTTAAAACCCTTATTCTCTTTTCCTACACACAAATGAAGAAGGAGAAGATCCTCACGCGTTCTCGAATCCGACCTTATTTTTAACTAGTAAGGTCGGTACCGACCGGGACTTAGGAATTTTTCAGCATTTGTCACGAAAAAGTTTTAACTTCGTGATTAAAAAATAGAATACCTGCGTCGGCACCGACCTTATTTTCAACTAGTAAGGTCGGTACCGACCGGGACTTAGAAATTTTTTCAACATTTGTCATGAAAAAGTTTAACTAGTAAGGTCGGCGCCGACCTTATTCAAGTGTAAATAAGATTGGCGCCGACGATGTGTTCTTTTGGTTAAAAAAATGAAAATCAAGCTCGCTCTAATTAGTGCCCCAATTGCTAAAGTGTTTGATTGCGTAACGTGTCCGGATTAAGTATTTTTTTCGATAAAATACTCTTAAAATATATATATATATACATAAAAATAGAAATAATAAGATTTTTAGAGATTTTTAAAAATAAAGTTGGCCCAAGGATAAACACTTATAAAACTTGGCCCAAGGCAGAGTCTCTATTTAAGGAATCCACTTCGAACCCAGGGCCCAACTTGCCCCAGACATGACCCAAACTCTTCAAAACCGCACCTAGCCCAGGCCTAGTCCCATTCATATACTCAATCCGTCATGTATGCCCTTTTAAGTAAAAAGGGAAGAGTCTTGAAGACTCTTCTCAAATCCAGAACTTAGAAACACAAAAACGGAGAAGGAAGGAGGGATCTCGAGGGAGATATGAAGGAAGAGGAGACTGGAGATGTGAGGCCCCACCCCTGGTGGGGCCCTCAATTTAAATTTGAATACTATATATTAGCCAAAGTATTTTTAATTATACTAATTATGGGGCTTAGTGAGGGTAATTATGTATTTTCCTAGGATTAGTCGAGTGGTGTAATTAGTAGAGTTAATATGGTGTCTTTTGTTATTTTTAGAGTTAGTTAGTTTGTTAGAGGCCCTAGCTAGAAATTAGTGTTTACTATAGGGGGTTTGCACCAAAGAATCTTCTAGAAGCCCCACCTAAAGACCAAACTACCCATGACCCTAACCCTAATCCTATTCAAACTATTAGGGCATTTTAGTACTTAACCACCCAAGCCCAACCTATATAACTAAACCATCTCCTTCATACGTATGTTATTTCTCTCTCAAGCTTCCCTCTCTTTTCTCTCTTCTTCCCTCTCATCTCCCTCTAATTCTCTCCCAAATTCCCTCCAATTCTCCCATCTCTCTCTACTTTCTCTCTCTAGAACTTTAAGAAGAAGAAGACTTACCATCTTAGCTACAAGTTATATTGGATCTTTGATCATCTCTTTCTCCCCCTACCTTTATACAATTTCTTTGAGGCAAGTACCTTATGCTTGATATTATAGAATGCATGTTTTCTTTCAATTGATTATGAAATTTTCAATTCATATGGGGTTAGAATTGCTAGAAATGAGTAGATCTACCATATGAGCTTGGTTTTATGGAAAATTGACCATTGATGGATGAGATCTCTCATTTGGAAGATCAATGGCCCGATTTGATGATGGATCGATGATTATAGAAGTGTTATTCTTGTTTGTTATGCTTATGTGATGGATGGTAAATGAGTATGAGGAGAAATCCATGAATTGGGTGACCTATAGTGAATTCTCGGATATGACAGTGGAAAACCCACTTTGTTGCGTCGAGACCGGGACCAGGTGGGCCACCCGATGGAAGATCCGAACCGTGGATCTGATAGAGGACCCACAGGCGACTCTAGAGGGGCTGGTCTCATGGTGTGTGGACATCTCGTTGCCCTCAATCCAGTAGCTGATCAGAGTAGGAATTGTTTTTAAAAATAAAACTCAGTTTTGGCTTGAACTGTTGCGGGACCCATAGATTCATCTGATCACAGATCTAGTCCGCCCAACAGGCCTGATATGGTGGGGCGACCATGGAAGTGGAGTCTGATCTGGATTTGATCAAGAAGGGGCTATAATCCATGCACGATTGGCGGTCGACACTAAACTATTAAACCCAAAGGATTTATTCCGTTTTTGGGATACTGTGGGCCCATGTGGGCCACCTTGGGAAATCAGGACCCCACATCTGATAAAGGGGCCCTGGGCGACCATAGTGGTGCAGCCTGATCTGAGTTTGATCAGAGGTGGGCCACCGTCTGTGGATTGTAAAGATGTTGGGCGACGTGGTGGTTCTGTAACAGAACATGAAACGAATAAAGGTAGGAGAAGTGACATCAAAGAGGTGGAATGTATCGAATTAAATGAAGCATACAAGACTTCAATGGCAAATAAACTAGATAAGACTAATGAAACAGCATCGATCGATGCCTCGAAGTCTCCTGCTCCACCAAATCCCAACGGGCTTCCTATTGTTCGCAAGAGGCTATCAATTGCAATAGACAAAGCATTGGACTCTTCAAAGGGAAACAACATGACCAAAGAAAATTGGAAGGTCTTGCTGCAACATTTACAGAGACAACTCCATTTGGGTCGCAAGTCCTTGATCGCATTGTCTACAGAGCTGGACCAAGAAAGAAATGCTTCTGCTGTCGCCGCGAACCAAGCAATGGCCATGATCACCCGACTGCAGGAAGAAAAGGCGGCAGTCGTAATGGAGGCCTTGCATTATCGGAGATTGATGGAGGAGCAAGTGGAATACGACCAAGATGCTCTCCAAGTCATGAGAGGTCTCCTTATTAGAAGAGAGAGGAAATCAGGGATTTAGAAGCTGAACTAGACAGATGTAGAGAAAGGTTCCAAATCGAAGAAGAGAGATTTTGTGAGTCTGAAGATGATGATAGTTATACAGAAACTCTTTGGTTGGATTGGACAGGAACTTATATAAAGATCAATATTCCACTCATTCAAGAGCTGGTCTATACAAACAAGTGTTGATAGATGAACCTGGACATCTGAGAAACATTTCACTAAATAAACTTGATATGGAAAAGATCTAATTGGAACGAGAAGAACAACCAAGAGGGAGAGAAAACACTCCAATCCTCAGTGACACGTAGAATTTGCGAGCAGCAACAAGACATGATGGACTAACTGGTGACGTTGGCCCTGGCAGAAATTAGGACCATTTGAAAGCTTCATTGTCAAGCTTGAAACAAACAAACTTCGACTTTGAGCTCAGTCAGAAGACGGCACGGCACATACTTCTTGCTATGAATCAATGCATGCAAGGGAAACAGTTGGAAGCCATGATAGAAACGATAGTAGGTTCCTCAGCCACTTATTTAACGAGGGAATATGCAGCCTTAACAACCCATCCTAACAACTATAGTGTAGTGGCAGTGTGGTACTCCATTTGGAATTCGCAATTCAATGATTTTGTGGCAGTCATTTTTCTTGTGCTTTGTTGCCATCATTTGTTATCATCATCATATACTCGTGCCAGTAGTTTGTACGGCATCTGAGTACTCTGAACGTTATAAGAATTGAAGACTTGCATTGAACAAATAGAGAAGTGGTCAAGTTCCACAGAGACGTTCTTTTTATATATTATATTACATGGCATCAATGGTGAGCCCACTATTAAGAGACCCGGCGGCCAAATAGATTAAAATTTTTTTGTAAAGATTAACAAATTGGAAGAACACTGACATACCCAAAAGATTATTCACATAAAAACAGTAGTCTCTCCTCTCTCGTCTGAGACGTCATCATCCAACACCTGCAGGCTGCAGGGCCCAATGTACCTGAGTTGGAGTCTCTCCTATGAAGATATGACCCTCCATTTTGAAGGAATTGCTGGCAAGCACCTATGAACTTATCTTAGTGATAATGGCATGCCTTTTATTGACTAAACGAAGAATTCAAAAAATATTGAACTACATGTGACAAAACACTTGGGCCTGTTTGTATGACGTGAAATGATATGAAATAAAATTAATAAACAAATCGAGAAGGAGGGGGAGGGGCAGATAAAGAGAAAAAATTACTCCCCTTTTTGTCACTCAGTGCCTTTCTTGAACCTTTTAAGGGTTTGTAATTGCATCGAGCTTCTCCAATATGGAACCCTTCTTATTTTATTTCAATAGACCATCTTCAAATTAAATCAATGATTTTTTTTTTTCCTCATTATGAATTCTCAATTTTGAACAACTATCCATAGCATGTTCTATATAGCCCAATCGACAAAACATATCAAGTCCAAACAGAAGACAACTGATAACAATTAATACAAAGAGAAGGTAACTGACACCAGTGGGCGGTGATCCAGACCCACTAATGCGTTTCATGCATTTCGTCATGAGAGAATTGGAAAGAGCTAATATTCTCAGCTTAGAATTGTTTAGCTGCTAGAATCTAGACAGGACTCTCATAATCTCAGGTGGGTGCGGTGGTGCAGCCTGCCTCCTATCCAATCTTCTTATCATTTGAAATGGATTATAAAAGAAAAAAAGAAAAAAATTCTACTGTTGCTGCTACATTTTCTTAAGAATACAAGAGGATGCACAATAAAGCCTTTTCAAGAGTTCTCTACCTAAGCAAGGGAGAGCACAAGCAGAATCATCAACAGCAGCAGCAGCAGCGGGAGCAGAGCACAACTCTAAACAAAAGAATGACAGATGATAATGAACTCTCCAATTATCAAAAACCCTCTTTTCTAAGACACATCTATAGAAACACATCACAACTGAAGAAGCAATACCAGTAAGCCGAGAAGACATGGAGATTACAAAAAATAGTCAGGTGTCTTGCGAGTGGTGTCAGGTTCACTTTGTCTAGGAGCCGGGTCAAACTGAAGAAAATTCTGATCCATGTTCTCCCCAATCTCAAGTATGGCCGCCATGTTCCCACACCTATAACAGTAGTTTGGAGCGCTGAATACAGTCACCACATTCTTTTCCTGAAAAGAGTAAAGTTTCAGATCAGTTGTATGAGAATAAGATTGACCCCAGGCGCATCCAACTCCCTACTTTTACCCACCTGACACCAATTGTACCCTTCCATTACAAGCTGATGCGCTCTTGCAACAAGGGTAAGCCCGTTTGTATGGTTGAACTGAGAGGCAATATCCTGCCCAAATGTGTATCCCGCCCCCCTTGGAGAAATACCCCAACCACATCGATCATCTGGATCTGACCAGAGAAGATCACACATGGGTCCTTCATGTGGAACCTACATTTAATTATATATGTCAGGGGAAACACTAATTCATAAAGCATTTATTCCCTCAAATCAGCAATACAAATGGCATGTATTTCAGCACCTGCTCCAGTCCAAGTCTACTCAAGACACTATTGAACCATCAAACTTTGAGAACAGAACAACTGAAAGCATAATAATTTGAAAACAAATAAAAAAAATGTGGAATAATGAAGAATTTCTCTGACAAAATTTTTGAATGGTTTACAGAAACCCACTACACCAGGCACCACACCTGCTTATCAGAAGACTGAATATACGGCACCCAGATAATATCAAAAGAACCAACCAACCACCTCTATGAAAAAATGATTAAGTTAAGTAAAATCAAAGCAGGCATGAGAATAACAAATGAGATGCAATGTCGTACGTGGGCCAAGTAAAATTGGGCCGAAGTTTTCAAGCCGAGCCAGAGTCAGACATGGACCCAGGTTACAAGCCTGAAAGTCAATCCGTGCCCCATCCCACTTGCAAAAACATTCGACGCGCTAGTGTAAAATAGGTTAGGCCAGATTAATACTCAAGGTCGTGCTGATAAAAATATTTCTTTAGGTAGAGGCACAGATGTCGGTGACATAGGTCTAGCTGGTCCGTGTCAATGTATTAAGAATAGGTTGGTCAAATTTAGCTACTAGGGAAAAAACCCACAGGTCTAAAAACTCAGCCCAAAGCAGTTTGGTTCCAGGCCAGGGCCAGGGCCAACCCAGCCCATAAACAGCCCAAGTTAGATTCTTGAAATCAGACTAGATAGCAAATGAAAAGTAAGGCAAATAGTAAAATATGATGCATATGCTTCAACAACTACGATAACGTCCACGCGCATCGCAATCTACAGGTGTTGGAATAGCTATTGGACCAGACCCATCTTCCAGTCAGATGGACCCTTTCTGATTCTCCCAGCGTGAATTTATTTCAACGTTAGTGATATACAGCAGTCCACAGGAAAGAAATTCTTCCCCTCAAGGTGGAAATGTACTCATAACTCCAGTGTTGAGCTACTTGTATTAATGATTAACAGGGGGCTTGAGAGTGTCACTTCTCATGGAACTGTTCCTTATAAAATTGTTTTCTTCTTATAAATAATCAATGACCATAGAATATTGGAAATTAAGTTTTTTCTTTCTTTTTTTTTGAAAAAAAAATTTGTAGACGGTGTGGAAGGAAACAAAATAATAATAATGCAGGTAACTTATTAAGGCAATCCAAACACCTCACTTAGAGTGGAATCACCAATTCAACGTAGAAAAGGTCCTCGCCGCACAGCCAAAAGCAATTATGTGGTTAGATTAAAGGGTCCAGTTATCCTAACAAGTGAAGGCATATCCTAACCACAGTAACTGGATGCTTCAAAATTAAATACGCATGGTATGCAGATCATGTCATACAGTATCCAGAAAATCTTCCTCTTCATTCTAATGGAACTGTGTCCATGCCATATCCATGGCATTCCCATGACTCTGGGTATCGTAGCACTTGACCTCATCTAGCAATTGGAAAATCATTGAAATGACAGGCTAGATTAAAGACCTGAATAAAGTAATAGTAAATCAGCTAATGCCTAAAAAAATTTCTGCGAGTATTTCAGTGCAGTCCAAAGGAATCCACTCCATGTCTACATAATATCTCTCCGAAGCAAAGACCCAAAATAGTTCTAAATGGAAAAAGAGCATGAGATGTTGCTTAAAGTAATCGGATTAATGGAAAACAAAACCACAACACAAATATTCAACTCAAACTCAAGTTTATCAAATGGGGGCGAACTGACGAAGAGCATTCATCTTCACTTGC
This sequence comes from Litsea cubeba, assembly GCA_012931725.1. Lineage (NCBI taxonomy): Eukaryota > Viridiplantae > Streptophyta > Magnoliopsida > Laurales > Lauraceae > Litsea > Litsea cubeba. The sequence continues at coordinate 29,458,420 of CM022954.1, read as the reverse complement.
TTTTACCATGATAAGAAATAAAGGAACCCAAAATAAAGGCATGAGAAAATAAGAGAAATGATGGGCAGCAAGATAGACATCGATGGAACCAATATTTCTTATGAGTTTAGAGAAACAAGTTTCATTTGAATGGAAGAGAAATAACGCTTTGTCGGAATAAGAGTTGAAAAGAAAAATCAGGCACAGATTGAAATGGAAGAAGGCTTTGTTGTTGTTGAAATAAGGCTTTGTCAGAATAAGAATTGAACAGAAAAGCCAGTAACAGATTGAAATGGAACAAGGCTTCGTTGTTGATGATGGTGGCAGTGGTAGAAATCATGAGAACCAACAATGGTGACGAATATTTGAGGGTTGATTTTTGCTATTCTGATTGCAGGTCATATTCGTTCTGATGTATTTGTAGCAGTATAGTATCCCTTGTAATAAACATACAAGCAAAACATCATGTTGGTAAATGTTTCTAAATAATGGAAAAAAGTGGTTTTATCGTGGGGCCTCTAAAATCTACCAAAAAAAAAACTGTTTTTCACTGAACTGAATCAGATCATTAGTGCCTTCTCTGCCATGCAATCTTGGGCCACTGGATGTCCAAGTGGAATTTACAATTATAAATAACGCAAGAACTTGGGAGGGGGGGAAATGTGAACATGACTCAAGAATGTCATCTTTATTCTGAATTAATATGTATATATATATATATATATTTGTGAAATGGAATTAATATGTATATGCACAAGCAACATCCTAAAAGTAACTAAAATGGTTCCTTTCTCACAAAGTAGAGCACTATATCAGCTTATACATGCTTATATACTAGTGTTGTTACAGAATGAAGAAAGCCACTTCAGTATTCACATAAAAGGAAGCATGTATATATCTGTTAAATTTATTAAAAAAAAAGAAAAAGAAACTGGCTTATGAACTCTGTAGTATCAATACCTGAAGGAATCATGCAAAACGGATACATATTTAAGGATGACACATAACTGCACCTAAATGTCGTGCGACTAAACAAGACCAAATGTGAAAAACCTCAACACTTACCTCCTGTATGCGGTCCAGGGCACGAATATTATCTAATGTGTCCAATGATGGGGAAAGGCCACCATGCAAACAGAAGACCTGCAAGCATACAACAAAGCATCCTCACCAGAAGTGTCGAAACAAAACCTTAGGATTTACTAGAAGAAACAAAAGAAAACATGCACCATCCTGGAATTCAGACCTGACTCTCGATGAGAGCTGTAAGCGGTAGATAATCAAAAAGGTCAGTAAAATACTTCCAGACATTCGCATTTCCATATTTTCTCAGGCACTCATCATAGAAACCATACCTGAAACCAGAAACCAGAAATCGTTGAATGATAATAAACTTATGAGAGGAGGAATTTAGATGGGCATAGTATATTAATAAGAGAGATTATAGGAAAGTGTTCCGATCTTCAGAGGCAATTGAGTTCATATGATCCAGATCCGCATTTCTTGGAAGAAATAAAGGGGGTCCCAAAGGCTCCCAAATGAATAAAACATCATAAAAGAGAGAGAGTGCTTCACACAACTTTACTTTTGGCTGACCTGTCTTTTTTTATATTCAAGAATCCAGTTTTCTTAATTTCTTTCCCCATTTTGGTTTGGCACTGTATTGAAACATTTTGGCCGGTTTGACATTTTGGTGTTTTATTTCAGATATTAATTTTGATAGAATTAGAAATATATATAATTAGAAAAAAGTAAAAAGTTAAATTAGCATTATAGTATATATGTTTAATTCATTCTACTAAATCAACAAAGTAATATGCTATTTCTGCAATGTCAAATAAATAATGTATAAGCCATGTGTGCTGTACTGTGCCAATGTGAAATCAGACATCCATTCTGAGATCTCATATACAATCATCAATGTCATAGCCAAAAATAACACTAAATATATAAATTTACATAATTACTACATTATAGTAGGGCAAGCAAGCACCCAAAATCAATATGATGGGTTTTTTTGAAGAAAAAAAAAATCACTACATTATCTGTTCAGCCTAAATCTGGACCAGAACAGCCAAATAGGTCTCTACAAATCTGAAATCTGGACAGAAATTTTTCACAGGGTTGTTCGGTTCGGCCACCTTACCAAACTGAATAGTTTTGGCCTGTTGAGCCAAAATGAGCGAAATTAACTACTATGATTTATCTTTTATTCACTTGGAATGGTCGAGGTTATCAAACTGCCAAATCTTGTTTCATAAAGATCCACAAAGTTCGAAGTTGTGACTGAGATGAAAATGAGTCTCAGTTACTCCACTTTTTTTTCTGAACAGCATGAGTTCTCGAATGCTTTTAGGACCCAACGTGGAAAAATAAAGTATGGGTGCATAACTTAGACCCACTTAGAATCAAGAGCAGGTCCGGACCATAAAATCAAAACACAGATGCCCATATACCCCGTGGCACCCATGCATCATTTTCTAAGAGAGCACCGTAGCCCATACAGTAAACCATTTATGATATGCATATTTTTATGTCTGCTTAACTTTTAAGACTCCCCTGCACCCCTTTCCAAGAGAACACATTCAAAAGAGATTCTTGTAACAATAGGACACATCTCAGTTTTATCTAGTTGATATGCGTTAATTTGGGGGATGTGTCCCATTTTTACTATTATTTTTTTAAATACACCCGGTAGGTTAAGAGGGAGTGCCAGTTGGTGGAGTTTGGAAGTTGTCTTCTTGTGGTTTCCTAGGGTTTTTTTTTATTACTTATGTAGCAACCATTACCATCTTTAGATGGAGAATGCGTGTCGATTATCTACAATGGAAAGATGATAGCTCTTATGACACTTTTATAAACTATAAAACTTGAAGTGATAGAATATCTTACACTTGGGAACTATGTCCACTCCATTCACGAACTGCAACAGGCACTTATATTTTACTATCTTATTAACTTGAACTTTACGGTCTTTAAAAAAATAAAGGTATGACCTACCATCAATACTTAATGTGATCTTTAGATTAGACAGATAAAAGGAATTAGATGTAGAGGTATCATCTAGTATATTACTGTCATTTCATGAAATGCACAAATATTGTCTTTTGCAACAAATCAGAACCAGGACATCGCCCTTTTCAAGTAGGCTGAAACCCAGGTCTGCTTTGGTATTTTTCACCTATTTAACTCTTTTCACGCACAATCTATCACTCATAATCATATTTCAATGCATTAAGTAACATTTTTCTTAAAACACCTCTTCAATCAAAGAGAGAAAAAAAAATATATATAAATACAATTCTCTTGAGTCCACTTTAAAATCTATCACGAGCCTCATACAAAAGGAGCAGGTAAATGGCCAAAAACACCAGCGCCTTCTGTTTTAGCAAGAAAAATAGGACCAATACCAAATGGAATTGACAATTAGATTATTACATTACCCAAGGGATCCTATCTAAGAAAATATATGCTCAGCCAGTTGCAATATGTGTGAACTTAAATGAGAAGAGGATTTACACTTGAGTTATTTGTCGGCTCTCATGATTTCCCCTCAGGATTGTGATCCTGTCTCTATACCGAACTTTCAATGCTACTAAAAGTGTTACTGTCTCCACCGAATAATATCCACGATCTGCATTGGTAGAAGAAAACTAGCACTGAGTTAACATACTTACACACAAATTAGACCAAAATACACAATTGATGCAGCTAACACATGGCATTTGGTTTGAAGAAGCTATAATAGAACATCAGCTAATAGCTTAACACTCATAGGCTGATGCCATAAATAAAACAAAAGCAGCACAAATTAAATGGCAAGGTGTTGACCCTTCTTACCTGATGTTTAAAAGGTATTTGTGTTAAATGGATCTATTCCAATCAAAGATTTTGTAGGTTGTTCTGGGGTAAAACCAAAAGTAATTGTATAAATCAAGGTTCATCAAAATGTTGGTTGGCCATAACAAAGTTCAGTCATTAAAAGTCTTCACTGAATAACCATCAAGAATCATCTCAGCTGAAAAAATTGAACAGCCCTATCCAATTAGAATAAAAATGTCGGACCATAAATCTAGTCCATTTGTCAACTGACTCGTGACTCCAATCTTAATCGCTTACATGTCTCAACTCTCAACACTTGAGATTGAGAATCATTTTAGACAAAAAGGAAAAAAAAAAAGAATTCCACATAACAGCAAGCAAAATGGGTAGCCCAGATCAGATGCAACAACTGAGACTAATAAAAATCTTGGACCATTAACAATACGGGCTCACCTCTTAGGCTCTTATTACCAACAGTGCCTAAGAAAACCTTGTGCAAACAACCATAACCATCCATTTAATGGCACCGAAATAGACAGTACAAAACAATAACAAAATTGACGATCCAATCATCAATTTAGACCACCATTCACGTGAGCCCCACCTTGCATTACGCATGGCGCTCAAGAACTTCCTCCACCGAACAATTCTAACCATATAGTCTACAGCAAGCAAAATGGACAGTTCATATCAGGATCTAAAATCATTTAGACAACTCATAATCCATGGTGCTCATGCTTAACTCACGTAAGACAATTCTAACCATCTAATAACATCCAACTGAAAGCCTAGATTAATTATAACAGCAAATGTTCATTTATTAATTCCATCTTGTGGTCCAAACCTTGGGTTTTACACATGCCACTCCAGAAACACTTTGATCAGATTACATCCAACAAAACATAGCTATACTCTCCGTTGATGAGATTCATGATCTTTCTTCAGAAGGATCCCCTTAACCAAGCATTGGAGAGTGGTATAACTAATGTGAGCAGTTGAGGGGGTTAATGTATGAACTTCTGGAGAACAGTTGCATATCAAATGCTCTTTTGTTTTCTTTTGCTGTCTGGAAGCCTTGGCACACTTCCTCTCTGAATTTTGTCTTGTTCATTTTCTACTACATTTCTAGTTTTTAATAAAATTCTTGCCTTCAAACAAATATCGAGGATGATTCATCAAATATAATTTCTAGGGCGTCAAAGAAAGAGTCTAGGCCCATCAATAGATTGTCCTTTATGAAGTAAATGATGCTAGAAACGTATTAATGTTTGTGCTCACCTTAATATTTTCACAATAACTTAATAAACTAGTTACTTAAAAATAATTTAAAAAAAGAAAGAAAAAGAGATTAAGACAACCTGGATTAAGGAATCCTCATATCCAACAACCTAGAATCTAGAAGAATTTTTTTTATAGGATGTCAACGCACCGCATGGAATATTTGATTGCACTCGATAATCTGGTAGACTAGTTCCGATTCCAGCCTGTTTGGATACACAGAATCCAATAACAAAGAGGTACTAGCAATTAGGTATGCCTTTCAGACCAGTGGTGAAATCAGTTTGTACAGAGCTCAAATTGTTTTGGGTGGCCATTCAGGAGGGATCTCTAATCTGCTGTTTGTTGATTGAGGGCGGGGGCGGGCACTCTACTGCTGCCGTCACATAGCAGATCAACTCGGTACAGTGTGTATGATAGACTAGTTCATTCACAAAGCCTCTTATTTCAGTCCTTTTGAATTCATACCAAACTTCCATTCAACCCAAAAAATAATAACACAAACTCATTTGATAATTGATTTCCATCTCAACACTCAACAAACACAAAAAAGTCCAAAAGCATATAAATCAAACCACTAGTTCAATACACGAAACAAAATCCCAACAGTTCCTCAATTATCCTAAAAGCCTATAAATACATCACAGTAAACATCTCTAAGGTTCTTCTTATTCCAAAGCCCAACCAAGACACCTATGATCTTGGAAGCATTTATAACAGCAGCCGTAAGCCTTCTAAAAATGGATTCAGCAGCAAATGACAATATGATTTTTGACAAACCTGCATTTAATAATATCCCCAGAGTTCACAAACATAACCATGAATAGAAAGATGAAGATCGATTATGATACGCAAACCATGAAATCGAATCAACCCCAAGACGAATTTCACAGACAACGCAAAGACCTCTAATCGAATATATTCCTTCAAATTCATAGATACAAACAACAGTACACATAGAAAGAGAGACGGTGATCAAGATCAAACCAATCATTTAATTCATAAACGCATCAAAAACAACAAGAGGAGACAAAAGATCAAAGGTTACCGACCTACATAATCCCCCATGAAGAGGTAATTGGTGTCGGGAGCGTTGCCGCCGATGCGAAAGAGCTCGATGAGATCATGGAACTGGCCGTGAATATCGCCGCAGACGGTGACCGGACACTTGACCGGCTGGACGTTCCACTCCTCGACGAGGATCGCCCTCGCCTGCTCGCAGAGGGCCTTCACCTCCGCCTCCGGCAGGTACTTGCACTCCATCAGATGCTCGATCTGGCGGTCCAGATCCCCATGCGAAGGCATCCTTTCCCTCCCTCCTCCCTCCTCCTCTCTCCGCCCTCCGATCTGCAGCACCACCCGTCTCACGACCGGATCTACAAAGCTAGGGTTAGGGTTTCGATCATTCCTTGGAAGAGATCGTCGTTTGGGTTTCCGTCCCCAACTTTTTCTAGGGTTAGGGTTTCTTTGCGGCTTCTCTTTTTCTGAGAAGGCGTATTTCTCTCTTTTCTATATATCTCTCTGTGTTTTGCCCCGCAGAGAGTTGGCAAGGGAGGAGAAAATGGCGGTATTGGAGAGAGAAAAAGGGGAGAAGATGGAAATGGGAAATGAAATGAAACTCAGATTCAAATTCAAATGAAATGAAATGTGGGCAGGTAGTTTTTTTGGGTGGGATTCTACGCCAGTGGTGGGGTGGCTCCGCCAGAGTCAAACCTGTCTGGGGCACCGTACACGTGTCCTCTCGTCTTAGGTGGTCCTTCTCGACATGCGGCATATTGTTTCTACAAAATGTGTACTTGGACGGATCCTTGGACCGGTACTAGGAATGGGTCGGGTTTGATCGGTTTCAGCTGGATCACTAGTATCATGTATTGGATGATTCTATTTTTTACTACTAGGAATGGGTCGGGTTTGATCGGTTTCAGCTGGATCACTAGTATCATGTATTGGATGAACCTTGAGTTAGAAATTTATCCAACCCATATGTTGATCAGGTCGAAATGTAAACTCAAAAGTCAATTTGATAGTTGAAAAGGGATAACTTGACCATTCACTAATAGGTTTGGATTCAGAAGGGCTAGTGGGTCATGATGCAATTAGCCAAGTCGGGTTGGGTTCACTTCAAATCAGGATGGTGGGTTGAATGGGAAGAATGGGGGGGCTTGACCTGGACTCAATAAGAATAAAAGGGTGCAACCCAAATCCTAAAAATTACTAGGGTTGAGTGTTTGAGTTGGGTTTTCAGTTAGTTTATGAAAAAATGATAGTATCTTGTATATATGTTGTATATTTATATGGATGACTAGAGAGCATTTAGTAAGCAAAATTGAATCAAAACCTTGCACGTCTGGTTAACTGCCATTGGATATCCAAACAAATAAAAATACGTTGTGTGCCCCTTCTTACCTATGTGAGTCCATGAATCACTACAATGTGGGTCATCTTCTAGTTTGGACAGTTCTAAAATGTGGGTCAATCATTCATAATTTATCGGTCAAAAAAAATTTTTTTGATAGGTAATCGGTCAGAATTTTTATATCATCAATTTGATCCTAACTTTATGCATGTATACACAGCCCAAGTTTCAGGTCAACTGTGATTATACTTATCAATTTAATGGACTCATGTGAGAAGCATGGATAAATTGTGTTTATCCCATCCAACAATGAATATATGATTGTGATGGGACTAAGATTTTATAGAGTTATGGTTCAGAAAAAAATGTGCATCTAATGGACAGACCCAATAGATGTGCTCCATTATGCATAGATAATAATTTCGTAGAACATTTATTTTTATAATTATGCTTTGATCACATTTTTGTTAAACCCAACGATTAATATTGCTTCCTCTAAAGAATAGTAAAAATAGCTAGAGTGGGTTCACAACTTAAATGGTTTTTTTTTCTTTATAATGTGAACCACATGAACAAATTTCACACATATAATATGTGCTCCATTATGGATAGATAATTAATTTGTTAGACATATACATATATATAATTTAGGGATATTGACCGTACAACCGTTCTTCCATCTAACATTCGCCCCACATCGGTCGAAGTCTATATAATTTCCATAGAACCGTTCGTACAATAATAGTGCGATATCGCACAGCCTTAGGATATCACACAATATGAAGTGTGCGATATTGTACAGCCTTGGGATATCGCACGAGATAAATACTTAAGCTTTGATTATCTCATATACGAATTTTAAGTTTAAGAGTAGCTCCCTGGGCAATATCCCTATAATTTAGGCACATGTAGAGATATGTGGTCTTGTGATTGGCAAAGCACAAAAAATCGCACTATTTTTTATGCTTCTTGTCATTGAAAAGTATTAGCACCAATGGAAGAAAAAGGTTTTTGTGTGGAAAAAAAAAAGTCTACTTGGACATACTTTTTAGCATGAATCTTGGACAAACTCCTATGTTACCCCTTGAATACTGATATTTTCAAGGGGTAACATAGGAGTTTGTCCAAGATTAATGTCAAAAAGTTTGTCCAAGTAGCATTACTCAAAAAAAAAAAAAAAAACAACATTCCACTTCTACAATCTATTTTTACATGAAAATGTGGTTACACAAATGTCCTCTTGGTCACTCAAGTGGGATCCATCTTTCTTGATCACATTCATTCATATATGAGGCCAGCTCCCCTAAGCTAAAGCTTAGGATAAGGTAAGCTTAAGTATGTGGTGGGGCCTACTTGGGGACCCACATGGGGATGGGGTGGGGGGATTTCAAGTACTCCCTATGATCTTCCTCCCTACAAAAAATCAGCTCCAACCGTAATTTCTATCATCTCCATATGAGCCAAAGAGTTTAATGGTTAACAATCCATTCGGATTGATATATAGTCAATCCAACGGTCCAGTAAATTCATATCTTACCGAAAGTTGGTGGACATGTGCAATTTAAGGGGGTCATGTGTTTGGTCCATTTGGATGGACCAAAGGTGTGCCCCCACAAGCACGAGCTTATGAAATTTTCTCCCTAAGCTCGAGCTTAGGGGAGCCTTGGCCTTCATATAATATGCCTTCACATAAAAGTGTACTCACCTGAGACTCATACTAATATTTGCTAAGTATAAGATCAGTTTCTTTTCGTAAATCTTAAAGTATTAAGAGTTGACTCAATGGTTTTCCATAATAGCCCAACAATTTAATTAAACTATCATTATTATGATTGTATTTGATTCTGATTGGTTCTCTTTTCTCACTATGGTTGAAGGGTTCTCATTCTCACTATGGTTGAAGGCGCCCTCCTAGATTGACTCTCTCTCTCTCTCTCTCTCTCCTCTCTCTCTCTCTCCGCATATTGCCCAGAAATTCCAAGTTGATCAGAAGATATAAAGTGGCCAAAGAGGACAATAAAGATGGTTTGTTGTTCAAAATTCAAAGCTCTTTACGTAATCAAGTTAATTAGCATTTGCCATGGATATCATGATCTTTTAACCATTACTAGATCCAAGTGTCAAATAATAATCGAAAGACATTGTAATAATGAATGAATATCTAATATTGAAGATGAGGAGCAAATGAGCAAATGAGCAATGTACCCATTTGTTGCTTAATAATGAGACGTCGCGCTCTCCACATAGCACTAATGGCTAAGTGACTTGAGTAGAGTACGTGGGTATGTCAATGCTTACAAAAGGAAGAGAGAGAGCAGATAGCAACCATATTGGGATTGTTTAAATTATTTATATTCCGATCTCCTTTATATCATATATCTCTCTTTCTCTGCCTCATTCATTTCAGAGATGCTAGAGTGAGGGCCACTCTTGTGTAAATCTACAGCGGGGATGAAGGAAACCAAAACCTATTTATAAGCCTTAATTCTATTTCTAATCTATTAATGAGATTTACTCCAAAGGAGTCAATGGTTTAAGTATCTCTTTCTTCAACATGCTTTAAAGTGCAATCAAGAAATCCAGCTCATTTTATGGGGTTGGTGTTGTTGTGGATAGAGAAATCCTATTATTAAATAAAAACAAAATAATGTACGTAATCTAAACTAAGTTGGACCACAAATATTGCATGTTATGGTCGGTGACCTTTATCTTTATCTTGTGGTCCACATCCTAATGAGTAATCTTAGAAGGAGCACGCACAAAATGATTGAGAAATAGGAGGAGCCTTTGGTTTTCCAAATAAAAATTAACATGGTTACATGAACTAGTGAGTGTTGAAAGTTTGGGGAGTCTGAATCCTTGAGGCTCTCTACTTAGAAAAACTCAGTGTTGAATAAGTGGAGCTTTATAATAGTGGAGCACGCTTGTTGAAAATCCAAGTCACCCAAAATGAGAGATTCCCTATCTATATTGGATATTGTCCCACCATAAGTTTGACCACTAGAATAAACTATGAATAATAATACATATGATTGTGATGTTAATCACACTTTTAATTAAATGGTCAATCTTATATTGGGACCAACTCCTATTTAAATAAAACAGAGGTATATTTCATATATGGGAAGGGCCATCATTTTGACGGGCTCGAATTTTCAACATGCCCACTTAGAATATCACCCCTTTGGCTCAAGATTTGTCTACCTAGGAGCCTCATCCGGACTCAAAGTTTGGGATGGCTGCATGGGTTCAATGGTACTAAACTGTGAGTGTTCTCCTTTCATTTCTGTCATTGTATATAGATAGGCAAACATTATTTCTCAAATGATATAAATAGTGCTCAACAATTCTTTCAGTTTGCTACGTTTTAACTTTCTACTTAACAAATTCCAAGTTGAATAAAAAGTAACAATGTTTTCAAAAACAAGTTGATTAGGTGAAATTAACTAAATATATCACTTTGTTAATCTTAAAATGATAGGCATTTCAGAAATAAATAAACGGTTTCATAGTTAAATTGTGTTGTTGTCTAATGTTAATGTTAAGAACTTGATTGATAGAGCATAGATTAAAATCTTCTGCCGACTCATCCTTATTTGCCCGAGTCAATTCAGCTTTCGATGTCCAAGGCTGAGCTGCAGCAAGGCATGATGACCTTCTGGGTCAAGTTTTTGAGTTCTTTAAACCGTGGAATCAGGATGTTTGGATGGACCAATTCGCTTCTCTACAGGCTGGATTGAATCAAGGGATGGATGAGTTAGACTAATCCGAACTTGGACTTGACTCGATTATTGATTGGATTGAATGTTCAGAATCTGGCTCTCAATTCAGGTCCTTCAAATCCGTAATCTCATCAGATGATTGATCGAGACTGAATACTATACATCTGAAGAGATTTTCTTAGTGGACCTACTTTCTGAGTGGATTTGACATATGCAAGGCAGATTCAGAATTTTCATTTGGGTGGTGTTGTATATCGAAGAAGTTAAATAATAAAATAAAATATTTTAATATCTTATATAAGGGGGTTTCTAGAATCATATGGGTGCGGTCACTTGGATCTGCCGCTGTGTAAGAGAAAGAGACAAGGACTCAGGAAATGGGTTTCACTTTGGGCTCACAAAATCTCTGTAGTCTAGTCAATGGATAAAGATGTAGGTCTTACAAGGGATGGTCCATGGTCTGAACTGGGCCAAACATTATATGCCCACAGCTTGTCTGAAATTTGGGCCAAACATTATATGCCCACAGCCTGTCTGAAATTAGGTTTTTTATCGGATGTTAAACATACGTGATGTCTTTTCATCTAAACCATGAGATGGCTAACCGGTCTGTAAGTGGGGCCTACCTCATAAATGGTATTAGGAAAAGAGAATGACCCACGATGTGGAAAGGATAGTCCACACGTGTGGGAAGAAGGCATACCTCCTAGGGATTAAGCCCTAAGCAGCCGGGCTGCAAGGGGCGGACCCAAGCCCCACCCATATTTGTGAAATGTTTTAAATTTCTAAAACCCCCTTGCAAATACTAAAAATTTATACATTTCTCTTTTACATTTGACCCTCCTCCAATATTTCTTATCCATGAAGCCCCTCAAGTTGAATTTCCTAGGTCCGCCCTTAGCCGGGTAACATGTGGTTACCAACCAGATTTCCAAATTCTAAATGCACAATTCTAAAGGACTTATTCTGAAAAATATAAATTTCACTTTAGATGGAGTAGAGCTCGAGGTCAACTATTGTCCAACGTAGAATTTCTTTGTTATCATAGAATAATTAGCATCAATTTTTTTAAAAAGTCCAAATCTAGTGATGTTGAATTTCCTTTTCTTTATTATGCCAGGGATTCAAACTTATACACTCCACTCATACACCCACACGCCTAATTAGAAAATGTTCATATCTTATCAAGTTCACTTGAATGCATGATAATTAAAGCATCAACGTGACAAGAAATGTTTGAAAGGAAATTACTATATGCAAAATATCATATCCATCAAAAAGTTCCAACTTATGATAGTAGGTCATTAATGTTCATTCCAGTTGTAAATATGATAAATTATTGGAAACCAAACACAAAATGAAGTCATTTGATCAAATCAGTTAAAACAAGTGCGAGAAAAGTGAGCATCCCACGTGAATTTTCATTCATATACAAACATTATTTTATAAAAGAGGCCAGATCCCCTAAGCTCAAGTTTAGAATAAGGTAAGCTCAAGTGTGTGGTGGGGTCCATTTGGGGACCCACATGGGGATGGGGTGGGTGGAGAAATCTCAAGGACTCCGTAGGATCTTCCTCCATTCAAAAAACCAGCCACAACCATAATTTCTATCATCTACATATGGGACCAAGAGTTTAATGATCAACAATCCATTCGAATTGATATATAGTAAATCCAACGGTCCAGTAAATTCGGATTACCGAAAGTTGGTGGACATGTGCAATTTAAGGGGGTCATGTGTTTGATCCATTTGAATGGACCAAAAGTGGACCCCACAAGCACGAGCTTACGAAATTTTCTCCCTAAGCTCGAGCTTAGGAAGCCTTGACCTTTATAAAACTCACTATATTAGTGATCTATATCTATATCTATATCTATATCTATATTTATATCTCCTTACCATATATAAAAAGAGACAGTTTATATGCTGCTTTTTCCTCCTGGTTCCTCTATGTTTTTTTTCTCAGCATGAGCCAGCCTCTCGTGGCACCCACTTAGAATGTGACCTGTTGGCCACTTGATTGCAAGGTGTCCACTTAGTAAAGTACAATCTCATGGGCCCACCTAGCATGCAAGACAATTCCGTTTTTGCTACCAGCATACATACATTTTCTATTCTTTGGTTGTTTCATCCTTTTCCCCTTCATCTTTCTGTTCTTGCTTTTTTTTTCTTCTCTCTGGCTGAGTTCGGTTGGACAGCATGAGCGCCAGCATCTCGTGGCACCCACTTAGATCAGCATGTGGCCTGTTGGCCCCTTTACTGCAAGGTGTCCACTTAAGGCACAATCTCATGTGCCCACCTAGCATGCAAGCTTATTTTTTTTGCTACCAGCAAACATTTTGGCCTACGAATCTTTTCCGGATGTTGTCTGAAGTTCTTCTCCTATCCTCTGCTTCTATCAACACACATCTCTGTGACCTCATTCAAAGGTATGTGGTTTTTTTTCCATTCTTTCCCTGTGTTTGATATCCTTCTTAAGGTATGTGTGATTTTTTTTTTTTTTAAGTTACAATGATGATGCATTGAATGTGTTTGCTAAATTGCCTTCTGTTAAAAATTGATAGTTGTAACTACATATTATGTATTCTCTGAATTGGGTTCTAATGATGATGGATTGAATGAGTTTGCTAAATTGCATTGAATGTGTTTGCTAAATTGCCTTAGTGAAAAAAATTTATAGTTGTAACTACATATAATGTATTTTCTGAATTGGCAAGTGAGTTAGAAGAACATATGATAAAAATAAATATCTCAGACTAACAACCAGTATATACAAATTGCTTTACAGTATTGGGCAACTGGGTGATAACAACCTTATTTTTATAAGGGAGCAGTAGTTTTAGTTGGAAGAACTTTATACACATGTTAGATAGTTAACTTTTCCCCCATTTCAACACTCACATGCACTTTCTACATTGTTAGGTACATTCCAATTTATAAAGATAATAACTCAAATTCAATTCAAATTGTGATATCCTTAATCCCACTCCTCATTGCTATCAGCAACTCGCTCTAATATAATATATATATATATATGTCTTAACAGCCCTCTCCTTAGCTTTCCTCTAATCTCTTCTAAGTTCTAACCATAAGAAAGCATTGATGAAAATAACAGTTTCAGAGCACCCAACAAAAGCGAAAGAAACCACAAAACCAGATGAAGGTTTCTAATGAAGATTCAGATGTTGATCACATAATTTCACTCACCGAATGGTTCTTGGACCTGTTTGATAGCTCTCAATGGCCCATAAGGGCTGGTATAAGCATCGATGGCTTCAGATTAGAGAAGGGTGCAAACACTGCCAGATATTTTATGAAATCTAAGTAAGAGAAGCTGTTTAAATTTAAATATAACGGAAGACTGCAGTGGGTTTTTGCAATATCTGAAAATTCCTTTAGAAATTACAGCAGACAAGGTTTTTGTAGGCATTTTACACTCTTTTGCTGATATAAAGTTTTAGAAATAGGATCAAGGTAAGACATGTAATGTTCGATTTACCTTTTTATTTGGTATATTTGTCTATAATACTGGCATTTAGTGTTCTTATAACTGTAGTTATACAAATGTACCTGCTGCATCTCTACTAATAAAAATATTACAATACTTTCCCTCTCATTGGAAACAAAGCTATGAGCAAATGAAACCAGGGTAACATGGAATATTTACCATCTGTTTGTTTATGATACTGTAATATTTCTCTTTATTTGTGAAGAATGCTTACCATGTGTTTCTTTATATTCGTCTGTTAAAGAAACTAGATAAAGAAACTTCTATTTTTTTCAAATGGGTAGATATATATTTGTAAAGAGTGCTTACCATGTGTTTGTTTATATTATTCTATTAAAGAAGTTAGAAAAAAAATTATATGTACAATCTATAATATTAGTTCAAGTAAAATATGTTTTAAGATGTTTGTTGTCCATAAAATTAACCCTTGTGTGGGTTTAGTAGCCTTACCAAATACCAATTCATCTCATTTTAATTATTTGGTTGTTTGCACTGTAGAGCCACTCCAATAATATATTTAACAAATAGTAGCAGCTCTGTCACCATGTGTAACATGAGAGTTCCAAAGCAAACTTGAATTAAATAGCTTTTTTAGAAGGCCACTGGGAGCAATAGAAGCTACTCTGCTTCATTTGCGAAATATTGAATACACTTTTGCTTCACACCATCAACAACTGACCATG
The DNA here is from genome assembly GCA_012931725.1 of Litsea cubeba. Taxonomy (NCBI): domain Eukaryota; kingdom Viridiplantae; phylum Streptophyta; class Magnoliopsida; order Laurales; family Lauraceae; genus Litsea; species Litsea cubeba. Next base: position 29,443,071 of record CM022954.1, on the reverse strand, counting down.
CTATTATGCATAGTGAAAATGAAAATACTCCTAGATTTATCTTCTTATTCCATAGATATATCTATTTTTTATCCCTTTATGAGTAGTGTTTTTGTTATGGAAGAGAATGTTAGTTATTGTATCCACATTCCACACTCAGATACCAAGCAACTATTCTACAGTTAACAATTGATATGCAAAATAACTAATTATTAAGCGATTTTTTTTGTATGTAATATGTTCATCTCTTGCCCATCCAAAATGGTTTATTGAGCTGCATTTAATCTGTGTTTATCTTTTATCATCGGGAAAACCTTCCTCAGGCACCTACACTACTGAATGTGAAGGCAATGACTAAAAAACAATACACTGTACTTATGCATCAAATCTAATTACTTTGGACCTCTATATCTGATAATATTGTTGTTTGCCTATTTCTTCAGGGCTTTCTTTGCTTAAGTGGAGCTATACTGATCCAAGTATATAAGACTATATGCAAGGGTAACCCAAGTTCTTTTCTGTTGGTGCTTGACTAATAAAAAATACACACTATTTATGCCTCAAATCTAATTACTGTGGACCTCAATATCTGATGGAATTGTTGTTTGCCTATGTCTCTAGGGCTTTCTTTGCTTAAGTGGAGCTATACTGATCCAAGTGTATAAGACTATATACAAGGGTAAGAGCTATACTGATCCAAGTATATAAGACTATATACAAGGGTAACTTGAGTTCTGTTTTTGCTAATGCTTCCACTCATTCCAAAACATTATTGAAAACAAATTAACCCAAGGCAGGAATTTCTGTACTTGTTTTTCTTGTATGTTATAATTGTTGCATATAATAAAACATAATAGGAAAGAAAAAAAAATTTTCCTACATGCAAGTTAGGGACATATTTTTGACTTTTGCAAGAATAATCACTAAAAGTAACAATGGCTAATGTGATTTCCATCATCATTGTGATTAATAACAGCAAAACCTCTTCATCCAAAAAAGCAAAGCGTCATTGCATCAGTTATTGAGGAGAAACTCCTCTTTTTTAATATGGATAGAGATTATTTGTGATGTTACTTTACTTTTATGGGATAGTTACCTTCCATTTATTTAGGCATCTCTTGGAGCATATTTATGTTTTCTTGGTATTTTGACAATATTTATGCTCCTTTTATTGTTAAATCTTATGGTATTTTTTAATTGAGTAGTTGGCCTCTGTTTATTCCTGTATAATGTTATTATGTTGTCTTCCTGTGTGAAAAAGGATTTCTGATATACTTTTAATGTTATCTTTATACTCACTAAAATATCAGTTTCTAATACACGACTTATATTACATTTTTATAAACTTATGTGAACTTACTTGATTTATTTGTACTGCATAATATTCTGGTTTTTTCCTAGATTTCCTTCTTATTTCAGTAATCCATTGCAATCGGAATCCTAAACCTATATCACAATAGACAAGCAAATAGCAACTAATCATCTTGACAAAGAAATCATTGTATATCCAAATTTCCTCTTCAATGAACAACAATTAAACAAATAGTTTGTATTTTAAACCAACATATCCTTACTTTATAATGAGTATTTTTTAAGATTTAACTTTTGTTCTACTTTTTTTTTTTAATTTAGCCTTTTGTTTCATTCTTTTTTTTTTTTTTTTGCAGTTTATTCTAATCAATACTGCTCATCTGATCGGATACCCGTCTGTTTCTGGTTTGTTGACATCTGTACCATTTGAAGTGTTAAATCTGAAATATTATTTAATCTTTTTTTTCATTGAATAATGTTCTCTGAAATTATTATCTTATGCATATCTTTTTTTTATCTTTCTAATGTAAAAGTAATCTTGCTACAATCACTTTTCTTTATTTGTTAAAGTTTTATTTAATGAGATATTATATCTAACTTACACATTTATTGACTATATATGGACCAGTGAACTATATTCAATATCTTCATGATGGAGAATCAGAACGAAAAAGAAAAGATCCATATACAAGGTTATTATCTTCTTTGAAAGACAAAAAAACTGTATAAATATGTTTATTTCAGTGCTCAACTATAGTATTAAAGTTATAAAGTCACTTAGTTGTCTTCTTATACAGAAGACAAGGCTAAAAAGCGTCGTCAAAAGCAACGTGATTCATACGCAAAGTTATCTCTAGAGCAAAAACGAAGTATTAGCATGAGAAAAAAAGAAGCAAATAAAAGGAGAAAAGTACAACAAAGTCAGGCATTAGAACCTTCTCCAAAGAGCAAAATATATACTTCAAAAATTGCAAATCCCACAGAAACATCAAATTTAGGTTTGCTCCTAATTTTATACTACCTTTATCTTTATAATTGTAATCAATAATGCCATTTGTAATTACTAATTATAATACTTGAACAACTGTAGAACATGCACAACTTCAACATCGACTAAAAAAAAGACAATGGTACACCTCATTGCCTAAAGAAAAAAAAGATGCACTTCTTCTACGAAAAAAGGAAGCTTATGCAAAAAAAAAGTTGCTCAAAGGAGTATCTTCTGCAAATGTTACTTCATCATTAAATACAGGTCAACAAATAGGTATGTAATTAGATATTCTAATACGTAGTATTTAATATCTTTGACAAATATAATGGAGATATATAATAAATATATTTCTAATGAAATATCTATCTTCTGCAACAAACAGAAACTACCGGCATACTACTGGCTAGCACTATCAATGATGCTCCAAGAAATATTAGAGCACAGATGGAAAAAAGAATATACCATACATATGAGATTGGTAAGTTATATATTATAAGTATAATAAATTTTTTCCTCTGATTATATAAAAACTTATATTACAAAATTCTTAAAAGTACATACATCTTCCACCAGGGTCAACATCTAGGCAGCCTGATGAATTCAATCAAGATGCTTCTTCAAGTGTTTATCAAGAAGAAACTTGTAGATTAAACTACAGAGAAAAAGGTAGATATATTTATATAAAATAGTAGTTTAGGTTTATTAAAAGAGTTGAAATATACTAATAAAATTTTTAAATGCAGTTACATATGGTTCTGAAATAAGCATTCCTTTGGAACCATCAGTATTAGAACAAAAGCTGGACTGTAGTTACTGTGGAGCAAGGAAATTTGCTTATGAACCGAAAGGCTTCTGTTGTTCTAAAGGTCAAGTATTGGTGGCTTCGAATCCTATTCCTGATGAGCTCCTTACTCTATTCATATCAAATAGTGAAGAAGCATCTCATTTCAAAACATATGTTAGAACATATAACAATACATTTGCTTTCACCTCCTTCGGTGTCAAATGTGAAAAGGAGCTGTGTAAGAGAAACAAAGGTATTTACACTTTTAAAGTTCAAGGTCAAGTTTATCATTACATCAATGATTTGTTTCCTCCTGATGGTCATCCGTCATATCTACAATTATATTTCTATGATACTGATCATGAAGTGGAGAATAGGATATATCAGTCACCAAAGCTTAGGCCTGATGTTGTTCAAAAGTTAATGGATATATTGACCATCAATCCTTACTGTAAATTTTTTCGATCTTTAAGAGATTTCTCTACTGGTGATGATACAAGAATATTCATAAAAAGTGATCCTCAGTTTGATCAAAGAGTATACAATGCACCTTCAGCATCACAAGTTGCAGGAATCTGGACAGAAAATTCAGATGCCAACCAGTCAGCCGAACGTGAAATCATAGTCTACAGTCATTCTGGAAGCAGTCACAGAATAAAACATTATTTTGGTTGCTATGATCCGCTTGAGTATCCACTACTATTTCCTTATGGAGATTCAGGTTGGCACAGAGGTATCAAACAAGCACAAGGAAATGAGCTAAATCATCGAGACGTACTCTCGATTTGTGATTTCTTGAAGAAAGAAACACGAGGTATAACTTCATTTCATATAGGCTATTATAAAATGAACTTAAACACTAACAACTAATAATTTCTTTTTTTTCCTTGTATAGCTTCAGAGAAAAGAAGTTCCAAAAAAGAACATATATCATGTCGACAATATTACTGCTATAAATTGCAAATTCGACCATCTGAAGTGTGAGACCCCACCCCTGGTGGGCCCTCAATGTGAATTTGAATACTATTTATTAGCCTAAGTATTTTAATTATATTATTTATGGGGCTTAGTGAGGGTAGTATGTATTTTCCTAGGGTTAGTCTAGTGGTGTAATTAGTAGAGTCAATAGGGTGTCTTTTGTTATTTTTAGAATTAGGGAGTTTGTTAGAGGCCCTAGCTAGAGTTTTGTATTTACCATAGGGGGTTTGCACCAAAGAATCTTCTAGAAGATCACCTAAAGACCTAGATACCCTTTACCCTAACCCTAATCCTATTTTAACCCCAAGGGCAATCTTGTCCCTAACCCAAAAACCCAACCTATATAAACAAAACCCTCCCCCATGCCCTAACAACTACTGTTCATCTCCTTTTCTCTCAAGTTCCAATCTCTTCTCTCTTCCTCTTCCCCAATTTCCTCCAACGAACCCTCATCTCCCCCTCCAATCTCTCTTTTCTCTTCCTCGCCCCAGAAACCCCTTAACAGAAGGCCAGCCGAGATCGACCTGCATCGTAGGAGCAACTGTCGAGACCTTTTCTCTTTTCTCTCTGGTTTTTCTCTCTTTTCCTTCTACCTTCAATTGATCCAGGCAAGTGCACTATGCTGGTAGTTTAGATTGCATGTTTCCTTCCTTTGATTGGCAGTAGAATTTCAATTTGTAATATATATGTTTAGATCGATCCTTGAGCATGTTTGTTTGGTTCCTTTGGCCATTGATGGATGGGATTACCTCATTTGGATGATCAATGGCCGGTTGATGATGGGTGGAAGATGTAGGAATGATTTATTTTGCTTCTGTAATGGTCTATGGAGAAACCCAGGAGAATTGGGTTGCAGTGATGGTTTTCCGGAGATGGAATGACGAGAACCCACCTCGTTGTGTTGTGATCGGAATCGAAGTAGGACCACCCTTGGAAGATCAGGACCCTACGTCTATGTGAGGGGCCCTGTGCGACCATGGGGTGCTACTTGATCTGGATTCTGATCAGAGGTGGACCACCATTCCTGTGCTTAATGAAGAGAAGTTGTGTCCTGTCGCAAAACCGGGTTCTGTAACAGAACACAACGCTGATAGGAGAGATGGACAGAGTCCAGCGATGGCCGAGCCCCGCACCTGCAGAGCCCAGCGGTTGCCGAGCTCAGCGTTAGCGCAGCTCAGCAACTGCCGAGCTCAGTACTGGCCGGACTCAGCGATGGCTGGATTCAACACTAGCGGAACTCAGAGTTCTGCCGAGCATAATGGTTAGGATGAGATTCGCGTTTAGCCGAGCTAAGTGTCTAGGCCGAGCTCAGTGCTCAAGGCCGAGTTCAGTGTTACGGCCGAACTCAGTGTTATGGCCGAACTCAGTGTTTTACTGAGCTCAGCGCCAGACCGGGTTCCGTGCCAGACCGGACTTCGAGCTTAGCCGAACTCAGTGCTTAACCGAGCTGAGAGCTAAACCAATCTCAATGCCTAACCGAACTCAATGCATTTTCTGAACTCAGTTGGGTGGCCGAACTGAGCTAGGCCCTTTGCCGAGCTGAGCTGGGTGGCCGAACTGAGTATCAATTGAGCTCCATTGCTTAGCCGAACTCCGAGATGGATTTCCAAAAAGGCGGGATTTCAACAAAGGAGACTAGAACCTGGGACATTCCCTTTAGCCAGAATTCTTAGTGTGCACGGCCAACTACCCAGGCCAGGGAGTTAGCCGAACTCACAGGAAGTTCTGGACAAACAGGCTTTGCCTGTAGGGTGTTTTTCCTTCTCTGGTCCCAGTGTGCCGAGCTGACCGCCCAGGCCAGGAGGTCGGCTGAGCACACTGTGTACAGTGACGATCCCCAGATTCTAATTTCTATTGTTGCAATCATATGTAGGGCCCATTGACCATTCAAATAGACTTCCATCACTGTGCCAGCCACGAGTCAATGGTACGGCTCAACCTTGACTCGTGGGGTCCACTAATTAAAGTCCAGGTTATGTAATCTAAGATGATTCGACCTTTATAGGGTATCAAAATGATGCATATAACTTCTAAGCACCAAACACAATATTCCTTAGCATCTGTGGTTTCACTTAAAGATCGAATTACCTGAGATGGACCTGTATCCGAAAGTGGACCATTTACCTAGGTTGGACTGTTGCTATCTCCCTTTGATCCTTGTACTTGGAGATTCATCTCCCTCATACTATGACTATCACTCTATTGTCCTTATTATTGCTCATACCTGTTAATTAAATGGAAAATGGAGGACCTAAACCTAGAAATACGTAGAGGTGACCCGGTAATCTGATTTGGTGGATCATTGACCCGTGTCTGTGGCTAGGCGGGCCCTTTTTATGGCCTAAGTTGGATGTGAATTACCCTAGAATGGAGAGGTTAGATTGTATGGGCTTGTGACCCATTAAGGTTGTAAATGGATCATATGTCATTGAATACGGACTTGTATCTCATATGAACTGTTATAGATCAGGCCATGTATTTGGTGGGCCTTGGTATGGATCCAATGATGGGATTGGACTTGGACTATGATCCACAATTTATATTGAATACTTGGACCTCTTAGGGACTTTTGTTAGGACCTTGTTCACGCAAGGCAAAGCCTAGACAGACACAGACCTTTATTGTTTCCGAGTCGGCATAGACATTCACTGAGTTGATTTAAGCTCAGCCAGTTGGACTGATCATCACTGGTAGGAGCTATTGAGATTTGTGTGTGGCTATCATGATGAGCACTATTGGGACGGACGGTGTGATGCCGGTTCCGGTCGTTGTGGATGATGTTGATGATATTTTGCAGGGTTAGTAATCCCTAGCATTAGCTTAGGATCCCTAACGCGACTGTGTTCAGTATGGGAGGGCCGCGGCATAATATCCCGCGGTGACCAGCTTATGTGGATGTGCCATATTGTGTAGGTTTATTACTGTTACGCTTATTATGATTCTACATTGTTATCTTGCACGACTGCATAGCATATGTACCTTTGTTACTCTCTTAACCTTATACATGTCTCTACTCATTTGATGCATACATTCTATATTATCTGCATATTGTGACTTGCCAGATCTTTAGATCTGACCCACTCTTGGTGCTTAGGTCTTGACCCCGAGTTCGAGGGCGATGCGTTCGCACTCGTTGAGGTGCCCGTAGTAGGCGATTACGGATGGGGGCCGGCCGACCATGAGGTCGAGCCGGAAGGTGGAGAGCCGACACTAGCTGCGGGGGTCTGAGTGTTCTTTTATCTGGGTTTTGAGAGACTTTTGTTGTGAGTTGGGTAGTAATGAAAATTATGTAATTAAACTTTGATTTGTTATCTCTATACATTTATGCTGGACTTCAGCCCATCTACATTTGACATATATACGATGATACCCTATACTTCCGCTATCTCTGATATTGCTTCCGCTATACTATCATGCTTCCGCAATTAACCATTGTTATTATGTTGATGAAAAAGTTTTAAATTGGACCTCACTGCGGACCTACGATCTTGGAAGTTCTCGGATTTTCCGGGAAGTAGCGCGCCAATTTCGGTACTTTGACGATTTTCTCGGTATCCGGAATTGGGGCGTTACAGAAGCCTCACTGTTGTTACACTCTGGTCGTCTTTTACAACAGTATGTTGTTGACATGTATATAAAAATTGAAACATCTCGGTTAGATTATTTTCGACGTGAACAACATTCGATCAGAGCAGATTTATATCAAGGAATAATGGACAGTATTAGCACTGGTGAAACTTCTGCAAAAAAGATTGGAAAGAGAATTGTATTGCCACCATCATTTATTGGAGGTCCAAGAAATATGCGTCGTCGATACCTTGATGGAATGGCATTAGTTCAAAAGTTCGGCAAACCAGATATCTTCCTGACGATCACTTGTAATCCTACTTGGTCAGAAATAAAAGATCAACTTGGTTATGGTGAAGAAGCTCAAAACAGACCAGACTTGATTGCAAGAGTTTTTAGAGCAAAGATAGAGGAGCTCAAAATTGATTTAATGAAGAAGCATACTTTTGGTTCGGTTGTAGCACATGTATATGTTATAGAATTTCAGAAAAGAGGGCTTCCACATGCTCATTTCTTACTCATCTTGAAGCAAAGATACAGACTTAGGACTCCAGAGATGTATGACAAATTTGTGTCTGCTGAGCTCCCAGATAAAAAAATCCATCCACATCTTTACAAAATGGTTATTCAACATATGATGCATGGACCATGTGGGAACTTGAATCCGAGTAATGTTTGTATGAGAAATGGACAATGCAAAAATCATTATCCTCGTGAATTTTGTTCTGTTACAACACAAACAAAGAATTCTTATCCGTTATATAAGAGACAGAAAACTGGAGAAGAGGTCAAAGTTCGTGGTTCTTTGTTAGATAACCGGTGGGTGGTTCCATATAACCCATATTTACTAGCAAAATTCAATTGCCACATGAATGTTGAAGTTTGCTCATCTGTAAAAGCGGTTAAATATTTGTACAAGTACATTTATAAAGGACATGATAGAATCATTTTTCATCTTGGTGGCAATAATGTTTTTGAAGATGTTGATGAGATACAACAATTTCAGCAAGGAAGATGGATATCTCCTCCAGAGGCAATGTGGAGAATTTACCAATTCTGTTTAAATGAAATGTATCCATCAGTTAAAGGCTTACAAGTTCATCTAGAAAATATGCAAACTGTTGGGTTTCGAGGAGATACAGACTTATTGAATATCTTGCATAATCAACAAGCATCTAAAACAATGTTGACTGAATACTTTCGAATGAATCAAATAGACAGAGATGCTTGCAAATTGCTATATAAAGAGTTTCCTGAATACTATGTTTGGAATGAAAATAAGAAATATTGGAGTAAAAGAAAACAACGAAATGCAGTAGGCAGGCTCGTTGCTGCGAGTCCAGTTGAAGGAGAAAGATATTATCTGCGGTTGCTATTAAATCATGTCAAAGGAGCTACATCATACCAAAACTTGCAAATGGTCAACGGGATTCAGTTTGATACATTTCGCAAAGCAGCAGAACAACTGGGGTTGCTTGAATCTGATAACATTATTGTTCAATGCTTAGAAGAAGCAATCTTGTTCCAAATGCCTCTAACATTGCGACGACTATTTGCTACACTATTGGTCTACTGTGGAGTACATAATCCTACAGTATTATGGAACAGGTATAAAGATGCAATGTCTGAAGATTTTAAAAGAACATATTTCATGTCTACAAGCAAAATTGAGGCAAAAACACTACAAAGTATCAATTTCATCCTAGAATCTATGGGAAAAAATATTTCTGAGTATACCTTGCCACCAATAACAACAATTGATACTCCAGATGAAAAACTGTTGAAAGAGATTCATGAAGAGTTGAACATCCCAATTTCAGAAAATGAATTGCTTACAGTTCAAAATTTAAACACTGAACAAAAAGAGCTTATACCATCATATTAGAAAGAATAAGAAGTAGCAGTAGTGGAATCTTCTTTATTGATGGCCCAGGAGGAACAGGAAAAACATACTTATATCGAGCTCTACTCATCACATTGAGATCAAAAGGACATATTGCATTAGCAACTGCCACATCTGGTATTGCTGCATCTATTTTACCAGGAGATCGTACTACACATTTACGGATCAAATTACCATTGAACTTTGAAGAAAGATCAACATGCAATATATCAAAACAAAGTGGGCTAGCAGAAATGTTGCGCAGGACAAAACTTATTATTTGGGATGAGGCATCCATGGCAAACAGACGAGCAATTGAGGCACTTAATATTATGTTACAAGATATAACTGATTGCAGACTATTATTTGGAGGAAAAATAGTAGTATTTGGAGGAGATTTTCGACAAATACCTCCTGTTGTCATTCGTGGAGGAAAAAGGGAAACAATTGAGGCAAGCTTGGTAATGTCAGAACTATGGAGCAAAATTCAAAAAATAGAACTGACTGAAAATATGAGAGCTAAAATTGATCCACATTTTAGTGCATTTCTATTACGTGTTGGTAATGGAACTGAAATAGCTATTTCTGAAGAAAGAATTCAAATTCCAAAAACAATGATCATTCCTTACAAAGATGACATTAGCTCAAAGTTCCAACTTGTCAATTGTGTCTTTCCAAATCTCATATTGAATGGACACAATGCTCTTTTCATGACGAATCGAGCTATATTGACAACAAAAAATGAATTTGTTGATGAGTTGAACCACATCCTAATTGAACAATTCCCAGGAGATTCAATCAAATACTACAGCTTTGATTCTGCAATAGATGAGGCACATCAGAATCTACCAGAAGAATTTCTGAACGGGTTAACACCGAATGGGCTGCCTCCACATGAATTGGTACTGAAGAAAAATTGTCCAGTAATCCTATTGCGTAACATCGACCCTTCTTGTGGACTTTGCAATGGCACTCGATTAATTTGCAGAAATTTCCAACAGAATGTAATTGATGCTGAGATTATTGTTGGCCATCATGAAGGGAAAAGGGTATTTCTTCCACGAATTCCATTGCAATCAGATCAAGATGAGAAATTTCCATTGCCATTCAAGAGAAAACAATTCCCCATTCGTTTGAGTTTTGCAATGACAATAAATAAAGCTCAAGGGCAGACATTAGAAAATGTTGGCATCTATCTACCTCAACCTGTTTTTTCACATGGACAACTATATGTTGCCTTATCAAGAGTCAGGTCAGGTGAAGCCATCAAGATATTAATAAATCCATCTTCCAATAAGAAGGATGAAAGCACATATACAAGAAATGTTGTATATAAAGAGCTATTAGCACTTGCTTGCAACAACAAATGATGTCAAAACTCAAACAATACAGGTATATTATGCTTAACATTTACTTAACATTTTCTTTGTATTATTACACAAATCACCTTCATACATTTACTTAACATTTTCTTTGTATTATTACCCATGATTTATATTATGCTACGATTATAGAAACTAAATTCAACCTAGCAAATACAAATTTATTAAGCAATAATGAATTATAAAAAATTAATAAAATATATATTAATCATAATCAGAAACTACAAATAATGCATGATTCACAAAATCTAGACTATTTTTTTATACTTCTATCTAAATATGTCATATGTGTTATTTTATATTGCACAAATGACTAAGATTTATCCAAATTTGGGCAATCTCCTAATTTGATTAATCAATTGATAAAAACCTGGATGAAATACAGGAGAATCTCATTCCTGCAACTTATTTACACCTTTAGCAAAGAGCAAGACAACACCTCCACCATCATCATTTTAAGCGTCTACACTCATTTGTGTGTAGCCTAACAACATCAAGATATTATATCTATTATGACCCTAACACAATAAATGTAGCACCATCAATCTGTATACCCAAATCCACACCAGAACCCCTTCCAATTTCACCCCCTTTACTCTATACACAACTACAACTCACTCAATTTCCTTCTTCACTCCTAGAACATAGTCATTGCTGATGCAACTTTCTATCAATCACACACATGTATAAAAATACCTAATTCTTGTGATAATATCTAAATTGTGGCAATTGTGCAGAGTCTTGTCCAGCTTTTACCAGTATATATCATATACCATATAGCATTTTTGCTTTCTATATACTAATCCATTATTCCATAAAAATATAAAAAGGATGAAGTTCATAAAAGAATGGCCACAGCTGCTTGAAAGAAAGCGACTCCTTTAGGTGTTAATCATTCACATCTTATCACACATATATTAAAGATGGTCTTTCCCCTTGTCAAAAAATCTGCAAGATGGAGAACATCTGTTTCCTTTACAATAAGACAATATGTATTATTATATTTTGCATATTAATGATAAATAAAGACATATGAATGTAGCAGTTTCCATGTTACCAATCAGAAGATCCATCAGAAATGCTACCATACTCTCTAGCTAACTATTTTAATAAATTCTTTGCTGATAACGTACAAATACCATGAACCATCACACAACATTCAAAATGAAACTTTCTTTTTATTACCTATAAACACCCACATGATTGTATATCTTTTTTTTTTTTGTCATACAACAATTATACTTATTATGATATATTTCTCATACATAATCAAAATCATACATTCACTTCCTTGTATAGTATATTGATCTATATTATAATTTGTATTACAAAAAATTTTTAAATCAATTATAAAAATATCATAACAAATTTAATTTCTTATTATCATATTTCTTTGCTGTACATCATGCATGCTTCATACATATTATTAGCTCAATAATCTTCATTCTTATATCTCTAATACAAATTTGAATTTTTCTTTTTCTAGGATATCTGCCTTTTAATAATATATACATACAAGATGGCAAACCAATGTCAAACACTAAAGAAATTAATGATGGAATTAAAAACTAGACTATGAAGGTTTGCATTCATGAAATGAAGTGACCACAATCTTCAAGGAACAACAAATCAACTTACCAACATCTAATCTTAATTGACGAACAGGTATTATTTTATCAAGAATTTATATGATTATCAAAATTAAAATTCAATTATGTTATTCATTTATATGCTCCATTCCTTCAATGTAGGGGACAAAAATGCAGGCCACAATTTTCAATGATGACATCAATATATTTGCTTCAGCAATCAAAGAGCATTGTACATACTACATATCAAATGGTGTCATTAAAAAAATTCCACCACAATATAAAGTTGTTGATCATGACTATCAAATGATCATAAACAATTATACAAAAGTGGAAAGAGTAGAAGAGGCCTACAACATCACCACACAAAATAACTACAAGTTCACTCCTCTCAAATCCACCTCCATTGACCCTTGCTCAACAACTACAACTGGTATAAATCTCACTTAACATCTCTAATATCTAAGTATTTTTACTATAAAAACTTTATTTCCTAACAATGAGTTTTTTTTTTTTTTTTTTTACTTTCAGATATTATTGGCATTGTCTTAGACATTCTCCCAAAGAAAATATTCAAGAGGAAATGGGACAACCAAGATTCAATGGTTCAAGAAATGGTTGTAATTGACTCAAAGTACATTTCTCACTTTCCCCAAATCTTATTATTTCTCAATCATTATATATTTTTAAAGAATGTTTTTAAATATACCTACTACAAATGCTAACTATTAAACTTCATTATATATTGTATAGTTTGCAGCCCACCTTCCTATCTACATGGGACAAATTCATAGAAGATGAATGTATAACAATAACTGAAATATTGTCATCCAGGCCAATTATTGTTGCAACAAACGTATCTCCAAAAGAATTCAGAGGTATGAAAAGAAATTCACATATTTTTTAGTGCTTGCCTTATTTCTAATAAAATTTATAAGATAAAAATATAAATTTGTGTCACAACCACTATTAATTCATATTCCTTCCAAATTGTAATTCCTATTGAAGCCTGATAATTTTTTCTTGATTTTTTCCTATTCAATGATTAGGAAGAAAATCATTCTCTACAAGGTCATCATCAACTATTCTAATAAATCCAACCATTCCCGAAGTAGACGAAATGCATTCTTTGTAAGTATTTTTTTAAATTAATTAAACATTTGCAAATAAAAAAAAGCTAACTAGTTTTTATTTGCACCTTTTACAGCTCTGGGAAAAAAAAGAAGTATTGGATTATATTGTTTGCAAGAAATCATATTTAGAACTACCGAAGCCAGCAGAATTGCAAACAACATCGATTCAAAAAATTATCGATTCTGGAGAAGTTGTATGTATCTGCATACTCCATTCTATTATCTATTCCACATGTATGACATCGTATTTGTATTATTACAGAATAGCATTCATTGGATCAAAGGTTCGATTACCAGCATAACACAAAACCAACAATTTTGGTATATGGCTTGTGGTCATTGCAAAAAAAAAGACAGAAGAAACTTATCGTGCATCATTTACATGTCAGAACTGCAACAAATCAAATATTGCAATACCAAGGTATGCTAATAATGTACACAATTCATATACATTATATTTATAAATCAAAACACATACTAACTTTTATTAAACTATAGAAGCGTTATCAACGTCGAAATTAAAGATTCGACAATAACTATTCATGCAACACTTTTTGAAGATGAGGTCCAGAAAATTTTCTCTTGTACAGGAGAGTATATTATGAATGTTCAAATGAAGGTGATTTTATTTCAAACACCTTTCTAATTCTCAAACATAGTCTAATCCAAATATTTTTAAATATAAACTTTAACTTTTATATAATTTTCATTTGCAGGAACATCATGATCAAGTCAAAATATGGATGGAAGATTGTCAAGACAAGATTTTCTTATTCTGCATCAAAGTACAAGCTAACCAAAATGGTCAGAAAAGGGCCATTATAATCACATCACAAAAAGATGAATAGTTTTTACATTTGTCTATATATCAAAAATGGTAATTTCTCATCTATCCAATCACTTGCATATACAATACTTACATCCAACCAAATATATATAATAGTAATCCCTTCATGAGATGTAGAAATGTAATAAAAATGCCTCAACATATATGTATTTCAGTATTATAGTTTTTTTTTTTACTGACTTTATGCTCTGTAGGATGAAAGCCAATGGCATATGGAGACAATGACTACCACAAAACTGCAAAAATTAAACGGCTGATGTTGGACGCTTTTATATTTCTTTTTATCGTCAATTTTGTAACAACTTGGCTGTAATTGACCAATAGCAACATGTATAATGTCAAGTGATAGGATTTCTACAAGGCTTTTATGTTACGCTTTTATTTCCTTATCTTGTAAATAATTACTAGAGAAACATAGAATACAATTTTTGTTGGGTATATTTCAAAGCTCTTATATGGATTAGATCCATTTTGTGCATGTTGTTTGGGTTATTAGAAAAACATACTATACAATTTCAGTCTCTGGTCAACCAAACCATAAAATTGTAATATCTGGAGTTATATGATCTCTGATCTAACAAACTGATACCTTTGGCATTCAATTGCAAAGTGTATATCTCATTGTCAGAGTATGCTATATATGTTCCTTCTTTTTGCCAACTTCTGCCATACGATGTTTTTCAACTTATTGACTATTTTACATGAGATATCAAGCAAACACACCTCTGCCCAAGTCTTTTCATTCCAGGAGGTTCTCAATTGCAAATTTCTTCCTACACAGTTTCTTAGCATATCCTTTCTCAACTGCACATAGCAGCCTATTGTCCTCTTTTGATATCACAGAAGGCCTTATCCAAAATTCTTCTGAAACTGGTTTTGGACTTCAGCTGCATTGTTTCAAGTAGGCTACCTATCCACAATTTACCTTTCAACAATACTTATTACTGTTAGACTAATCAAATGCTCTATCCTTTTCCAATTTTATGAGTACTTTTTTTTTATGGAATATTCATATTATTTTTATATTTTTACAGGGTCAACATCTGAAGCTTACCAACTGAAGATTCTACCACTCAGCAATTATGTTAACCTATTGCTTATGTTCATTTAGGGAAAATAAACATTGCGAATTTTGCAATCCAGAAAACATTATTCTCCTGAAACTGATTATGGACCTCTGCTGCACTATTTCAAGTAAGCTACCATTGGATACTTTCTTTTTCATTTTAGGAAATGCTATCTTGTATTTCACTTCAATGAGTAGCAACAAAACTACTAGCTTACTGCTAAAAAATTCCACTGGTTTTCTTAACTAAATTCTCTTCATCTGTTTCTTCTTTCTCTATTGCATCTAGGACTACAATTATTGGATCTGGTTCCTCTGTTCGGAACTCTCAACTCAATCCCTTCCATATCATCAACAGAAGACTCTGTTCCACTCACAGTATACTCTTTTTTTTTTTTAAATCTTCATCAAAACATTTATTACTTATTTACTTATCTTTTGGATTACATAGTGTTGTGTGCTTCTATACTTTAAAGCAGCTTTGTGATACCTCAAGATGTGCCAACACTGATTCCCATTGAATAGATTGCATCTCTAGAACCAGGTCAGACAACAAACTAAATTCTTCAGTTTCATTTTCATCAACAGCTGGGTATATTTTGTAATAAGAACTGCTACCCTGTTAACTTGCGGTCTGACATTTGTTATTTTATAAAACCAATTTCCTTGGTTATGGATGCCTTTATGGACAATGTCAGCTACAAGGAATGCCAGTCTTTTTTTTTCCTTCTCCATAACAGTCCAACTTTATCAGCTACTTTTTAACTTGGATTGTGATACAACTTAGTACTAGATTAAGTTTTGAAGTAAATGCATTATTTAGTAGCATTGGGAAAGGATCTCCACTTGCCACTTATATTGTTCAGGGAAAAAGGCTACTCTTGCCTGTAAATGCTCTTAAGAATGGACATTTACATTAGTAAAATATGGGGGATAGCTATTACAGTCTAATACACACTTTCAAGTTAAACTTTTAGAGATGGCTAATCACTATTATCGGCAGATTACTTGCAAGTTGGTAAGTGAATATATACTTGTATATACATTTTGCTGTTGTATCAATTATCATTACTATTTTAAAAACTTACATATTACATTTTGGAAACTCTTCTGTTGTCAGGTACCTCATTCTTTGCAAGACTCCTCATCACAATACAATATCATAATAAGAATTTAGAAATTTCAAATAATCAATGCCTCATACTTCTGATATGAACTTTAAGCTTTAATGATAACCGAACTTGACTAATTTCATACTAACATAGCCTGAACTAAAATAATTAGACGCTCTCAACAACAACTACGTGCGTACATCCCACTAGTATATATTATATATCTAAAAACAACAGTTTCACCTGCCTTTCTCCCGACCCTCATTCCTCCATTCGTAGGCCCCACTTAGATTTATTATTATAATACAACTAACAGTTGGAAATTGGAATACTTAAAAGGGCATTTCAGTCAACTAAAGAAAATAGAACCTTCCTCCAGCTTCGAGAAGAAAGCAAAGGAAGAAGAAGCTGCTGGAAAAGTCATCTCCATAATCATATCTAGAAGTTTCTGTTTCTTCTTCTCCCCATCCCCCTATATAAAATCCCTGCTTCTCCACATCATTTCTCAATCTGTCCAAAACAACACACACATAGAAATCGAATCGAGGGAATTAGAGACAAAAGCAGAAGAGCGAGGAGAGGCAATGGATCTGAGAGTGTTGGGACTGGAGAATCCTCGGCTGTCGACGCTCCACCACATGCTCGAAGAAATGCCAGACGATATGGAGAAGGCCCTCAACGCTCCCACCCGCACCTACGTTCGGGACGCCAAGGCGATGGCGTCAACTCCCGCAGACGTGAAGGAGTGCCCCAATTCGTACGTCTTCATCATCGACATGCCGGGGCTGAAATCAGGGGACATTAAGGTGCAGGTGGAGGATGACAATGTGCTGGTAATTAGTGGGGAGAGGAAGAGGGAGGTGGAGGAGAAGGAAGGGGCCAAGTACGTGAGGATGGAGAGGAGGATCGGCAAGTTCATGAGGAAGTTCGTGCTCCCGGAGAACGCCAACATTGAGAAGATCTCTGCAGTCTGTCAGGATGGGATTCTCACTGTTACTGTGGAGAAGCTGCCTCCGCCTGAGCCGAAGAAGCCCAAGACCATCGAGGTCAAGATCGCTTGAAATATGTTCTTATTAAGAAATAGCTTCTCATCTAATATGGTCTCCGTCTCTTTGTTAAAGAGGCTATTTTCTGTTTTTTTTTTTTTTTTTTTTGTGTGTGGTTGCTTGTTTGTGCAATTTGTTTTTTTGGGTAGTATGAGGTGTTGAAGTGATGACAGGAAAGGTAAGATGGAATGTGGGTTCTACTAATTGAAGATGATATATGAATGTATAAATAACAATGTTGCTTACGCTCTGAATTCCAATCTCTGTACTTTCCTTGCATTTTAGTGTTTGAGATGATCTCTTGAAGCCCTTTATTTTCAGTATTCCCATTGTCTATCAGAGTGCGGACTGCGATTTTCCTTTTGAATGGGGTATAATGATTAATTGAAAAAAATGATGCCCATAGCTGAACAGAAGAACCCAACAATATCACTACTCAATAGCTTCCTCATAAAAAAGAATACAAAATGGAGAGCATGATTATAAAAATTAGCCAATAAATATAACAATTAAGGCACAACATGATACAACAGTCACTTGTACAAAGAACACCTGGCTACTCCGCCAGAATTGCATGTATTGGGACATTTCAACAATGACATCTGGGTTTGCATTTTTATAACTTAACCCCAAACATCAATTGAAATTAAACTTAAAGGTCAAACTAAGACCTCTTTGATTTATCTTAAGTCAAATCATAAAGACGAATGCCCAGTAAAAAATACATTCATATAAGTTTTAATTTTATTTTTTTTAATAAAGAGGAATTTACTCCACAGAATCCTCTAGGACCTTATACCACTGTGGAGAAGCTGAAAACACCGTATGTATAGATAAGGCCCTGAAGGTCCTTTTTCTTCTTTTTTTTGTCGTTTAGCGAATGGTCGATATCGACCATAAAAGTGGTCGATATCGACCATATTGCGGGAACTCAAAATAAAATGGGTTTTTCAGGATAGAGAAGAGTGGAGGAGGATGGAGGAGGGAGGATTTCTCACCGTCTTTGTAATGGCAATGGCGGCTCCTCGATCTCGTATCGACGGCGCTCTTTCTCACCGTCTTTGTATTTCTCCTTCTCGTTTTCTCCCCACTTGGTGACTTGCTGGCGGCGTTCGGTCGCAAGTCCTTGGCTCTCTCCAACACTGCCGATCCGTGCCAGAGGGAGAGGCTGCTGGCGGTTGTTGATTCGGCTGGGCATATGGCGGTGGAGGTGGAGGCGTGCATGGCGGACGCCGCCGATCACATGTCATGTGAGGATCCGAGGAGGAAAATCCGGTTCGGCAGGGATATGAATTACAACCGAGATCGCCGCGCCCGGCAAGAAGGAAAATGATTAGTTGGTGTTCTTGCAAAATGGGTCCTTTTGCAAGGACTAGAGCACCTAGCTCTGGCCCTGGGGATTTGAGTGCTTCTGCTGCAGAAAACATCAATGGCACGAGATGGTTTGACTCTTCGGCCACATGACTTCTGCAGCGGTCGAAATGCTCGACAACTTCACCGTGCGTCGGGCAAGGCGATTATTGGGCTCGTGAAGAAGTTGGAGAGAATTGATTTGGATGTGTTTATGGATGCAACTATTGTTGAATTGTATGGGAAATGAGGGGAAATGAGTGATGCACGTAAAGTGTTTGATGAATTTCCTCAACCAGATGTTATTATATGGACTTCGGTGGTTACTGCTCTGGTTGACATGTACATGAAGTGTTCTTGTTTTGAGGATGCAATGGATCTCTTCCGCCGAATGCCCAAGAAAGATGCTGTCTCTTGGGCTGCTTTGATAAGTGGTTGTGCTCATAATGGGTGGTTTGGATCCTGATCCCGTGACGCTTGTTAGTGCGGTTTCGGCCAGCGCGCAATGTGGGGATCTTGGGTCTGGAAGGTGTTGTCATGGGTTTGTGGTTAGGAGAGGATTTGAACATGACATGTCTCTTGCTAATTCTCTCTTGAATTTTTATGCCAAAGTGGGTCACATGGAAATGCGATGAATCTGTTTGATAGAATGTCGAAGAAAGATGTGGTTTCTTGGAGCTCTTTGATTGCTGGATATTTGCAAAATGGGAATGCAGTTGAAGCTCTTGGTCTTTTTAGTGAGATGATTGAGAAGGGAATTGCCCCGAATTCGATTACTGTTGTTAGTGCTCTGCAAGCATGTGCAGTAGCTTGTGATTTAAATGAAGGCAGGAGGATACATAAGTTGGCTGCTAGAAAAGGATTTGAATTAGATATGGCTGTGTCTACTGCTCTGGTTGACATGTACATGAAGTGTTCTTGTTTTGAGGATGCAATGGATCTCTTCCGCCGAATGCCCAAGAAAGATGTTGTCTCTTGGGCTGCTTTGATAAGTGGTTGTGCTCATAATGGTTTTGCCAATGAGTCGATGGGGGCATTTCATACAATGTTTGTCTTATGGGATGATCCCTGATGCAGTCACAATGGTGAAGGTCCTTTAACGTCAAGCCTTTCTGGGCACCAATTTAAGCTGATTTTTTGCAAGTAGAATTGAAATGGAAGTCTATTATTGGCTGTTGGAGCAGAGTGAGCGGATGGAGAGAGGTGCATTGGGTTGATTTGCCAACATGAGAAGAGAAATGATGATGCCAGTTATAGTTGCATATGAAAGTGGACTACTTATTGTAAATTGTGTAATGGCTTCACATTAGACATACTCTTTACTTTTGATGAGTCAATACTCCTCTTTCTCAGTTACACGATGCTGACAAAGGGAAGAATACATTGACCGTTGCAACATTGGTAAATAATTTATGACCACAAAAGGCATCATCAATCATTTAGAACATGGCAGTTAAAGACCGAAATCATTTTCTACTTTCTTATGTTATTCTTTTTTTTTGTTGTAATTGTTAAGTTTGGATTAAGATGTAACTGTGAATGAGCGATGATAAATATACAGATTGCAATATGTTTAAGACTTAAACACTCCTTATAATAGTGTAGAGTTATTTCTGTTGTTACGGAGCAGGTTAATTTACAGGTTTTGTATCTCCAAACGGAGCACTGCTATGGGCAGTCAACAATTTTTTTTTCTATTTTATTATGGTCGATATCGATAATAAAAGTGGTCGACACTGACAATGACTGTAAATTTATGTTTCAGTTATGTGGTTGATATCGACAATAAAAGTGGTTGACACTGACTGTAAATTAATGTTTCAATTATGTGGCCGATATTGACAATAAAAGTGGTCGACACTGACAATGACTGTAAATCAATGTTTCAGTTATGTGGTCGATATCGACAATAAAAGTGGTCGACACTGACAATGACTGTAAATTATGTCTTTCAGTTATATGGTCGATATCGATAACTATTATAGTTGATATCGACCACTTTTGTGCTTACTATACTTAATTGTGAGAAATTTGTCTCCACCATCATTTGGGTATAATCTGGATCACAAGAACCTTTGGTTTTTAACTTTCTTTGAAGTTTCTGGCCCCTTTCTTAATATCTGAGTATGAGTACTTTCCTGCCCCAACTTGTAAGTAATGTATCATCAATTAATTTCGATAGTGAATTGGGGTGGATTTGGAACGGGTGGGGGAAACCCACATCCCACACAATGTAATACAAATATTGTTCCATGTGAAAATCCCCATATGCTTGGAGACACATGTAACCATCCCCACTGCTTGAACAGCCAATCTTCCAGTGATCTAAAAAACACCATACCACCGGATCCCCACAAAATCTCAATAACAAATAAAACCAAACCATCCCAGAAATTAAAAGAAGGGGAGCATAATTTCAACTAAAGCATTCGATTCAGAGATAACGAGACAATAATCAAGATTCAACAGAGTCACCAAACCCAACAGTTAAAAGGTTTATTATTGGAATGAAAAAACAAAAACCCTCACATCTTATCATTGTGTTCCAACAAATGACATCTCTACAACTCACTTTCTCAAACACCAGTCGAGCTTCGTCCATTCTCATCCTCTGCACAAACCCAAAAATCATAGTGGTTTGAGCTGCAACATTTTTATAAGGCATTTGCTCAAGTAACTCCCTTGCTTCATTAAGCTTCCCGACACGAAGAAACCCATTAATCGTAGTCGTCCACGACGCAGAACTCCTCTCGGGCATTTTAGTAAAAGCCGATAAGCCTCTTTTATCTGACCATTCTGCACATAACCTGTGATCATAGTATTCCAAGCAACCACATTCCTCTCAGGCATCTGATTGAAAATGCTTTTTGCCTCAACAATTCGACCACTCCGAGCATATGCACTTAACATAGTCACCCAGAAAACCACATTGGGAGAAGGTACTCTTTGAAAGAACTTCCATGCCAAATCCAAATCATAGACCTGAATATATCCATCAATCATTAAATTCCAAGAAACCACATCTTTCACCAGCATCTCATCGAAAAATTCCAAACCTAAACGCATCTCGCCATTTTGGGTATAACCGGCTAGCATCGAATTCCATGAAACTAAGTCCTTCACCGGCATCTCATCGAATAATCTACGGGCTTCTCCAAACCGCCTGTTCTTAGCATAACCCGAAATCAACGCGTTCCAACAAACAGGGTCATTCCTCTCAGGAAGCTGATCAAAGAGGCCCCTTGCCTTTTCCAACAATCCATTACGGGTATAGCAGGTCATCATCAAAGTCCACGAAAAGACATCTCTTTGGGGCATTTTATCAAACAGCTCAGCAGCATCTTTAACTCGATCATTGTGAGAGTAGCCAACAATCATTGAATTCCACGAAACCAAGTTCTTGAATGCATGTGAACAGTGTGTGGCCCACTCCTGGTAGAGATCTTCTACCCTTTCTAAATGCATATTTGCAAAGATGTCCATTATTGGGAGATCCAACACCTGTACTTTCTGCAATCAACCTAATTTTGGGTTGAGGACCTACCATTCGATGGCTATAATTGAAGAAGATGTGTTAGCACAAATACAGCAGAAGTGTGGATTGTGGAAGTTCACATAAATAATCTACTTGGCATGATCCTCCCTCTTCCTTCCCCTCTCCTCCCTCTTCCTCCTCCTCCCTCCTCCTCCTCCAACCCTCTTCTCCATCCTGAATGGTGAAAAACCCAATTTTATTTGGGTTCCCACAGAAGTGTCGATATCGACCATTCGCTAAACGAAAAAAAAAAAAAAAAAAAAAAAAGGGGACATGTAGAGCCTTATCCGTGTCCATAGTAAATACAACACCTCTGAAGTGGTATAGGATCCTACAGGGCTCTACTAGGTAAATTCCTCTTTAATAAAATAGTTTATACACAAAACCTACAAATTAAAATCACTTCCATCTACATAAGAGTCAACATATATAAATTCCAAAAACAACGAGAGTAATATCGTTGATCAACAAAAGAAAATGTTAGATAAGTTGTAATGAAAGTGTAAGAAGAACATGCAAAAGTCTTTATTATCTTTTTCCCATGGGTTACGAAAAAAATAAAGAAATAGTTGATTTTCAACACTAAATCATTTAAAGGGGGCAAGGAAAAAAAGGGTTCTTAAAGGGGGCAAGGAAAAAAAAAGGGGAAAAGAATCCAATAACCCTTATTGACAACTAAGTTGGATAGAATGAAAAGGGATTTCCTGAAATAGGTGTAGTTTCATGGGGTGATTGAATAAAAGAAGAAAATTGATGGCTAGAGAGAAAATGGTAAAAAGAATAGAAAGAAGGAGATGAAGGTTTAGACGACTTATGTGGGGCATGATCCAAGGGACCATTCGACTCCTTGATAAAATTTGACCTGAGGTGGCTGCCCTATATCAATATAAAGTAGGTCCCCCATGGACTCCATCACACTGCATACGACCTAACATTTTCTCTTGAGCGGTTGAAGACACAGGTATTCTCTCTGTAAATAAAATTGTTTGAAAAATATTTCAATTTTAACCGTTACGGGGGCAAATATCTATACCCTTATACTAAAAGGGAACATAATGTCCCGCCTGCTTGTTTGGATGAATTTCTCTCCACACTTGTGGAGCCCATTAGCTGTTTTGTTTAAGCCTCAACTCAAGGACACCTCCTTTCTGCACTTCGACACCTCATCTCTGCTCTTCGATTGCTTGTTGCTGCCTGCTTCTTCTGTGGCTCACTTAAATGAATGAAATGGTTACAACTTTTGAACCTCACTCAGATGCATGACAAGTAATCCATGCATGAGCTTGCCAAATGGAGGGAGATATGAAACCTGTTGGCTTCCATACGTCTCTCACGGGACCTACATAGCTGTAGTTTTGCTTCAGGTTTTTTCTTTCCCGCCACCGACGACCGTAATAAGAAAGAAAACGAGAAGAAGAAAGGAAAACAATTTTCTGTCTATACCCTTATACTAAAAGGGAACATAATGTCCTGCCTGCTTGTTTGGATGAATTTCTCTCCACACCTGTGGAGCCCATTAGCTGTTTTGTTTAAGCCTCAACTCAAGGACACCTCTTCTCTGCACTTCGACACCTCCTCTCTGCTCTTCGATTGCTTGTTGCTACCTGCTTCTTGCTTCTGTGGCTCGCTTAGATGAATGAAATGGTGACAGCTTTTGAACCTCACTCAGATGCATGAAAAGTGATCCATGCATGAGCTTGTCAAATGGAGGGAGATATGCAACCTGTTGGCTTCTCATACGTCGCGTCTCTCACGGGACCTACATAGCTGTAGTTTTGCTTCAGGTTTTTTCTTTCCCGCCACCAACGACCGTAATAAGAAAGCAAATGA
The DNA here is from genome assembly GCA_012931725.1 of Litsea cubeba. NCBI lineage: Eukaryota > Viridiplantae > Streptophyta > Magnoliopsida > Laurales > Lauraceae > Litsea > Litsea cubeba. Next base: position 29,418,689 of record CM022954.1, on the reverse strand, counting down.
GAAGAAGAAAGGAAAATAATTTTCTGCCCATTGTTGATCCAGCAGGTATCAGTCTAATACTCTTTTTGATTTATTTATATGATAGAAAAAAACTTCATGAAAGCATGAAGAGCTTCTCAAATAATTTCTTGAGTTACTACCTGATGTTAGAATCTGTTTGATGACATGGGTATGCAGAAACTGTTCATGAAATGGTATGACTGTTTGATGAAATGCCCAAGTAATTTTTTTTAAAGAGCCTGTGAAATACTCATGATAAAAAAAAAGTTGTTTGACGAAATGCATAGCTCAAATCTTCATGAAAAGTGTTGTGAAATTTTTTATTGCAAGAGAGCTTGTGAAATAATTTCTTGATTTACATGATGAAGAGGTAGTTTGGTGAGATGGGTTGATATGTTAATAGTTTGAAGCAAAACTGTGGCTCTAACAGTTGGGTAAGTCTAAAAACTCCACAAGTTAGAGTACTTTTGTGAAATTGGTAGCTGTCAACCTGCCACACTATTGCACTTTGTATGATAAAGTTGATTGCATTTTGCCTTCATAAAAGTAGCCAATTTTAGCAAAACTGCTAAGCTGACGCACCTTTGAAGAAGAATTGAAGGATACTGGGTTGGGTTTGCTTCAGATGCAAAATGTTGAGTACTGAGTTGGGCTTGGGTTGGGTGAACTTGTAAAGATCTGATTGATCTCGATCTGGCTCTTTGAGTTCTAATCAATCCCAGACCCTATTCTGACCTTGCAAATCTAAAAGGAATAGACACAAATACATGTAGGTGCATGTACTTAAACTACAAGAGGCCTTACCCCCCAATTGGGAATTCCTGACATTGATACAATGACAATTTCTTTGAAATTTTAAAATGTCATATTTCTTTACTAGAATTCTCAATCCAACCACCTAAAAGGTCACAAATATCGTTTAGAATTCCAACCTCATTAGTATTTCAAACGTTCCATCACCAAGAGAATTTTGGAATTTCACATGGGAACAACATTTGAAAAATTCTCAATTTCTCTGGACATAAATAAATTATTGTAAAGAAACAGATCATTGGTACAATTCATTTGCGAAGTTAAGAAGGATTCTTCTCAAATTTAGGAGTAAGGGCCAATTGATGTAGAGCAGCAACTGTGAGCACAAAATTTGTATCAACCTTTGCTAATGATATTTTCGTCTCAAGAGCTTATTAATGTTGTTGCTACTCTTCTTTCAAGTTTTATCTATACAATTCATGTAGTGCAATGTGTTTGGAACTGCATTCTCTTTTACAAAGAGGGAATGCTTAACCAGCATAATTACAATAGTCTTCAATTAGGCTTTTAAGTAAGAGATCATATGTATCCACAACAAGGGCCATCTATATCTCACATTATAGGCTCCACATGTGCCTATTTAAAATGAAATCCTTTTTGCAAACTGCCCTTTCATTCCTGACAAAGTAATTTCTATTAAACTTACTGATAAAGATGGTTGGTCCACCATATGTTAGGACAACCAAACCTAATCCATGTTTGAAGGGTCCAAACTAGAAAAGTGTAGCAGATAAAAGTAGATTTAAAGTTTGATTCCTTATTTTTTTTATTTGATTTTCTGCTGGATAACAAAATTGTTCTATAGTTCAAACCCAATTATTTATAATCTGGCTACGGCCATTACCACTATTATCAATTTTAGCGTTAATAGTTTAAAGAAAACTTTAGCTCTAATAATTGGGTAGCGAAAAAAGAATGTAAGCTTTCATTTGATATATTGTGGTTTTGGAATTGTTGGAGAATAAAGTGGCTTTGGATTTTAGCATTTAAGACTAAGAACCTTTTGTATGAGAGAAGAAATGATGCTCTGGTGATGTCCACTTGCTAGGGATGTTTTAGGGAGAAGAATGTCTGATAAAGTAGATTGCAATTTGCCTTGATAAAAGTAGATTTAAATTTTAATTTCACAATTTTTTTCCATATTATATCCTTCACCAGTCACTTTTTAAGACATTCTTTGTTTGAGTGAACCCAATTTATCATGAATTCTCATATATTCAATTCCATATAAACAAACAGGCCCTTACAAGTTTTCAAAATGCAGAACTTATACTTGTATTGAGACTAGCCAATCAATGTGGGGCAAATTTTCTACTCCATTATAACCAAGAGACCCCTCCTGGTTCAACATTAAGAAGAATTTCTTATGCAAGCTATAAGTATATTCAGTATTCAAATCTCAATGTACAAGTGCCTAAAAGATCTTCTACTTCACTCTTACATATAATATTGTTCTATATTCTTCTGCTCCAGGAATTCTCATTATTTATAACATAAATGTACAAGTTTGTTTTTATAAAAATAAATAAATAAAAGATCGTTCTATCTACATGGACTGTAGACCTAAACTACAAGCATTACTTTTTTATCTTACCATCCCTTAATCCAAGCTCATTTCAAATATTGAATGGAGTAAAACTTAAGATCTAGGCCCAACCCAACTACTAAAACACAACACTCAACCTAATTTTATTTTCAGTAATTTGAGCACAACCTAATTACTAAAACATCCGGTTCAACCCAGGCTGGAAGTATGGTAGACCTGCCCTACACAATCCATATTTTTTTCTTCAAATTGCTTGAACTTTTATAACAAAGTTGAAAGACACTGTTTATAGTAGAATTCTGAGTGTGATGCAGTCCAACTTGAAATTGATTAGTGAGAAGAAACAAAACAAAGTCAAAATGTTTTATTTAGAAGACTTATCAAGCCATCTTTAGATTATGCCTTGTTTGGTTGGATTCGGGTTGTTTGGTTGGATGCGTTAATGTTGCTTGCTTTTTTATCTTAAATTTATAAATACCCTGCAGGCTGTCAATTTTAGGGAGTTGTAGACGGCTTATTTGAGGCCACTATTGCAGGTGTTTTAAACTTGTAATTAGTAGTGCTATTAAAATTTTTTTTCTTTTACATGTTCCAATCATTGTGTTGAATGAATACTTTTTAATTTCTTATGATTTGCCCCGTGAGCTCATTATTGAATTGTAGAATGTTCTATCTTTCATGGCGCTATTTATATACAATTTTTAATTTTTTCCATTTACTGATGCCCTGTTACTTTATAATAGTAAATATCTTCGCTAAACTTAGCCCAATTTCAGTCATTGCTTGTTTAGTCTCCTAACGCATTCACAACATTTCCAACCACCTTTTGGCTTGTTTATTTAGGAGAGGTTTTTTCCTTTTTTTTTTTTTTTTTTACTGGGATTTAGGCTGTCTGGCTAGGTTAGTTAATGTTGTTTGTTTGGACTCAGCTGGTTCCATTGGTTTCTACTTACTTAGTTATTGTAGAAACTTTGTAAAATGAAACTCATGGTAATTTCCTTGTATTTTAAATATTTCCTCATATCTAATTGGATAATTCATTGGGCATTGATATTTGATAATGATAGCATATGAGCCTAGGCTCAAGCTTCATTATAGGCCCTGTCGTTGATTCTCTTAATTACATTAATGCCCAATAATGGATCAATCAAAACATACCATTTGCCTTAATGTAGAGAAGAAATTGGGAAGAGGTACTAATACTATGGAATTCTGATTTCAAAACATAAACTATTTACAACTCTGCCTATAAGGAGTATGTTAAGCTTATGACCATTTTTCCCTTATTTGTTTGCCCTTTTCCCTTTTGTTTGTGATATTTTTTTAGTATGTTACAATTTAAAATTTTATATTAGAATACAATTTAGCACATAATATTGATATTCTTTGAAACAATCATGCTTATTCTGACATAGTGTAATATAATTCATTATTTTCTAAAGTCATTCTGATTGTCTACTATACTTTGGCTTGTCAGCAGACAACGGACTATTGCTTTTCAGGCTTTCACTCTCTTTGCTATTACCGCGATACATAGAATAGTGGTATGAAAAGGATTTATTGTCATTGCAATCATCACATTCTTAGATATTGTAATTCTAAATAAATGTGATTAATCAAGCATATGCTATTGATGAATATTTAGACTTTTTGTTATTCATATATATGTTGTTTTGTGAATAGGTATAACTAACTAGGCATCTGGTAATTGACTGTTATGAATTGTTATTCTCTTTTCTTCATTATTCTCTAACTTCATATTGCATCTAGAATTTCTAATATGTACTTTGAAGAATTTTTTAATATTCATTCTTTCTCTTCATGCTTATAAAATAGACATGCTGTTATAACCAAAATATTCATTTGTTATTAACCCTCTTTTTAATAGATATAAAAATGGGCCAAAAGAAAGATAGAAGAGAATATTTCAAAAAGCTATTATAAAAATTTGAGTGATGAAAAGAAGGAAGAGCTCCGGAAAAAGAAAAAAGAGGCATACAGAAGGAAGAAATTAGCAAACATTCTTGATGCAGAGGTCTCATCATCAACCAAGATTACTTTTGGAGGTATAATTATAACAAATGAAAAGAAAATTTTGCTAATTTTTAGGGACTTGATCAAATAAATAGTATGCTAACATTATTTGGCAAGCTTGATGTAGGATCTATGTCGATTCACAACCCAACTGAAGATGCAAAAAGAGAAAAAGAAGAATGTAGAGAACACAATTTCAGAAATCTCATGCTAGATTGAGTGAAGAGAAGAAAGAAACACTGCGACAAAAAAAAAGGTAACTTTTAACTGACTAATAATTACTAAAAAATGTCAACCACGCAAATCTAAATTTCATCATTTTTCAAAAATTATTACAAATATATTCTTTGATAATAAATGTTGTTTCTTTATAGAGAGAGTAAGATCCAAATCAAAAGAATCACTGCAAAGAGACAATAGACATGCATCCAGAAAGCAAAAACTATTGAATGTGCTAAATAGAAATACAATATGCACAACTTCTATCCTTACAAAAGAGAAAGGTAATTGACTAATTCATCACTATCTTTTTTATTCACAATAAATATCAATTACTAAAATCTCTGATGAATGACCCAAACCTTTTCCTTTGTTTTGCTATACTCACTGTCATAGTGAATGAAGTTGAACACATTCCATCAAGAATCTCAAACAAGGTAAAGGAGCAAATTCAATTCTATAGTACTTATGAAGTTGGTAAGAATAAAAATTTTAATCACTGAATACATAAAACAAAGTTATCTGCTAACATTATAGAAAATATTCTAATAGGATCAACATCAAAGCCAGGTCGTCGTTCTGCTTCATCAAAGAGACAAAATCAAGATTTAAGAGGTGATTGGTCATTTCAGTGATTTATTGATCCTCGTTATAATTTCATAATGGTATTCCCTCCATTTTGCCTTCTCTCATAGTTAGTTGATATTTCATTTGTTTATCATAGGACGAATCTGTTATAGCCCTACATCCATGAATGTGTTCCTTCAAAATATACCCCAGAGCCATCTAATTTACCATATTCTCCAAGATTCCAACACTGTGACGCAAAGCGATTTTATCACGAACCTGTAGGATTCTGTTGCTTTGGTGGACAAATATCATTGATTTCAAACAATGCCCCTCAAGAACTCCACATGTTATTCAAGTCTAACTCTAAAGATGTGTTGAATTCAGAAAAAGGTTTTCGTACATACAACAATACTTTTACATTTACATCTTTTGGCGTCAAATATGATAAAGAGCTTGCAGAAAAGATAAAGGTATATATAACATTCAAGGTACAAGGTCAAGTATACCACTATATTGACGACTTGGTACCCACAGATGGACATCCTTCTTACTTGCAACTTTATTTTATGATACGGACAATGAATTGGAGAACCGGATGCAAAGATCGTCAAAAATGAATTCAGGCATCATTCAAAAGCTTATTAACATCTTATCAATTAACCCATATTGCTCATTTTTTCGAAGCATTCAAGATGCACTGGTTTGGAAAGCCTTCAAATTGTAATCAAGAGCGATGTCGGCTTAGATCAAAGAGTGTATAATGCTCCATCAGAATCACAAGTCGCAGCAATATGGATAGAGAATGATGACTCTGGTGCACCTACCGAATATGATATAATTGTCCAAAGTCATTCAGGCCATAGTCACAGAGTGCAATACTATTTTGGATGTTATGATCCATTGCAATATCCATTATTGTTTCCTTATGGTGATACTGGATGGCAATCAAGGCATAGAAAGACTGAATCAAGAAACCCGACAATGTATTGTTAGGGGCAAACATCTCTTAATCCTTCTCAAATCCCCTCAATAGATAAGCTTCTTGAAAGAGAAAAAAAAGGTATTGATCATATATTACTTATTCAAATTATAAAATGGGTATTAAAAACATATTATTAATATATTTTAATTTTTTTTACAGTAATGCAAAAGAAAGTTAACAAGAGAAAGGTTGTCTCATGTCGTGAGTATTATTGCTAATAAATTGCAAATACGGCAAAATAAAACTTCATTGTTATTACACTCAGGCCGTCTGTTACAGCAGTATGTTGTTGATATGTATATCAAGCTAGAAAGCTCTTGATCAACTACTTTCGTTATCGACAAGATGACATCCGAGCTGATTTATATTCAAGGCCTTGTTTGATAGTAGTACAGGTGGAGAGACTCGTGCTTCCAAAGTAGGACATAGAATTGTCCCACCAGCATCATTTATAGGAGGGCCAATAGACATGAGACGCCGTTATATAGATGCAATGGCATTGGTCCAACATTTTGGAAGCCTGATATATTTTTGACAATTACATGCAATCCTTCTCGGCTTGAATTAAGGAAGAGTTACAATCATATGAAGAAGCACAAAATAGACCAGATTTGATTGCACGTCTTCAGGGCAAAACTAGAAGAACTAAAGATGACTTATTCAAGAAGCAATATTTGGACTGTTGCTGCTTATATATATGTTATTGAATTTCAAAAGAAGGGCTTCCACATGCTCATTTCTTACTTATTTTGAAGCCAGGCTATAAATCATCATGCCAGATGGATAACACATTTGTTTGCGCTGAATTGCCCGAGAAAATACAAATCCACACTTGTATGCAGCAGTTGTGAAGCATATGATGCATGGTCCTTGTGGTTTTAAACCAAAAAATGTATGCATGAAAAAAGATGGACATTGCAAAAATCATTATCCTAAGGAGTTTTGTTCAAGTACTCAAGGAAAAAACTCCTATCCAATATATAGACGGCGTGACACCAATGAACAAGTCAAAGTACGGGGTGCATATTTAGACAATCGATGGGTATACCATATAATCCATACTTGCTTCAAAGTTTGATTGTCATATGAATGTTGAAATTTGCTCGACAACTAAAGCAGTCAAATATCTATATAAGTATATCTACAAGGGCCATGACCGTATGCTTTCCACATTGTTGCGAGGAAAATTACTCTGATGTTGATGAAATAGAATAATTCCAAACAGCAATATGGATTTCACCCCCAGAAGCCGCCTGGAGAATTTATAAGTTCTTATTAAATGAAACTTATCCATCTATTTATAGCTTACAATTGCATCTGGAGGACAAACAATGTAGCATTTAAGAAACAAGATAGTCTTCTTCATGTAATCTCCAATGATCGCACCTCAAGGACGATGTTGACTGAGTTTTTTCAAATGAATAAAATTAATGCAGAGGCACGAAAGTACCTTTACAAAGAATTTCCTGAACACTTTGTATGGCATGATGACCAAAGATACTGGAGTGAAAGAAAGAAAGGAAACACCATTGGAAGATTGTCACTGCAAATCCAATTGAAGGAAAAGATACTATTTGCGCTTATTGTTGAATCATGTTAAAGGCCCAACATCATTTCAAGATTTACAATATCTTGATAGATTCAAACATCATCATTCGTGAGGCTGCATTGCTACAAGGCTTACTTGAATCAGACAATAGTTTTGAAGAATGCTTGCAAGAAGCATCTCAGTATCAAATGCCACAGAGCTTGCACCGGCTGTTTGCTACTATTTTGGTCTGTTGCAATCCTAAGATGTTGTGGGAAAAATTCGAAGATGCAATGTGTGAAGATTACAAATGTGTTATATTCTCATGCAGCACAAGGCGTGTTAAAGCACTGGCGAGCATGAATTCTGTTCTTCAGTCAATGGGAAAAAAACATTACTAATTATGGTTTTACTGACATAAATGTTGAGATTGATGTCCAAATAGCATATTCAAGAGAAGTTGAAGAAGAATTGAATATTCCGGTCTCTGAGCAAGATTTACTCGCAGCACATACACTAAATGAAGAACAAAAGCATGCATATAACACTATACTGCAAAGGATATCCACTAACCAAAACGGAGTCTTTTTCATTGACGGTCCTGGTGGTACTGGAAAAACATACTTGTATCGTGCTTTTAAGTAAATTGAGATAGAAGGCTTTATTGCACTTGCAACTGCAACTTCTGGAGTAGCTGCATCTATATTACCCGCCGGTAGAACAACACATTCTCGCTTCAAGATACCACTTAACGTTGAAGAAATTAAAAGTTGTAATGTAAGCAAACAAGGAAGTGTTGCTCAATTGATTCAAATGCAAAGCTCATTATATGGGATGAGGCATCAATGGCAAAGCAGAAGCAATTGAAGCATTCAATCAGATGTTACAAGATATAACAGATTCTCCACTGCCATTTGGAGGTAAAGTTGTTGTATTTGGAGGAGACTTTCGACAAGTCCTTCCTGTTGTCCCAATAACAAATAGGCATGAGGCAATCAAAACAAGTTTAGTAACATCAAAATTGTGGCCAACATTAGAGAAAATCAAATCGACTGAGAATATGAGAGCAAAACTTGATCCATCATTTAGTCAGTTTCTGCTGCGAGTTGGAAATGGAACAGAAGAACTGTGAAGAATGAAAATAAGAATTCCAAATTGCATGCTTCTTCCTTACAAAGATGACATAACATCAAAGGCTGATTTGATAAAGGCCACATTTCCAGATCTAGAAAAAGAAGCAGACAATTCAGATTTTATGGCAGCCCGTGCAATATTAACTCCAAAAAATGAATTTGTTGATGAGCTCAATGATTTGCTGATAAATCTTTTTCCAGGTGATCCTATCAAATATTACAGCTTCGATTCTGCAATAGATGACACAAACAAATTCAGCAAGAAGAATTTTTGAACAGCTTAACACCAAACGGACTGCCTCCTCATGAGTTGATAAAAGTCAATTCTCCAATAATATTGCTTCGAAATATTGATCCGCCTACAGGATTATGCAATGGAACACGATTAGTATGTCGGAGATTTTCAACAAATCTTATTGATGCAGAGAAATAATTTGGTCACTATGTGGAAAAAGAGTTTTCTTGCCAAGAATTCCACTCCAGCCAGCTGAAAATGATAAGTATCCATTCATGTTCAGAAGGAAGCAATTTCCAGTTGTTTAAGTTTTGCAATGACGATCAACAAAGCACAAGGGCAAACATGGAACATGTAGGGATATATCTTCCACAGCCAGTTTTTCACACGGTCAATTATATGTTGCCCTATCCAGAGCAAAAACAGCAGCTACTAAAGTTCTTCTTAAACGGGACATAGATGACTCACAAAAATACATGTACTTCAAATGTTGTATACCAAGAAGTACTAACACTTGCCAATTGTCTTTAACAACTAATATTGTTGCAGGTAATTTTAATAGCAGCATTTTATCAGTATATATGCTTTATTTCCAATACACAGAAATTTCTTATTTTACAAATGCAAAAAGTCTTAATTCATGCTTTATTTCCTATATACACAAATCCCTTATTTTCACACATGCAAAAAGTGTTATTTCTCTAACCATGTCTAATTAATGTTTCTTGTTCTCTCTACAGGTTGAAGAAAATGCCTAGAGATTGTAAGAAGATTCTAGATTAACAAACCATACAACCAATTGGGTGGCAAAAATAAAAGTCAATGAGAAAAGCAATGCTCGTTGGTCACGAAATGGGGCTAAAAGATATCAAAATCTAATATTTAGTGACGCTGAGGTAAATAGGCCATCATATGTATATCTTCTATTCCTCCATGATTTTATATATATCATGTATTTCTTCTGTAAACCACATTATTTATAAAAAATATTGCTAAAAGATTGACCAATTTTATCTTACAATTTTTTCCTAAAATCTAATAATTTAAAAGTAATAAATTTCAAATATATGCAGGGAAAGAGAGTACGGGCCACAATCTTTGATAATGATATTGATTTCTTTGAAGACACATTTACTGTATTGAAGAGTTACTATATATCAAATGTGTCTGTCCGGCTAGCTCGTCCAGAATCTAAATTTGGAGATACAAAATTTCAGTGGTTTATAAATAATCAATCTCATGTTGAAGAGGTCATAGAAGAAGAAGGAGAAGACATCAAAGGAAATACTTACAACTCGTTCCATTATCCGACATAGTAATTCTAATTCAGAAGCAGAAATAGGTAAACAAATTTACACCCAATATTATTTTTCCTCTTTAACAAATACTTACTTTAAATCATACAATATTGCAGACATAATTGCAGTAGTTTTGGAGATCTTACCCCCAAAGAGAGTGAAATCAGAGACACTAACACTTCAACAGTTAGTGCTAGCAGATTCCAAGTATATCATCTACCTTCCCACCAACTTTCTCTACTATAGCCTAAGAACTTCTTCTATTAATATTTTGCTCCTACAATTCTTAGTTTAACGAAATTTCTATCTACATGGAACAACACCATGTCAAGAGAGATTGAAGCTCTATCAGAAGTACTCAATGCAAACCCATTATTATTGTCACACGGACAAAGTTATCAATTATAATGGTATGTAAATAACAAATGTATTATTACGATTTTTGTAAATAAATATTTTAACATGCTTATCATCTTCTCTCAGGAGTAGTAGGATTAAATACAAGAGCTTCTTCAACAATGATCATAGACCCGCAAATAGCAGAAGCTACTTTATTACGCACATGGTACTATAAAACATTTCATCATAATAATATAAATTAAGAATTTAATCATTTATTACAACGATTTATTCTTTGCTAGGTGTTCAAATCATGAGGATGACCTTAATCAATTACGAAAAAACAAGCATCATAATAGCACTGCAAGTACATCAAAAACAGCAACCGTAGATATTCATGAGGTTCTTACTTCAGAAAAATTGGTACTTATTTGACTAGCTTAAGATCCTTTTAAATCATATTATTTGTTTATCCATATCTCTTATTTTTAACCATGATTTAATAACATAATCCTTATTTTCAGGATGCTGTTTTTTAATAAAAGCGTCAATTCTGATACATGATCTACAACAAAAGTTTTGGTACATGGGCTGCAGTAACTGTAAAAAGAAAACAGTAGCAAAGCAAATGATGCAATTTCATGTTCATGTCCAAATAAGGACGCTACTGCACAACCGTGGTATGACAATTTCCAATTAGATAAAACTATCTTTCATTAATTTTTATTACTAATTACTTTCTTCATTCTCAGGTTTAGAGTTGTAGCAAATCTATCTGACTCTACAGGAACCATCTCAGCCACACTGTTTGGAAATGAATTGAAGAAATTGACTTCATGCACACCGATTCAAATGATGAATCTTTTTGAAGAGGTATAATTACTGTCAAATTCATTCATATAAGTGCCTGCATATCTTACAAGTAGAAAATAAACTTACACTTTTTTTAATTCTAGGGTCGCGTGATGATA